>CM065392.1:22625000-22840000 GCA_033060915.1 Euryodendron excelsum
GTATTGCACTTCTTAGCTTTTCATCATCCTCCAAGAAGGAAATTGTACTTTTCCTCTTCTTAACTTCCTTGGGCTTAGAGAGGCTTGAAACACCTAACCTCTCGTGGACAGACCTCCTTGGAATAGGCGATATAGAGACCGTGCTTGATTGCTCTAGCCGATCAAAGACTGAGGTTCTTGACTTTGACTTACCCAAGCGATCAAAGACAGAAGGCTTGGTTGGAGTTGGTGAAGCATTTTCTTCAACTGTGATATAGTGATTAGTTGACTTTTTTATCACGATACGCATGGGAGCTGGTGGAGTGTACCCAAGACTAATATGAGAATTTTGAACAACATAGCCCTTTTGCTTGAGTGTGTTTTGAATTGAATTTAAACCATGAGCTTTTCCTCCAATGGTTTCAAATGATAGTTTCCCTAAGGCATTGGACTCTTGAGGACCATATCCGGCCCTTGCAAGAAGTTTATAAGCAATTGGGTCAAAACCTTCTTTTGTTCTTTGCGAAGGCAAATCTCCATGCTCCACTAAAGAACCTTGTGTTGGTCGCACGAATCCCTTCAATGGTGTAGAAAGCTTCGTCGGGTTAAGGCTGGTGATAGGAAAGGTCAAACCTTTCAAAGCTTGATCCTCACTATTCTTTAATTTGGGCATATAGCGAAGAACCGGGGGCGCCTTTGAAGCTTTGTTCTCAGGCTTCTTATCGTTGTTATGACTTTTCTTATTTTGCTCATTATCTTTCTTTTTGTTGATAGAATTAAAGTCTTCAAGGATCGGGACTTCATTACCCTTTTGAAACTTGTAGGTCGATAAAGAGACGATAGATTGTAATTCTTTCACTATGATATTGGCCATGTAAAACTTAGCATCGGCAAAATGTGATTCTGCTTCGGTGAAAGGTTTGTCATTAGCAACAACCTTTTTTACGACACCATTATGACAATACTTGAAGCATTGGTGGAGGGTAGATGGAACAATACCATTCTCATGCAGCCAAGGTCGCCCTAACAGCATGTTATATGAAGTCTTAGCATCAATGACGTGGAATAACGCACTTAATGTGATGTCATCAATGAGTAAGTCGAGACGAAGAACTCCAATAGCTCTTTGTCCTCCTTGATTAAACCCTTGTATCATCAAGTGACTAGGAGAAAGCTCTTCCATCATGACGCCAAGTTCTTTCGTAGCACAAAGAGGCAAAATGTTAACAGCTAATCCACCATCCAAGAGCATCCTATTGACTCTTTGCTCCCGCGCGTATCCAGTGATGAAGAGAGGACGATTGTGTGGCGTTGAACCAAGCAACAGATCTTCATCTGAGAATGTGATATTTGACATGCAACCAACACAATTATTCGAACAAGAGTGGACATCATGCTCAACCGACATCTGCGTAGGTGAAGAAGGTGAGTCCTTAACATGCTTAGGGGATTCTTTAACATCCACATCATTACATGCAGCCACATCACCTTGACGCATTGATTTTGGGAAAAACTCCCACAGGGTAATATGAGTGCGTGGTTTTTGGACATATGCATCCTTTGGTAATGCCAACGCTACTTTCTTGGCCTTTCTCTTTCTTTGTTGTTTCCTTACCTTGGGCTTAGCAGAAACACGGTTTGATTGCGCGTGTTGAGAATGACGTGGCTTTGGATTTCTTTTCCTTCTACGGGTGACGAGGGTCCATCCTCCGTCATCTGAGCTAGCCGACTCGGTCACATTATCATCATTGCCCTCATTTGTGGATGACTGAGCTGGAGGAGCAGGTGATGTTGGGATGTGTCTTTCAAGTCTTTGAGTTCTTCCATTGAGGACTATGGGGTCAAAGGACCCAAAGACAATGGTAGTTTGATTTGTCACTACCACTTCCTTTTCTTCTTCCAACATAATCTTCCCTTGGCTAGCTAATCCTAAGATTTTTTCCTTCAGAATGAAACAATGTTGGGTTGGATGGCTGACCAAACAATGGTACTTGCAGTAGTTTGGATCATTAACCTTCCCAGCTTCCTCAGGTCGCTTCATCTCTGGGAGCTCAATAACATTTAGTTCTAATAGTTGATCAAGCATTTTAGGGACTTCAGCATCAGGAAAAGGGTACTCCTTAGCTTGCATTTCTTGTAATGTAAGTTTCTTCCTCCACTTAGCTTGAGTAGAATCAGTTTTCTCCGTTTCTTTCTTCTTAGACTGAGCAGAGATTTTGACTGGTGCCGTGATTATACTCATGAATTCTTTAGTATTTGGTTTAGAAAAAGACTTGTTGCCCCCTTTTCGATTGTCAGGTTTATTTTCTCCTCTACGATGATCTTGGAAAGGCGGCCCTTGACTTCCATTTACAGCAATGCTAAGCTCCATATCATGAGCTCGTGTTGCCAATTGTTCAAAAGTTTTAGGCTTGATTCCTTGAAGAATATAACGCAGTCCCCATTGCATGCCTTGAATGCACATCTCAATTGCAGAAGTCTCGCATAACCTATCCTTGCAGTTAAGGCTCAGGTTTCTCCAGCGGTTGATATAGTCAACGACTGGTTCATCTTTCCATTGATGAGAACTGGTAAGCTTGATCATACTAACAGTACGAAGAGTACTGTAGAAGCGATTCAAAAACTCTTGTTCTAATTGCTCCCAACTATCAATCGTGCGAGACTCAAGGTCACAATACCAATCAAAAGCATTGTCCTTGAGTGTGTGAACGAATTGTTTGATGAGAAGATCTCCATCAGTTCCAGCATTGTTGCATGTTTCCACAAAATGGGCAACATGTTGTTTTGGATTACCTTTGTCATCGAATTGTTGGAACTTTAGTGGTTGGTAACCAACCGGCATCTTCAGCTGATCGATCCTTTGAGTGTAGGGCTTGGCGTAAGTGCGAGAAGATTTTGGAGTCCCCTCGTACTTATCCTTGATAGCTCCTAGAATGATCCCCTTCAGTTGGTCGATAGGGATTGATCCATCAGCTGAAACTTGTAAGTTATTCCGGTTCTCTTGCTGTTTAGCAAAAGACTCAGTAACATCTTGTAATTTTGGAGGGTTGTCAGCAGCTTGGTTCGATTCTCCCAGACTCTCTATCTTGTTCATCATGGACACCATTTGGACATCACGGTCTTCCACCGTTTTGCATAGTGCCTCAACAGTTTTCGTCAAGGCAGCAAGTTGTTCCTCCATGGCAAGAGCATTTGTTGTCATGACAGGCATGGCAACAGAGCTGAAAGAACCAGTAGAGACATCCGGTAGGTTGAGCTTTGACCGAGGAGTACTAGAAGACGAACTGGAGTCGGAGCTAGTTCCACTCTCAATCTCTTTACCATCATGTTGAGGCTTTGAAGTAGAGTTTGTAGACATAGAAGGCTGTAAGAAAGCCTCTTCCAGCATTGCAACAATGTCCTTTGCCCCTAGCGCAACAGTTTCTCCCTTGTCTTCCAGAACGTCCGAGGAAATTGTTGATGTCTTTGGTAAATTTGAACCAAAAACAGGAATTGGTTTAGGAAGAAGCGAGGTTCGAGCTAGCGCCTAAGTACAGCTTTTGCTTTGCTTCGAGTTATTGGACCGGAACTTTGAGTGCCCGAGCTAGTGTGAAAAGTTACTAAAGATTTAGAGCCCCCAGCCTTGCTTTAAGTAGCCTTAGAATTGTCCTTCTTAGGAGCCATTGTGAAGTTGTTTGGATTTGCTTGTCAAAGAGGAGAGATAAGAGGCAGAGAAGGTCCCACTGGGTGTGCCAGAAATTTGTACACACAAATTTCTCGTCTAAAATAATAAGACAGAAAATTATAGTAGCAAATCAATTTTATTGCTTTTAAATGAGTGGATTACAATCTCTGAAATAATTGCTAATCAAAGAAATTAATCCTTTGATTCTTCTCTTCTAGAACGTTGACTCGAGGGCTTGAAGCTTGATCCCGAATTGCACGCCGTGTTTTCCTCCAATCAATGCGAAGAAGATGATTGAAGGAGAAAGTTCTTTTAGGCTTTAATGCTTGATCTGCAGAGCTCTCTCTTGCTTGTGTAGGCAAAAATCTTGTCTTCTGTGTATATCCCCCTCTTTGAAGAGTCACCCTCTATTTATAGTTGAGGGTGAAGAATTTTGATAAGCTTGAACTTCTTCATGATAATTATCTCTATTTAATTTTGACAGATAATAATCAATTAGGATATTTATAGACACGTGTCCAACTTTAATTGGAGAAAATATGTGTTTTCTTCCTTGTGGGTCCCATTTGAACAAGTGGCACACTTTGATTGGCTTAAAATTTGTCATTTAAAGGCTACATCATTCTGATACGTGGCGATATTTTATTCGCCCCGTCTTGCAAGTTTTGACACATGGCAATGTTCGATTAGTCAAAATTTATGACTTTATAAAATACTTGGCGACTTCTGATTGGCTAAATTTCGCATGTCTACAGTGTCATTTCATTGGTGATAAGTTAGATGGTGAGTTAAGTGGTGAGTCATTAGTGAGTGGGTGCACAGGATACTTAAGGGTGTGAGATACACTATTGTATCTATATTAGCTTCATTGAAGTGAAGTGAGAAGAGGGGGGTGTTGTCAGTGGAGAGAAAGAGAGAAAATGAAGACAAGAGGGAACAAGGAGACAAAGGAAGAAAGAAAAAAAAGAAAAAAAAAAAAAAGAGAATTGTGGGGGTGAGTGGCCTAGCATGATGGGAGAGAGAGAAGAAAGAAAAAAAATAGAGGGAGTGAAGGGATGGCTGCCATTATAGAGAGAGAGAGAGAGAGAGAGAGAGAGAGAGAGAGAGGGAGGAATCGGTGGAAAAGAGGGGAGAAGAAGAAGAGAAGGGAAAACCTAAGGAAGCTTTCTTGCATTTTGTTTTCCTCATCTAAGGTGAGTATCATGCTTGTTTCATCTTGTTTTCTCTAATTATTACATGTTGTATGAGTCATGCCATGGAAGGAGGATGATGGAGGTGAGATCTTTGAAGGTAAAAACTTAGAATCATTAATGGTTGTCATAATAGAATTTTCTCTGTGAAAAGGCTACTGTTTGGAGATGTTTCGACCTAGCTAAAAATTTGATTTGTGGCTGAATTTTTTAATACTGTAAGTGAGAGTTATGATGATAATTTAAGTTTTTGATTCACTTAAAAATGTTGTAATTTCGAATTATGATGAATTTTTAAAGTGGGACTGTTTCTGCAAATTTTTGTTGCCCAGATTTGCAACTCTTGGTTTGATTGAACATTCGACGAGGTTAGAGTAGTTCAAAAATTATGAAAGTTTTACTGTATTTATTAGTGGATAAGAATACATACCAAATTTCAGGTCATTTTGATATCGTTTACCTATGTTAAGAACCTTTTAAAAATAGACTATTTGCAGTTGGATTATCGTTTCTATAGCACTGTTCTGTTTTATAAAAGGCCAAAGAAATATATAAGTTTGTTAAATAAATGTGAAATTTGGTAAGAATACTATTTAATATGTCTATTTTGTAATCTCCCAAATTTGGAATTGTTTAATATAAGCTTACAAAGTTATATCTAGATTATTAAGTCTGTGTCAATTTTGACAAATCAAAGGACTTAGTAGATTTTGATACTTTTAAGCTCTTATATTGCATTGGAAATGTAATTGAGATTATCATATGGCATGTCTACTAAATGATTTTAGTTCTATGATTTATTTTGGATGTCTCCATTATGTTCGATTATTTTTGCGGAATTATATATTAAGTTTTCTAAACTAACACGGTTATGGTAATAGGAGTTAATGGAGAGCAAGATCCTTCAACATCAACCAAAAAGTGATCTTTGGCGTAGTATGTGTAAGGTGACAGGTGAGGTTTTGGGATAATCTTATTCATATTGAATGAATTATTTTCTATACGTATGACGGTGGTGAATTCATATAAAGTGTTAAAGGCGTTCATATATGAGATGAAATTGGTATTTATATATATGAGAAGTTATGTGGAGAGATTGATGATTATATATATATGATGGCATTGCATACCATCCATATTGTATGCATTGTATTGCACTAAAGAGAAATAACCACGGTGGGTTAACTAAGGCTTAGTCATGGTGGATTAGCCTAAGGGTGCCACGATGGGCATTCCTTGATAACGCGCCATCGATATATTGGATCAACGTTATCTAAAATTATACGCACATGCGGGTGATACATTCATTACATTGAGGCATTCATGATATATATATATATATATATTAATCATTTATACCTGTGTGCATTGTGGGTGTTTATCTACCATTCTCTATGAATTTGTTTATCTACCGTGAACACGTTGACTTTTAGCTCACACTCACATAGACCTTTTGTGATAGGTGAGCAATGGATGGAGTTCGGTTCATTGCAGTCTTGATATTTGCTGTGGTGGCAATCATGTCGGTGTCAAGATGTCGAGTCTCGGGGCTTGGGAGAGCTCTATTGTTTTACTTTCAGTTTCATGGTTGTGTTTTATATGGGACATTGGGTCTTGGTGTTATGTTTTAACGTAGTACAATGGTAGAGAATTTTGGAAGGATGTTGATTATTTTCTAATTAGTAATGTATCTATGATTTATGGTTTCCTTTGATGTATATTGAAGAGTTTATTATATTTTTTTTATTGTATTGTTTATCTATTATATTCCACCGCGTTTTTTTATTTTCGGGTATATGTTGAGGTGTCATTCGCAGGTACGGTAACCCGTGTGATCACACATCGCCTAATGTGACATAATTAATGTCTAATAGGGTTGGATGTGTGACAACTTAGTATCAGAGCTATGGTTTGTATTAGACATGTGTTTTATAGCTTGGTTTATATAGTAACGCCATGGGGTAGAGTTGGTGTCTAGAGTGTAGTGAACTGTTGGGTGTTGTTGGTGTTGGTTAGGTTGTTAAGGAATGTGTGAACTATATATATATATATATGTTGTACTTATCTTGATTTGGTGACGAAAGAATAGCACAAAGGGATTCAGCTGAAGTAATGGAAGGAGAAGATTCAGCAGCTTCAGTCAGGGGTATGGAGCAAGGAGAGCATGGACTGCATGTTTAGAAATAACTTGATGCAACTGACCAACTTGGAAATCTGATGGCATAGTATATGGAAGCTAATGTGGCAAGATCGGCGCTAAGGAGTACAACCTTACACGAGCAATTCATGAAGCTAAATCCGTCGAAATTTATGAGGGCAACCAATCCATTGGTAGCTAAGGAGTGGCTAAGAAAGCTGGAAATTATATTTGAAGTGATGGAGATTCTTGATGAACGGAAGCTATCACTATCCACTTTTATGCTAAAAGGTGAGGCATGAAACTAGTGGGAAGCCACGAGACGAATGACAAATGTTCAACCTAGAGGAGTACCGATCATATGGCAACGCTTTGTGGAAGTATTTAATGATTAAAACTTTCCTCTCATTTACCATTACCAAAAAGAGCATGAATTTATTCTATTAAAGCAAGGTAAAATGTCAGTGATAGAATATGAAGAGCAGTTCACAGCTTTGTCTCCATTTACATCTGACTTAGTGCATACTGAAGGTGCCAAATGTAGAAGGTTTCAACAGGGACTACAGTTGTCAATTAGATCTTGGGTTTCTGCATTTGAAATCATTAGATATGGGAACTTGGTGAACAATGCCAAGATTCTGGAATTGGATGTGAAAGAGATGATTGGGAGATAAGAACAATTTAAGAAGGGGAGGTTTGATTCGGGAGTTGGTACTTCGTGACAGAGACCTTCAAAATTTGCTCCAACTGTGGACCAAGGATAGGTAAAATTCAATCTTGGATCGAGTGGTTCACGATTCAATAACCCGAGAAGCACAGGAAGTTCTAGGGGTCGAGGAGCATCGAGACCACCAAGTAGGTCTACCAGTTTGAGACCTTTGGAGAGTACCACCGGGGGAATCATTTGCTATCGATGTGGGGTTGAGGGGCATATTATCAGAGATTGTCTAGTGCCATGGATTGATAAATGCTATCAGTGTGGACAATCGGGTCACATAGCACGAAACTGTCCTCAGAATCTTACGGCAGCATCATCAGTGGGAAATGTGGCTAGCGGAAGCAAGGGAACAACGGGGGTTGCTTAAAAGGGGCCGACTACAACATCTGAACCGTGCACTTAAGCACCGGTCTATGCTATGATGATGAGAGATATGTAGACTACTCCTAATATTATGACAGGTACGTTATTTGTAGCTAATAAAGAGGCATATATATTGTTAGATTTGGTTTCCACACATTCATTTGTTTTTATTGCATTTAGTATGTATTCGAATAGACCATGTAGTTCATTGTCACAACCTTTACTTGTGTCTACACCGGTGGGTGATGTGATAGTAGTAGACAGGGTATATAAAGATTGTGTGGCGAAGTTTGGGGGTAATAAATAGGTAGTTAACTTGTTTTTGTTAGCTATTCATGACTTTGATTTGATAGTGGGGATGGATTGATTATCTTCTTATCATGCTTCTATTGATTATTTTAAGAAAGAAGTTGTTTTTAGAATGCCGAATGAAGCAGAATTTCGATTCCAAAGGAAAAGAGATGTAGTTTTAACTTGTTTGATATCAGCTTTAGAAGCTAAGAGGTTGAAGGGTATCTTGCACATGTAGTTTTTTGGATGTCTTTCCAAATGAGCTTCCAGGGGTGGTACCAGATAGAGAAGTGGAGTTTTCTATTGAATTGTTACCAGGAACAACACTAATTTCAATTTCACTGTATAGAATGGCACCATCCAAATTATGAGGATTAAAACTTCAATTGCAAGACTTGCTTGATAAGGGATTCATTCAGCCAAGTGTATCGTCGTGAGGAGCACCAGTTTTGTTTGTGAAGAAAAAGGATGGCACCATGAGATTGTTTATTATTTACCGACAATTGAATCAGGTTACTGTAAAGAATAGATATCCTTTGGCTCGGATTGATGATTTGTTTGACCAATTATAAGGAGTTGTGGTGTTTTTAAAGATTGATTTGAGATCTGGATATCATCAATAGAAAGTAAAAGACAGTGATGTACCAAAAATCGCATTCTATACTTGGTATGGTCATTATGAATTTTTGGTGATGCCTTTCGAAGTGACTAATGCGCCTGCTATCTTTATGGATTTAATAAACTAGGTATTTTGACATTTTCTTGATTCTTTTGTGATTGTCTTTATTGATGATATATTGATATATTCTCGTAGTTAAGAAGAGCATAAGAATCATTTGAGGCCTGTATTGCAAACCTTGCGAAATAAGCAATTATATGCTAAGTTCAGCAAGTGTGAATTTTAGCTTAATAAGGTAGTGTTTTTGGGGTATGTAATATCTGCTCAGGGAATTAATGTTGATTCAAGAAAAATTGAGGCTATTATGAACTGGGAACAACCGAAGAATGTTTTAGAAGTTAGAAGTTTTGTAGGATTAGTAGGTTACTATTGGAGATTTATGTAGGGCTTTTCATCGATTGTTGTTCCTTTGACACAGTTGACTCGTAAGAATGTGGCATTTGAGTGGACAGTTGATTGCGAACGTAGTTTCAAGGAGTTGAAGACCAAGTTGACTTTAGCACCGATATTAACAATTCCTTCTAGTAAGGGAGACTTTGTGGTGTATGGTGATGCATTGCATTAAGGATTGAGGTCTGTTCTAATGCAGCAAGGAAGGGTGATCACTTATGCATTGAGACAATTGAAGACACATGAAATGAACTATCCTATTCATGATTTAGAGTTGGCAGCTGTGGTATTTGCATTGAAGATATGGAGGCATTATTTGTACGGGGAACCTTGTGAAATTTATATGGATCACCAAAGCTTAAAGTATCTATTCACTCAACAAGATTTGAATGCACGGTAGAGAAGATGGATGCAACTAATCAAAGATTACGAATGTGTGATTCATTACCATCTGGGAAGAACAACTGTAGTGGCTGATGCCTTGAGTCAAAAGTCTTTAATTAGATTGGTTTGCTTAAGTTGTTATCGGGCAGAATTGTATGCAGAAGTGACTTCCTTGGGAGTGGAGTTTGAACAGAAAGGTGTGAGTGTCATGTTAGCTCATTTTCGGGTGAGACCATTATTACTTGATCGAATCTGGGAACTTCAAATGTTGGATGAGCAGTTGATAAGGATTAGGCAAGAAATGACGGAGAAAGTGAACACTGATATCTCTATTCTTAATGATGGTAGCTTGATGTTGGGAAATCGCTTTTGTATACCTAATCATTCAGTTTTAAAGAATGAAATTCTAGAGGAGGCACATCACTCACTGTATGCTATGCATCCGGGGAGCACCAAGATGTATACAGATCTTTGGGAGATATACTGGTAGCCAGGTATGAAGAGGGATATTGCTAACTTTGTGGCAAAATGTTTAACTTGCCAACAGGTGAAAGCTGAGCATTAATGACAGGTGGGATTATTGTAACCTCTCTCGATATCCCAATGGAAATGGGAGTATATCACTATGAATTTTGTGGTAAGATTATCGAAAACTCCTAGTGGACATGATTCTGTATGGGTTATTGTGGACATATTGACCAAGTCAGCTCATTTTCTTCCAGTAAAGGTTACTTTCACGCTGGATCAATACGCTAAGTTATATATAAAGGAGATTGTTAGAGTACATAGAATGCTAATATCTATAGTTTCAGATAGAGATCCAAGGTTTACTTTGAGATTTTGGTTAAGTCTTCAGCAAGCTATGGGTATAACATTGAAGTTTAGTACGTCCTTTCGTCCTTATACAGACGGACAATCTGAAAGAATAATCTAGACTTTGGAAGATATGCTGCGAGCTTGTTTGCTTGATTTCAAAGGTAGTTGGGGAGATTACATTGCTTTGATGGAATTTGTGTATAAAAATAGTTATCAATCTAGCATTGGTATGACACCATTCGACGCATTGTATGGTAAAAGATGTAGAACTTTGGTATGTTGGACTAAAGTCGGTGAAAGACAGTTGTTGGGCCCAGAGATGATCCAACACAACTGAGGAAATTAAGACAGTTCAATAGCATTTAAAGGTGGCACAGAGCAGACAGTAAAGTTATGCGGATAACTGATGGCATGAACTTGAGTTCAAGGTGGGAGACCATGTGTTTCTTAAAATTTCTCCATGGAAAGGCATTCTGAGATTTGGAAGGAAAGGTAAATTGAATCTGAGAGACATTGGGCCGTTTACTATTGTGGAAAGAGTTGGTGTTGTGGCTTACAGGTTGGATTTACCTCCGAAAATGCCCAATCTACATAATGTTTTACATGTATCTATGTTAAGAAAGTAGGTGTCAGATCCATCACATGTATTGGTTCAACAATCGGTTGAGTTAGCAAATGATTTGAGTTATGTTGAGGAGTCGGTTCAAATTCGAGATTGAATGGATCAAGTGCTTCGCAATAAGGTAATTCTGTTGGTGAAAGAACTGTGGAGAAGCCATACGATGGAAGAAGCTACATGGGAGAGTGAGGAGATAATGCAAAAATAGTATTTATATCTATTTTCATGGGGTAACAGAATTTCAAGACAAAATTATTTAAGGAGGGGAGAGTTATGAAACCCTAATATCATATTTTCATGATTAGTTGAATTGCATATTAAAATTAGTTGAATTAGTTTACTTAATTTATTTTACATCTATTGCATGGTTAATTATAAATTGTGTGTGCTACATGTGTTATTTCATTAGTGGTAAGTTAGATGGTGAGTTGAGTGGTGAGTCATTAGTGAGTAGGTGCATAGGATATCAAAGGCTGTGAGATACACTATTGTATCTATATTGGCTTCATTGAAGTAAAGTGAGAAGAGGGGGGGTTGTCAGTGGAGAGAAAGAGAGAATGAAGACAAGAGGGAACAATGAGGCAAAGGAAGAAAGAAAAGAAAGAAAAAGAAAGAAAAAAAATAGAGGTAGTGCAGGGATGGTTGCTATTATAGATATATATATATATATATATATATAAAGTTATAGAGAGAGAGAGATAGAGAGAGAAAAGCTTGGAGAGAGGGAGGAATAGGTGGAAAATAGGGAGAAGAAGAAGAGAGGGTAAAAACCTAAGGAAGTTTTCTTGCACTTTGTTTTCCTCATCTAAGGTGAGTATCATGCTTGTTTCTTCTTGTTTTCTCTAATTATTACACGTTGTATGAGTCATGCCATGGAAGGAGGATGGAGGTGAGATCTTCTATGGGAAAAACTTAGAATCACGTCGTGGTGGATGGGTGGAGTTCGGTTCACTGCAGTCTTGGTTCTTGTCGTGGTGGCAATCACGTTGGTGTTAGGATGTCGAGTCTCGAGACTTGGAAGAACTCCACTGTCTTACTTTCAGTTTCATGGTTGCGTTTTATATAGGACGTTGGGTCTTGGTGTTATGTTTTAACGTGGTACAATGGTAGAAAATTTTAGAAGGATGTTGATTATTTTTCCTTTTTTTTTCGAGTATGTGTTGAGGTGTCGTTCGCATGTATGATGACTTGTACGATCACGCTCGCCTAATGTGACATAATTAATGTTTAATTGGATTGGGAGTGTGACAACATTAGTCCACAAACAACTGCAGCCCCCAATCTAGATAGAAAAGGTGAAAGTTAAATGAGGCATTAGCAATTGAGGAATATAATATAAATATAAAATTTTGATTAAATTTTTTTATACCAAATGATGTAGCCTGAACTAGATTCTTTCGTTTTAAAATAGAATGCCTATTATTTTTAATTATAAAACTATCATCATCGTATCATTTTAAAATAATTTTTTAAACAACTTTTCTATAAAATTAGAATTTTCCTTACTAATTTGTATGTAAATGTATGTTGTAAAAGACCATTATTCTAACCTAACTCTTTGTAGGCACAAATAAAAAAAAAAAATTAGACATCTAAGAAACCAAAGTATGTTTAAAAAATTTATGAAACTTGTGGAAGGGATAAAACCACGATTGAATAGAGTGACCTTTAGATATGTTGTGTTTGAATCTTGAATTTTTTAAGAGAAAGAAGAAAGGATGAGAAATAAAATTTATCTCCTATTTGGTCATAAGGAAAAGTGGTGGGTAAAAGAAAATTGAAAAGAAATGAGTTAGGATACCATATTCTCTCATTCACTTTCACATTGTTATTGAAAAATGCATATCTATTTCCTTCTTATTTTTCAATCTAACTAAATAAGAGCATAGAATTTGAAATCTCGTATGTTTCTTCTTTTCTGTTTTATTAATTTGTTTCCCTCACTGAATCCATAATCCAAACTCAACGTAAATATCCATTCCTTTGTAGCAACTAGCAAGGAACCCTTGCTGCCAATCATCCTTGCAAATTGCAATGATGTGTTATTGTGGCTTCATAATTTAGTTTCATGGAAATCTTTATGTCCTCTCTCTCTCTCTCTCTCTCTCTCTCTCTCTCTCTCTCTCTCTCTCTCTCTCTCTCTCTCTCTTTGTTATGCAAGTATCTCCTAGCGGTTTTCAAATTAAGCTCAGAACTAATTCCACAAGGCACACGAGTCAACTTAGTACTCTATACAAACAGGGTTAATTATAAGCACACCGACTCAACTATGATTTAATATTATTATGCCTCTTAAAATGTAAAAAGTTGACTTCCTAAATAATTAATTTATATCAATCAGCCACTCTAGTAATTTGTTAGAAAAATAAATGAAAATTTTTATTTAACTTGTAAATGTTAACAAAAGTATAGTTTTATATCTAAATTGATTTTTTCTTATTATAATATTTGTTTAATGACTGAAATGCCTCTTGAAATGACATGTAAATATAGGGATAAAATAAGAGGTATTTCAATCATTAGATAATTATTACAAAAAGAGAATGTAATTTAAATATAAAACGAACTTTTGTGAACATGTGTAAGTTAGTTGATAATTTTTTTATCTACTTTCCTAACTGATTACTAGTATGTTGCTAATAGAATGGGTGAATTGATACAAATCGATAATTTAAGGAGTCAATTTATTACGCTTTCAAATTTAAGTGAGCATAGTGATACTGAGTTATAATTTTAATTAATTTATACAAATATTAATTGGAAGTGCGATAGTCAAACAGAAAATCATCGAAGTTACTGCTTTACTGAGTCATAGTTCTGATTTGCCCCTTCCTTTACTGCGTTAACTTGAAATGTGTTAGTACAATATTTATTGTATTTGATACCATTAAGAATTACTATTTTATCTCCCTTGTTGAATATCTTGTATTTATTATTACTTTTTGATTTTTTTTGGATTCCATTATTTATTTTTTCATTATTCATAAAAATATTATGAATTTGGTAATAATTTTTTGTTGTCATATTATAGAAGTTTATAATCTTATCGTCAATGGTGATAAATGAGTTTTTATTTAAATTCTATGATTGTAAAAGGCCTAATAAAAAAACATGATAAATAAATTTTAAGTACAAATTTTACAATGATATTAAAGGTGTAAAAGGCCTAATCAAATTTTCTGGCTTTAGGTTCCAACTAGCGTCGAGCCGCCCCTCATGTATGTATACATATGTCCATATGTACATAGTCCCCAGAATGTTTAAATTTCGTTTCCTTCTCCAATTTCTCTATTTTTTTTAACCACCAATCAAAGTGTACACCAAGAAAACGACCCTCCTTAGTTGTTTCCAAATGCATCGGCAAACATAACATGCATCCAGTGGCGGCTCTACAATTTTTCTTTAGTGTTTAATGTTTAAATGTTATAAAATTAAATTAATAATATATTTATCAACTATAGTAATGAACTATAAAATTACGTCATTTTGAACTACTAAATATTTAACCATTAATTTAAAATTCTAAAATACAAGACTAAGTAATCTCAGCCAACTCACATTATTGACAAATTGTGGATAATTAAATTTATTAGAAGTACTGAAAATGAATACAATAGAGTTTTGATTTATTTATCTATATTTTTGTATGAATGATCATAATGCTATAAAAACATGAAGAACACCCTTCTTTAATCATTCTGTTTTTCCTATTTGCTCTTTCTCATTTTTTTTAATCTAGAATATTCCTTTTTATATATTATACTATTATAGAATGCATGTATATATATATAATACATATGCTTTTATATATATGTACAACAAATTAAAGAAGTTGAATGATTGAACTTCTTTATTTAAAATATATTTTGCATTGTAGAGTAGGACTATGAAAAAATATAAAATAGACATAACATTAACATTTTTTTTTAATATTTCAGTATTTAGTAGTTAAAGATAGAATCACAATTATGAGCTACGTGATTTCTTATGAGTTTAATTTTAATGCACCATCAGTATAAATTTTTTTTTTTCCACAAGTAGAGTACCAAATTGTGACACTTTGCTACTTTTCTTATCTTGATTAACATTTTGATTTAAATTAAAAGAATTTGTCTTTTTCGAAATCATAATAGATGAGGAAAGTTGAAGAGTTATTTTGCTTTCCAAACTCTTCCCCCTCACATTTCTCCGTTGAATGATCTCGTCCAACAATTGTTGTGCAAGCTTTCTCTCACGTCTCTACTCTCTGGTCGCTAGGGTTCTCGCTGGCAAAAGAAAAAAATTCAGCCTCTCTCTTCTATCATTAGATTCCTACTGGTACAAGAAAATTGGCTACTAATGGTGATTATGATAAAGCGGAGAATGACAATTTCATGTCCATAATGTGAACTTCCTCGGAAGTTGTTCATCGTCCCTTAGTTCTCTCTTTCAAATGTCAAGGAATTCTAGGTCCTTACCAACGAAAGGGATCCAGAAGATAAAAGATTGCTGGGAATATCATTTTGGCTGTGACTTTTTATTGCATTCCTATACCATTGGTTGAAGGTTTTTCAATAAACTCATTCTTTCTATCTTCATGTCTCTTGTCTCTTTATCTAAGCCAACCAAGCAAAATTGAAGAATGCTCTACTTCTTTTTTTCCTTTTTTTTTTTTTTTTTAGTACACAGAAAACAGCTCACAAGGAAGTAAGAATCATCAGGAGGAATAAAATAAGGCCACAAAGAATGCTCCACTGGTTATATATAAGAATATGAATTTCTTGCAAGGGAATTCAAATGAAAACCAAGCAAATAGGGAAGAGTTTGGAAATGGAAAGGACTCTTCAACTTTCTTTATCTGCTATGATTTCAAAAGAAATTAATTTTTCAACATAAATTAAAATATCAAACAATATAAGGAAATTTGATCTTTTATTTTTTAACAAGGTTCTCAAATTTTTTATTATTAAAACATGACCCACTTCTTTACCTTGTGAGATATTTCAGTGGAGTCGAATTATTTTTTGCCACACAAATAATAAACTTTATAAAAAATATTACATTAACTAAAGAAAATTTGAAAATTGAAAATTTCATTGGGGACAACTAACCCGCAACCTATAAGGTGGAGCCGCCCATGCATGCATCATCCAATTTTGGGTCCGTTGTAGCAAAATACAAACCCTATCTAGCTTAAATCTAACTCAGTTCGATCAAGAAAATCCAAGAAATAACCAGATGCTCTGTTTGATTTCGGAAAAAAAGAGAGAGATATATGAAATCTTTAGAATTTTTAAAAGGAAATAGCAAAGAAACCAAAGAAGCGATAATGGTTCATAACAAGCTCTGCTTGGTAGCCAAGATTATCAGAAATATACAAGAACGTATAATAAAAAGTATATATATGCATATATCGATCTATATATATATATATATATGTATATACCTCTGTTCTTATTCTGTCCATGGGGTGCTTTTCTTCCTTTCAACATCGCGTGCTTAATCTTCGACACCGAAACGAAGTCTGACTTGCCTCCGAATCGCGAATCAAGGCTCTCTCACTGTCTCTCTCATGCCCACACACAAAAACACACGCATGGAGAGGAAGAGAGAGCTTCAACAGCCTTACTGTTGAAACTCTCTCTCTCTCTCCATGTGTGTATGTGTGTGGTTTATTCTCCAACACGAGCCCCAGCCTGTACGTATACATATAGTCCCTAGTTGTGTGATATTATAGCTGATGAAAAATAGTTGTGTGATATTATATATATATAGGTTACTAGTTGCTAATTGTTGCTCTCTAGCTAAGACCTAAAGTACTTACTTGAAGAAGAAGTAAAAGAGTCCAAACACGATAATATGTTCACAATTGGCAAGTGGTTGATGCAATCAACCACCTTTTTCGGTAATTTCTTAGGCTTCAGCCTTCAAGCAATATTTCTTTGCCAGGATATTTTTAGAAGTTAACACACGGATAAAATAAAATAAATGAATGGATTGATTTTTTTGTTAATATTTTTAAGTAAATTCAAAAACAAGTAATTTAGATGTATTGGCTGGAACGTTTCTAGACATTCAAGTCAATTTCTCGATTGAGAAAACAAATTTTAGATATTAGAACCATCATGTCATGACAGTGGTAGAGTCAGGATTTTACATGGAAAAATTATTCAACTACCTTATAACACCACGTATCTTTATTCCTCCACAAGTGTGGGCTATATATAGGGTATTGACAATCATTTTCCACAAAGGGCTTTATGAGGTGGAGATAGAAACGGATTGCCAGACAGCAGTGACTATCATCCAATGAGGTTCCACCTAAGGACACTCACACACAGCCCTAGTGGAAGATGACAGATTTCTACTCTAAAGGAACAGATGCATTATCAAATATGTGGTCAGGGAAGCAAACACTTGGGCCAACATTCTAGCCAACTTGGAGACTGACCAAGAAGACCAGCTAGTGGTTACGGAAGACCCCCAAGTCAAGTGAACCAGAACCTCATTGCTGATATGATTGGAATGTCTTCTGTTAGATTTTAGTTTTTGCCGTTTTGTTTTTTTCGTCGTACCAAAGAGAAAAATATCTTTGTTCCACTACTTATCTGACGGTGGGGTTCCTCAGGTAGATAGGGTCACCTAGCAGATGAGGGATCCACTCCATGTTAACAGAGAAGCAATGATACATAGTACTCCAGGAGTACAAAATAACTTTTGTTTTGCATAGGGCAATTATAGCTAAGCAGTTAGATTTTTGTATCATAAAATAGTACATAAAAAGAAAGATGACATAACACTATTATGACTAAGAAAATAATTAAATTAAATCTAAATAATAAATAATTTTAAGATAAATAAATTTATAATTATTGACTCATATAAAAAAATGTAAACTATTTAAATTATGTAATGAAAAAAATATAAACTATTCATAAAACTATTTTAATGAGCCAAATCAGCATATGAAGAAGTTTCATACCAACAATATTTAAAAAAAAAAATGGTAGAGACTAATCTTAGACCTTAAAGTGTGAAAAGAAATTAGCGTACTAATAATTTATTCAATCATGCTTGCTAAGAAAGCATTTTTCTATTTGCCGTCTTCTTGTTTTGGTCTCCTGGCATTAGCTTTTTTTATTTTATTTTATGATTTCAGGTCAAGTTGAATAAGTTGCAATAAATTAATTTATTTGACATTATTTTGTTGGTCTTGCATATGATTTTTTTTCATATTTTTAAAGGCATTGTGCATAGTATGAGAAACCAACCATTATAACGTTACAAATGCGTAAGATTTCGGTCCATTTTATTGCAAAATTTTAATTTTTGTAAAATGAAACTTGAGCTAGAAGCATTACCCATGCTTTTATAAAATTTACGGGAGGGGCACTCTTAGTTTACACCGAAACACAATTTATTAATACATATGTCGAAATTTTTTTTTTTAAATTTCAGAGAGGACATTTGTCGTCCCTAGACTCTTAATTTACGAACTATAAAAGCATTTTTCGGATAAGTGGGGCCATGGTCCTTCTCTATCTGCCCTTGAAGTTCACTTTGATGTCTATGAGCAATTCATTTTTGCCCGCTCGGCATATTTCGATATACACCGGTTTTCTAGTAAAACATCACAACACAATTAAAGTCCCAATAGGCTTTTCAAAGATCACAACACAAGTAAAGACACACTTCCTAGCTCATTTGACTGTTTCGAAGCCAAAACGATCAAAATGCCATAGGCACTCTAGGCAGCTTTTTGAGACCAGGCGATTTCTATAATCAATCGCCTAAACTGTTGGAGTGACGTAAACACTCACAAATCTTAAACGGTTCACTTTCGATACTTGCTATCCTGCTGATGTAGAATGTCTGGTATGCCTCTTGGCATCAAGCAACTTCCCGTGATCAAGTAGTCTTTAGAACCAATTGCCAAAACTGCCAGAGTGAGGAAGCACTCACAAACTATCGAGCGATCAGAGTGGCTAAAAAACACTCATAAACAGGTCGACACGGGCACACCGCAAATAATCTAGTGGCACGGGACCGTATGCGTCTCTTGGTCATGGCACGTTTACCTAAGAACATGATACTTTTGGTGAACCAACCCGTCACAACTGTCGAAGTGATAGAAATACTCGTAAATCCAGGTCCACACTAACGCCTGCTAGCTCGACATGGTACAAAATAAACATTCTGGTCCTAGGCTGCCTGGCATAGTCTTTCGAGAAAGTACCAATTTCTCAATACAATAAGTCCACCCACCTACAATTGTCTCTCGATAGTTTGACACGTTCATGATGTCAGTTAAATTGACTTCGGACCTATTCCGGTGATGCCGATGTTGGCCTAAATATGCAACCCAAGAGAAGGGGAATGAATTGAATTTTTTTAAATATAATCACAAACAATGTAATTAAAAACTAATTATGTAATGTAACAGCGGCTAATTAAACTATAAATCAACCAAGCAAATAATAAGATGCAATGCAAGCAAGTGATATGAGTAAGGGAAAAAAACAAAGCACAATGAAGAACACTAAATTTATCGAGGTTTGATCACAACGTATGACCTACGTCCTCACTCCTAAAATTCTCTTAAGCCTTCCACTATGCAAAAACTTCTTTACATAGCAGGTGCTAGTTGCTCAAGTGACCAACTCATTTTTTACAAGAGCTTTTCCCAAGTTCTTAAAGCCTTAAGTAATTTTGTCAAAACTTCACTCAAACTTATAAGTGTTTTTTTTTTTTTTTTTTTACCAAGAATACTCAAACTGATAGGTTTATAAACCCATCCAAGTGAAATAGATGAAGTTAATATAATGTAAGTCTCTCAAAGAGTAGATATGCAAGTGTAGGTTCAACAATCAACCCTAATCACTCAATAAAATGGATGCAATAGTTAGGGCTCAGAAAATCTCAGTTTCAATCTTTGATTCAGCACTTATGATCTTTCATACTTGTTTGTAGGTATTGTGGGGATCTTGTATTTATAGCCTTGCACTGATTCTTGCCATTGGTGGTGATTGGGAGTGTTTTTAATGCAAGATCGAGTTGTTGCAACGGTAAAAAAAACTAGCTGTTTAGTTAAGGAGTCGACTCTTTTTCTGAAGGGGTCGACCCTTTTTGCTCTAGCGCTAGTTGTTGCGCTCAGATTTTTCACACTCGAGGAATACACACACAAGCGGAAAAAATACTGTACTCTCTCATTAAAACTCATCCTCCTAGAAGAATGAGTGCGACTAGGTTTGAATTGAAAATTAATTTGAATAAAGAGCTTTTGGAAAACAATTTGGAGTTGCCACCTAACTTGATTAAGGTGAGTTAGGTCACCTAAAACTAAGCACAATCCGAAGACTACACTTAGAGTTTTTAAAAATGATTTTTAAAAATACTTTCTCAAGAGAGGGTTTTTAAAAGAATAGGTTATTTAGCAACCTTTAGAAAATACTTCCTCAATGGAGGGTTTTTGAAAACAGTGATCTAAGTTCAGTGGTTGGTTACGTGTAGGGAAGACGCACTAAGCCATTACCCTACCCTCCCTTGTGGTACCTACATGTCTATTCACCCTAAGTTCACCCATTAAAGTCTTCAATTAATAAATGTCCAATACTATCTACTTTTGAAAAGAAAGTTTAAAAGAAAAAAAACATGGTGCATGATATGCAAATGCAATAGAAAGATTTGATTTAGAAATAGATTTTGAGGAAAAGATCTGAAGTTTGAGAATAGACTTGAAAAAAAGATTTGATCTTGAAAATAGATTTGAAAAGACTTGATTTAAGTTTGAAAATATACTTGTAAAGATAGATTTGAGTTTGAAAGAAAAATTTTAGAAATTGGAAATAGATATTTGAAAAAAGTTATGACCGCACCTGTGAGGGTTGCTTATGTATCCCTTTTGAGGAATCAAGTCAGCCGTAGTTCGGACAAGAGTTCGATAAAAAATAGAAGGTTTGATTTGAAAAAGAGATTTTGATTTGAAAAAGGATTTAATTTGAACTTAGAATAGAAGATTTGAAATTAGAATTTGGAATTGAAAAGATTGGACTTTGATTTGGAAAGATAGAACTTGAAAGAATGATTTGGACTTGTTTTAGAAAGATTGAGATGTAGAAAACCTAGACTTAAGAAAGATAGGATTTAGGAGGGACTTTAGATTTAGAAATATTTGACTCGAATGTTAAACTTGGAAGATTAGAGAAAGATTGGATTTAAGAAAGGTTCAAATTAGGAAAGTTTCAAAATAGGAAAGTTTTGTTTTAGGAAAGTTTTGTTTTAGGAAAGATTTCGAATTAGGAAAGTTTAAAATAGGAACGGTTTTGAAATTAGAAAGTTTCAAATGAGAAAAGTTTTAACTTAGGAAAATTTTGAATTTAGAAAGTTTTGGATTTAGAAAGATTTGAAATTTAGAAAGGTTTAAATTTTAGAAATATTCGAAATTTGAGTATTAGAAATACTTGAAATTAGGAAAGGTTCGAGTTTAAGAAGGATTTGAAGATTTAGATTTGGAAAGTTCAAATTTGGAAAGGTATGGAATTAGGAAAGGTTGGAATTAGGAAGATTAAGAAGCTTAAAATTTAAAGAAAAATTTGAAATTTTAAGTTTTGGAAACTTAAAGTTTAAGAAGGTATGAGATTAAGAAGGATTGGATTAGGAAAGATTTGGATTAAAAAAGATTGGGATTCCTATTTCCTAAAAACAAAAGATTGGATTTTGTTTCTAAAAGGAGGTGATTCGATTTTATTTTCGAAAATGGAAGATTGGATCTAGTTTCCTAAATGGGAGATTGAATTTGGCATGAAATTAGAAGGTGAAGTTTTAGAAATCCTAGATTTGGAAGTCTATAATTTGATGTAGAAAAATAGATTTTGGAAATTTATGATTTTGATGTAAAAAGGAGATTTTGGAAACCTAAGTTTTGAGGCAAGATTAGAAATCATGTTGTAGGAAAGAAAATTAGGATTTTCTAACTATGACTCTAGGGTTTAACTTAGACTCTAAGAAAACAGATTTTGCAAAGCTAATTTTTGAAAAGGAAGATTTTTGGAAGGAGATCTAAAAAAAAAGAGTTTTTAGAAAGTACGCTTGAAAAGAGAGTTTTTGGAAAGGGATTTTTGAAAAGAGTTTTTTTAGGAAAGAGATTTTTGAAAAGAGTTGTTAGAAAGGAAAATTAGGGAGTGTTTTCAAAAAGTGAATTTTGAAGAGAGCTTTTTGGGGAGGAGTTTGAAAAGAAGTTTTTAGGAAAGTAAGTTTTTAAAGGGAATTTTTAGAAAACAATTTTTAGGAAGTAATTTTGGAAAAGAGATTGGAGAGAATTTTAGAAAGTATGTTGGAAAAGAGATTTTAGAGAATAGCTATGAAAAGAGATATTGGAGCTGATTGAAAAAAGGGATTTTGGAAAGTAAGTTTGAAAAGCAATTTGGAAAGGGATGGACTTTCGCAAGTCTCTAAAAATATCTCAATTTCCTAAAATGATTCGAACCATAAGAGGGTTAGAACCATTCTAAGATTGTGGTTTTGAAACAACAAGGACTTGAAAATATGGACCACATTGGTCACTTTAAATGTAACACTTTTTTAAAGCAACCCTAACCATGAAAAGACTAGAATCACCTTAGGATTGTGATTTTGAAAATAAGTTTTTGAAGAAAAAAACTTTAATGCAAGTTTTGAAAATGGTTTTGATGCAAGTTTTTAAAATAAGTTTGAAGACGGATTTTGGAGAGTTGTATGATCATGATATGCACAATGCAAGTTGGGGTCGTGAACATACAAGGTTAAAGGCTTCACCACATAATTAAGGGGGCTGAACCCACGTGATCTCCGGTTAGACTAATAGAAAGCCCCCGATACGGTGACTTTCAATAGCCTAATCCTACACATGAACCAGAGAGTTCATTGTTTTAAGTATGTAAGAAAGGGGGGGAGAAGATGGGGGATTAAAATAGAAGAAGACCCAAGTGGGCTAAGAAAGAGAAGAGAGAGGGGGGAATTGCGTAAACGTAAATAGGAAGTTTACCTTGTGTCTTCTTTTATTTTCTTTGTTTTGCTCGCTTTCTTTATTTCGATCTTTGCTTGGCTTTGTGTTAGTCTTTGAGAGCTTGCTTTGATCTTCGGGAGTTTCGAAGTGACAACACTTCAAATCTTTAATGGAGGCTTTGGAGGCTAATATATGAGTGTATATGAGTGTATGTGAGTGTATGGGGACTAGAGTTTGAAAAACCTAAAGCGAACTAGGGTTTGGAGAGGCTTCGAGCTCTGTGTATCGAAGAAGAGAGTTTTTAAACTGAGTTTGCTGACCATTTTCACGCTGGAAGAGACTCTGTATTTATAGACAGAGGATTAACTTGGCACCTGTTGCAGTGGGGCCAGGCCAAATATTGGCTTGGAGCCACTTAAGAAAGTTCTAAGTTTGGCAAGCAACGTATCTTCAAAAGATTTGGGCGCCTCTACTAGTGACTACCATGCAATTTTTAGCCTGTCTTCACTAAAAGTGACTCTAGAAGGTCCGAAAATGATTTAAAGGGCTGTAAATGGCCCAGAGGGTCGGAAAGGCATAGTAACCCTTAAAATATTGTCTCGGGGGTAGTAGACTTGAAAAACAATGCCAGGATTTATTAGAAGGGTTAATCGGGCTATAAGGGGCAAAACAGTCACTCAGGCTAAAAAGCTGCCGGGATGGATTCGGAATATCCCAGAAGAAGACTCAAGATTTGAAAATATTACTTAGAATGTTCTAGGAGGTTTCCGGTTTGATACTCAAAGCTAGTGTGGTTGGAAATGGCAACTGGCTCATTAAGGGCAAAACGATCATTTTCATTAGGTTCGCTGGAACTGACTCGGAATGACCTAGAAAGATAATGGAAGGCTGGTGATACTATCAGAAGCATTCTCGAGAGGTTACCGGTTTTGATACCCAGAGCCAGTGTGGTTCTCAGGGCACTCAGATGCCTAAAGGCAAAATGATCATTTTGACCGAAGGGTCTCGAAATTGGCCCGAAACTGACTGGAAGGTACTTAAACATGTTGGATCATCTTTGGGACGACTCTAGAAAGGTGGACTTACCATTCTGAGGACTTAGGTACTTTATCAAGAAACGTGCTGGAAATGGCCCTAAGGGTAGTTTGGTCATTTTTTATTGGAGTGAGCTAGTAGGTACTGGTGTTGACTTGGGTTTTAAGTATTCCCATCACTCTAACAACAGTCCCGTGACATAGGGGTTTGTCGGCAATTCTCTATATTGACCTGTTTATGAGTGTTTCCGTCATTCTGACGGTTGCGATGTTTACGAGTATTTCTGTTACTCTAACGAGTCGCGATCATTCTAGAGACTGCCTGATCTCGGGAAGTTGCAAGTTGGACTTAACGCATAAGGAATCAACTTTCTTGGAAGGCATGCCGAAATGGACATTTCTTCATTAGCGGGCTAGCAAGCACCAAAGGTGGACTGTTCTACCATTTTGACGACTTGGGGTCTTGTCTTGGTCGACGAGTTTGAAGGGACTTACCGTTCCAAAGAGTTCTCAGAAAACGTGCCAGACAAGATGAACTTATTGCCTTGAGGAATCAATTATCTCGAAAGGCATGCCAAATTTAATTAGAATTGAAATTGGACTTTGAAATTAAAAAAACGGGGACTTACTGTCTTCGAAAAGACATGCCCACTGGAATTGGACCGAACAATGCCACAAGGGCACTTTGGTTATTTTGCTTCTATTTGGACTCAATGGGCCTACGAAGCGATTAATTAACTAGATTAGGTTTGAAAATCTAATTTAAATTGGAATATGTCTATATTGACTTGAATTCAAGTCTGGATGGACCGAAGACTGCCAAGCGGGCAAAAATAGGGTGCTTACACTAACATCCTCAACTTTCTGCCTAAATGTGTCAACTTCTTTTCCCAAAGGGGTTGACTGTTTTTGTGTTTTGGCAAATTTCACCAAGGCACTATCCGAATGAGTCAGCTTCTGAAGAACTAGACTCTTTTTGGACCTTCTTCAAGACTTTTCATTCTGGACTAGTGTGTCAACTCCTAAACTAAAGGGGTTGACTCCTTTTCTATGCAGACTCTGGCCTATGGCCTCTGTCTTAATGTGTCGACTCCTAAGAATCATGAGTTAACTCTTTTTAGCTTAGGTCCTTGACTTTTGCAAGACTTCTTCAATATCTTCAATCTTTTCATGGATCATCCAACTAAGGCTTTTAAGGCTTGAAATGACTTCTTCAAAGCATGTTGATCTCCAAAAACACTTTCAATCTCTTCGAGATGAAATCAATCCACTTTGATTACTTGTAGGATTTTTCAATCAATATCACTTCTTCCATTGATCCAAGACTCCCTGAAATTCTTCAAGAAAGCTTTCAGGTCTTGATATCTATTTTCTTCAACTGATGTCGATCTTATCACACTTGATGCCGGTCTACTCACAGTTGATGCCAATCTTCTTTTCATTTAAACTGATCTCTTTATAGTTGATGCTGAACTTCTTTTCATTTAAGCCAGTTTCTTTATAGTTGATGCCGATCATCTTTTTATTTATACCAATCTAAGTTATCATCAATCATAATCTTGTTGAGAGGTCTTCAATGAATATATCAACCCATTACATAGCTCATTAACCTCTAATATTTCTTGACAAGCTTATTATCATACAAGTTCTTTAATATTTACTAATGAGTTGAGCTTCAAGACATGGTCTAATTGAGATTAGAGATGAAATGTAATCTACACACTAAATAGGACCATTAGATAATTAACACATGTTTTGTAATCATCTAAATCAAGGCACGGAGTCAACAATCTCTCTCTTTTTGATGATGAATAAACCTTACTCCACATGAACAATAAGCTTGAAATCTAATGACTTTAGTAATGTGCAATAACAGGGAAAATCAGAAAATAAAAGCTTCATACCAGAAATTTGCTCCCTCTTTATTTTGTGCTTTATTCCTCAAGGCATTTTTCAGATTTAGAGCAAAAGTATTTTTGAGGTTCAGAGCAAACATAAAAGTTTATAGCAAAGTAAGCATCGAATTCAAAGGTTCAGAGCATAAAAATCTTTGCTTCCCCTTTCTTATCCAGTGTAGCACTGTTGTGTCAGATTTGCTCAACCACAAGATCAAATTAACTTAAATGAGATAATTATAAACATATATGCTTTCATAATTCTTTCTCTCCACAATGCATTTTCTTTCTCCCTATTTACAAATTGTTCATTCATATCACAATTCTTTCTTTCCATAAATTTTTTTCATTCATATCACAATTGTTTCTCCTCGAATAAAAATTCTTCATTCATATCATAATTGTTTCTTCCCCTTTTTGTATCAAACTCATCTTTTTCATATCAATACTTTCTCCCCCTTTTTTGTCAACTCATTAAACAGAGTGAAATACATAGAAGTTAAAGACAGGTGCAATAGTAAAAAAAATCTTAAAACATGAATAAAACTATTTTTAGATGAGCAAGCAAAGCAACCATGGTATCAATTTGCTAAAGCAAACATAATGTTAAAAAACTAAAGCATTTATAATAATAGGCATCCATAGAGTTCAAAAACTAAAAGCATTCACAGAATATTACCAACATATTTGTCTTAAAAGATGACACACCATCCTATTCAAAAATATTGTTAAAAAACTACAACATTTATAATAATAGGCATCTATAGAGTTCAACAATTAAAAGCATCTACAGAATATTACCAATATATTTGTCTTAAAGGATGACATACTATCCTATTAAAAAATATTGCTCAGAAAGTGCAAATGTAAATGTAAATATGAATGCAAGAGTGCTTATTTGGCTTTGGGAGATAGGGTTTGGGAGATATCAACATGGTCATCTGCTGTATTGGAGAACTTGGCTTGGTTTCTTTGTCTCAAACCATATTGTGAGTGCTTGCTGATGGCCTTAGAGTAGTTTAGCTAGAAGGATTTGATGGTGCTGTAGGTGATGTCTGAGATTGATAAGGAGAGGTGTTGACTCTTTTCATAGATTCATCCACTTCATCAGTGCTAGAGTTCTCCTCTGCAAACTTTGCTGCTATAGGGTAGAGGGGCTTGTACTCATCTCTAACTATTTGCTTGATATATTTCCCAAGGTGCTCAGTTAGAGAGCAATGTCACTAGAGACTCCCTCTCTTAGCTTGTTTCCCTCAGACATAAAAGTTTTACTTAATTCCCTCACTTTCTTCTAAAAAAACAATAGCCTAGTTGCACCATTCTCCACCTTGTTATAAATTTTGGTGAACATCTCCTTTTGGTATTTCTTCATCTCTCTTATTATTTCCATCATCATTGCTACCTACATAGAATTATTGGGCACAATGTCCATGGAAAAAAGTTCCCTTGGAGTCCTAGAGGTTTCACCTCTTTCAAATGACATTCCCCTTGGTGTTATACTACTACTACTACCACCACCACCTCTTTCTTTCTTTGGGGTCCACTTCTTGGTGTGGGTGTCAAAGAAATACCTCATTCTAGATAAGGTATTCTGGTTGTACTCATCTGAATTTCTATCAGGAGTCCTTTTCTATTCATTGGACAAGTCGACCTAAGTATTCGAACACCCTTGTAAAAAACATTCCATAAGGCAAACAACCTTTGTCCTTGTTGCCTTAATGATATGGTTCAAAATAAAGTTAGCCAAATCAACCTTTGTTTCAGTCAAATATGCCCACTTGAAAAACAACTCTTTTTCAGAGATGTATTCAAACTTTCCATCCTTAGGAATAAGAATGTGGCACACAAAATGGTGGACAAGTCTCAATTCTAATGGGAGTTCATTGGCAATAAGTTGAAGACTATCATTAGTGATCTCCTTTTCCCATGAGAAGAGATAGGGCTCTACTTCCATCAATGTTCTTTTGCCCTGTTTCTTTACTAACACTTATACCCAAAATCCCACAAATTACTCCCTTGGTGAGTGTGATTCTTATCCCTTTAACATAACTCAAAATATTAACTTCCCTAGTTTCTCTTTCAACATGAGTATAGAATTGTGTAACCAACTCAAGGTATACATCTTCTTTTCGCAATGTTATAGACTTCCATTCAAGTTTCTCTAGTTTAGATTCAAAAGTAAACTTATCATTGGCAAAGAATGCATAATCAATCCATCTACCGTTCAAAATAATTCTAGAAGAAAAATCTTAAGCATACTTATCTAGATTGGATTGTTTTTCGAAGTAGATATTGCCCTCAAGAAAATCTTCTTCTTCCTCTATAATTTACTTTCCTTTTCTCTTCTTTGATACCTTGGAAGACTCCCCTTTGTCTTTCCTCCCTTAGATTTGGGAGTCGACTCCACTAGGATTTTCTTTCCCTTCTTTGGTATTGCGGTTTTGGGTGCCATTGAAAGTTACAATGGTGGTTGAAAGCAATTGAAGAATGATTAAAGTGGTTCAAATCTAGGTTTTATAAAAGTTGGATGATAGATTTTTGGTGGATTGGTAGTTGAGGCATCAGTTAATCGAGAGAGGGAAAGATTTGTCTAATTTGCACAAAAACAGGGGGTTTATATAGGCACTGAGCAATCATGCAAATGGGTCGACTCCTTTTTTTTTTTTTTTTTGGGGAGAGGGGTCGAATCATTTCAACATAAGTCACCAGAAGCCATTTCCAGAATATAGGGGTCGTCTCCTTAGAGGCATGGGTCGACTATTTTCTTATGAAATGCAGAAAATCACTTATACAATGCAATGCACCAAATAAGCATCTAATTCATTTTCAAACTATTCAAATGCATAATCAGGTATACATAATAACATAATCAATCAAGTTATTAGATTGTTCATCCCCAATTCTCTCCTAATCATACAAAATCTATTTTCATTCAAGGGTTTTGTGAATATGTCAGCTAATTAATGTTCAGTGCTCACAAAGTTAAGTATAATATCACCTTTTTGCACATGATCACGAATAAAATAATGTTTACTCTCAATGTGTTTTGTGTAAGAGTGTTGAATAGGATTTTTGATCAAATTGATGGCACTTGTGTTATGACACCTTATGGTAATGTGTTCATAGGTAAGTCCAAAGTCTTCCAATTGGTGTTTAACCCAGATAACTTGAGTACAACAGCTTCTAGCTGCAATGTAATCAGCCTCAACTATGGAAAGTACAACTAAGTTTTGCTTTTTGTTAGACCATGAGACAAGCATATTACCAACAAATTGACAAGAGCCACTAGTGCTTTTTATATTAACCTTACTCCCAGCGTAATCAGTATCAGAGTAACTAATAAGACTTAATGAAGTGTCCTTAGGATACCACAAGCCCATGTTAGGTGTGTGCTTGAGATATCTAAATATCCTTTTAACAGTAACAACATGTGATTCCTTAGGATTGGATTGAAATCTAGCACATAAACAAACCTTAAACATGATATCAGGTCTACTAGTAGTTAAGTAAAGTAATTAGCCAATCATATTTCTATAATGCTTGGTATTCACTAGAATACATTTTTCATCACTATCAAACTTAGTTGAAGTATTCATGGGAGTACACAGTAGTTTTGCATCTTCTATTCCAAAGTTCTTGAGTAGATCTTTGATGTACTTAGCTTGATTAAAGAAGATTCAATCATTTGATTATTTGATTTAAAGTCCAAGGAAGTAGTTAAGTTCTTCCATCATGCTCATTTCAAACTCAACCTGCATACACTTAGCAAATTCCTTGCAAGACTTCTCATTAATAGGGCCAAATATAATGTCATCCACATAGATTTGCACAATAAGCATAACATGGTCTCTAATCTTTAGAAAAAGTGTGGTATAAACCTTTTCTCTTGTAAAACTATTTTCAATAAAAAATTTGTTCAACCTTTCATACTAAGCTCTTAGGACCTGTTTCAAACCATAAAGTGTTTTTGTAAGTTTGAAAATTTTGAATTTTCAAAACCAAGAGGTTGCTCTACATACACTTCTTTTGAAATAAAGCCATTTAAAAATGTACTTTTTACATCCATTTGATAAAACTTGAAATTTTGAAACATGAAAAAGCAAGCAACATTCTAATAGCTTCTAATCTAGCTATAGGTGCATAATTCATATCAAAATCAATTCTTTTTTCTTGACTATAGCCTTAGGCTACAAGTCTAGCCTTGTTTTTAATTATAGTTCTAGATTCATCTATTTTATTTCTAAATACCTATTTGGTTTCAATAATTTGATGATCTACAGGTCGAGGAACAAGGCTCCAAAACTCATTCCTCTCAAATTGGTTTAACTCTTTTTGCTTAAGCATTATTCAAAACTCATCATTTTCAGCATCTTGAAAATATTTTGGTTTAATTTGTGAAAGAAAAGCAAGATGATTACAAACATTTCTAAGAGATGATCTTGTTCTTACCCCTTGTAATGGATCACCTAGTATTTGCTCTGTTGGATAGTTTTAGACAAACTTCCATTCCTTTGGCAACCCTTCATTCATATTTTGTTGGCTTGACGAAATATCTTGCTTATATTTCTCCTTTTGTGTGGTTTCACTTGTGTTTTGATTGATATTGAGATTGTCTAAGTTTTGCTCCACATCATCTACATCATTACTTAACTTTTCTAAGCAAGGAGTTTAGTTCATCAAAGGTAATATGTATTGGTTCTTCAACAACTACGGATCTTTATTCAAACCTCTATAGACTTTGCTATAAGTGGAATATCTAAGAAAAACATCTTTATTAGATTTAGCATCAAACTTACCAAGGTTGTCTTTATTATTATTCACCACAAAACACTTGTATCTAAAAACTTTAAAATATGAAACATTTAGTTTCTTGTTTTTCCATAGCTCATGTGAGATTTTATTTAAAGAATTTCTAACCAAAGCTCATATGGGGATTTATTTAAAGATTTTATTTAAACATTTAGCTTATTTTCACAAAGCATGGTTCTTCTTATTTATTTTAAAGTCCTACTTTTTCTCTCAACAACTTTATTCTATTGAGGAGTTCTTGGTGCAGAAAAATTATGTTCAAAACCATTTTTATCACACTAAACTTCAAAAGGTTTGTAATCAAACTCACTTCCATGGTCAGTTCTTATTGTTGTGATTGTAAATCCTTTTTCATTTTGAACTTTTTTGCAAAACTTTGTGAAGAAGAAAATTGTTTCATTCTTGTGAGCAAGAAAGAATGTCTAAGTGAACCTTAAATAATCATCAACAATAACTAGAGCATATTACTTACCACCTATACTTACAGTCCTAGTTGGTCCAAAAAAATTCATATGCAGTAGTTGAAGTGGCCTAGTTGTAGAAATCAAATTTTGGATTTAAAAAAGACTCTTATTTGCTTCCCCATTTAACAAGCATCACAGACATTGTCCTTTTCAAATTTGAGTTTGGGGACTCCATCGAACAAATCATTTTGTAAAATCTTTGAAAGAATGCTCATACTGATATGACCAAGTCTCCTATCTCACAATCAATTATCTTTATTGTTCACAATTACAAGGTATTTTATTTTATAAGAAGATAAGTTATTTAAATAAAAAAATATAGCTATTGCCTTGTCTGTGACTAGTTAATGTGATCTTGTTATCATTGATGTTCATTACATTACATTTTGATGATTCAAACACAACTTTGCAACCTTTATCACACAATTGCTTAATGCTTAAAAGTTTATGCTTAAGGCCTTTAACAAGTAAAACATTTTAATAGAGGTTGAAGAATCCTTACCAATACTACCTATACCAATGATTTTGCCTTTGCTATTGTCTCCAAAAGTGACAAAGCCTCCATCTTTTGATGTGAGATATGTAAATTGAGCTTAATCACCAGTTATGTGTCTTGAGCATCTACTATCCAAGTACCAATGATCCTTCTTAGATTTTTCTTTCCCATCAACACACTTTGCAAGAGATTTTTCTAAATCCTTTACTTGTTCTTTCAAAATAGAGTTTACCTATTTCAAAATCTCATTGTCCTTTTGTAAATCCTTACTTTTCTTTATGAAGAAACCATCTTTTTGAGAAAAGTATTTTTTATGTCCATCTTTTTAAATTCAGCAAGTAAGTCAACAAAAGAATCTTGTAACTCATCAAATGAAAAATTAGATGAATTAGATGGAAATACCTCAGTTTCTTCTTTTTAAGCCATGAAACACAGGTTTGCCACTTCTTGAGATTCAGCTTCTTCATCAAAGCTATATTCCTTATCATCACTCCAAGTGGTGGCTTCCAAAGCTCTTTTACTTTTGCCTTTTTTTTTTTCCTTCTTTAGCATAGGACATTCAGCTTTTATGTGCCATTGCTTCTTGCATTCAAAGCATATAATGGTTGAATCCTTGTTAATGGATTTTCCTTTTGCATCAGGCTTCCTTCCTCCTTTCTATCTTTTTTTCGTGAATCTTTTGAATTTTCTTGTAATGAAGGCAATATCTTTTTCATCTTTATCTTCACTTCTAGATTCATTTTCTGATGTGGTGGACTTATGTAAGCACCTCATTTTTGCTCGCTTAGCAATCTTCGGCTTGACCGAACTCCCTTTCAAAACTTTATAGGCACATTCAAGTCTAAATCAACTTTTAGACCCCTATTCTATTAGTCAATCACTTCTCAGGGCCATTGGGCCCAACAAAGGCCTAATGACCAAGCCTGTCCCTTGGGCATCCAAGCACGTCTTTGATAAAGTTTAAAATCCCTCAAGATAATATGTCCATCCTTCCAAAATGTTCCTAGATGGTTAAGGCATGCTCAATACAGAATCCTGTCCAATTCTAATCTCATTCTGGTCAACTCTGGCCAAAATGACTATTTTGCCCCTAGGCACCCCAGCACAATGTAAATCCCACCAAATAGTGAAAACTTCTTCCAGAACCATCCCCGAATAGTCCGGCATGCTCAAAATGCCACTCCAACCCATCCCGACTCTTTTTGACAAATTCTGATCAAAATGACTGTTTTACCCTTAGTGGCCCAAACGCGTCCTAAAACCACACTGTCTTTAGGTATTGAACGGCGAATTTTATCATATGTCCCTATCTAACCCAAGCTAAGTCCCACGACTTTAAACACTTTTAACTCAATGAAAGTCCCTTGGAGCGTTTTGCAGACACTTTGCTACAGTTGTCTTTTTTCCAGTTCTCTAGTTATAATGCACCGTCAAATGACTTGAGAAATGTGTAAATTAGAGAATTCTTAAAAACTTGACCATAGGTCTCTTCATCGATATGGCTTAATTGAATAGATCGGTTCCTGAAGCTCCTGATCGCATGGTTTAAAACTACCACTTTCACTAACCCCTGAAGCGTCTCACAAACGCTCCGCCAAAGTTGTCTTTTTCTCCAATTCCATAATTATAATGCACTGTCAAACGACTTGAGAAATGTGTAAATTAGAAAATTTTCGAAAGTATTTTCAGAATGCTTTTCATCGGTATGGTTTGATTAAAGAGATCATTTCTCGAAGGCCCCGATCTGTGGCCCAAAAACTGCTACTTTTGAACATCCATGGAGTCGATCACAAACGCTTAGCAAAAGTGTATTTTGGTGCACATTTTCCGAGATGATATCTCACTCTTCCGAACATCTTTTAGGCTCCCCGAAATTCCAAGCGCTTGGGAAACAGTAAGGGAATATCGTGAATGCTACTAATTTCCCTGAATCTTTCCTAGACTGCATAATTATCGAGGCAAAGTTTAAACGAAAATTTCTGGCAGCGAAGCATATGCTACATGCGCCTAGATTTTGATCAGATTGATCAAAACTTTGCTTGCTCCCTAAGTTAGGCTAGTACAGAGTGTGCCACGTAGCAATCAACCAATGGAATAGTACTGATGCATGTAGTATATGTGCTAACGAAAAATTTGCCCAGGCGCATGTACTACATACACCAAGGCTCCCTAGATTGCCTATAAGTATAGGCCTCTCCCTTTGTATATTCCAGAATCGAAATTGGTAGCGAAGCTCTGCAGAAACTGCTTCAGAAATTCAAAATCCTATATACACCTCACCCTCCAAACACTTAGGTTAGATTCTACCTCTCTTTAGCCTATACTCTCTCTTTACAAAGCCCTTAATGCCCTAAAGAAACCACTTCCAGCCCCTTTAAGTTCAAGAGAAGTCATCCATAGAAGCTTGAAGTTGTTTTGAAAACAAAAGGTGATATTCTCTTTACATTTTTGTAATCCCCACTCCTCTCTTCTTTTTCCTAGCCTACTTAGGCTATTCTCTATTTTAACCCCCATCTTCTACCCTCCTATCTTGTATGCTTGAAACAGGAGAGCTCTTAGTTCATGCTTAGAGGAAAGTTTGTGAGAGCCACCGTGTAGGGGATCTCTCACAAACTTACTTTAAGATGGTATGGCCTTGGGTAACCTTACAATTTGGTGAAGCCTCTAGCGTTGTATGATTTCATGACCCCTTTGCATATGGTCATCTTATTCATGGTTTGCATGCTTGACTTTGTTTTTATGTTCACAACCATTTTTTCAAAACTTTCACTATCTCTTTTCTATATCATTCACAAAGTCCCATATTCAAATGATTCCCTAAAAATGGTTCTAGAGTTAGTTCCTTGAAACCTAGGTCAAACCCTCAATCTCTACATTTTAGAAAACCCTCTTTAAGTCCCTTGATATTATTTTGCAACCCTACATTTCATTACTTTTCAAAATTGCACTAAAATGGCTTTCAAACCCTCTTCTTCTATATTGATTTTCAAGGATTTTACTCTCTTGAACTTGGTGGTCGAAATGGTCCTTTAGAACCCTCTCTTGAGTGGTTTTCCTATTAACTTGACTATATGACTCCTAATTCATTAGAGTTGGTTCTATTCACTTTAACATTATTTTTCAAAATAAAACCCTTTAAGAAAGGTTGACAAAAGTTCATTCCCTTAAAATTTGTATAAACATGGTTTTTCAAAAACGACCATTTTCATCTTGATTTTCTAGAAATTTTGCTCTCTTGAATATTGTGGTTGGAATGGTCCCATGGAGTCCTTTTAGGAGTAATTTCCTTCAAATCAACTATATGAACCTTTATTCATTAGAGTGGTTTTCAAAATCTTAAAAGTTGGTTTTCCAACACCCCCCCTTCTTTCCAAAATTGATTTTCAAAGGATCATTCTCTTTAATTTTCAAGTCTTCAAAATATCTATTCAATATTCATTTTCACAAGTTTTACTCTCTTGAGTTAGTGGTTGAAATGGTTTCAATGTACCCCTCCCTTGAGTGATTTCCAAATACTAACTATAAGAACCCAACACCCACTTGAGTGGTTTTCATAAAATGGTTTTCAAAATACACTTTCAAGTGCCATGCACGAAACCACCTTTTTAAAACTACTAGGTCACAACCTTAGTTTAAAACCATCTTTCCAAAACCACTAGGTCACAAACCTAGTTTAAAACCACTTTTCCAAAATCACTAGGTCACAACCCTAGTTTGAAACCAACTCTTAAAACTACCTTCCAACCTTAGGTTAACTTGACCCTAGTTGTCCAACCCTATGTTAACCTAACCTTAGTTAGTTAACCCTATGTGACCTTAACCATAGGTTAACTTGACCCTAGTTTTCTAACCTTGGTTAAACCAAACCCTAGGTTGACCTAATCTTAGTTAGTTAATCCTAGGTCACTTTAACCCTAGGTTAACCTAACCCTAATTAGTTAACCCTAGGTCACCTTAACTATAGGTTAACCTAACCATAGTTAATTAACCCTCAGTCAACCCAACTCTAGGCCAATCTGACCTAGGTTAGTAAGGTTCAAAGCTCCAACTCAAAGACCCATTTTCAAATAATCTTTCAACTTGAAAACTATTTTCATAACACACTTTCAAAAACATCCTACTCTCTTGAGATTTCCAAAATCAAATCCAAAATCTTCTCAAATACTTCCATATTCTATCTTCAAAAATGTCTCCAAGAAGTTCTCTTAAATTTGTCTCAACTAAAATGGCTAGACATTTAACATTTTTCAAAAACTATTTTCAAAAATACTTCCGCAAACTCACAACCCTAAAGTGTCTCCAACCCTTATGGTTTGGAATTCCAAGAGCAGGCGGTACATTAAATACAACTTCTAAGGTTGTCTATATTAGGGTTCCAAAACCATAAGTGTTTTAAAAAATCCTTTTCAAAAATGATTTTCAAACATCAGATTTTTGAAGCAACCCTAATCCTTCCATGGTTAGGATTGGTCAAGTCTAAGTGAAATATTCAATAAGGGTTCTATAACCCTAAAGTTTTAAAAAAGCAAAAGGGAAGTCTCTAGCCCTTTTTTCCAAATTTGTTTTCAAACTTATTGCCTTAAAGGTGTTTAGTTCTTCAATGAATAACCTCTCAAAGGTGGTAAAACATTAAACATGCCTTTTATAAGGTATTCAAAAACTACTCTCAAAAAGCTTTTTAAAGACAAGTTCATAAGAGCATTTCCAATTCAAATTCTACCCCCAAAGTTTTCAAAACAAGACTTCAAAATACTTTCAAATCTCCCTCGAGTTAATTCCAAAAACATTTAAAATCCTCTTCAATTCCAACTTCAAAAACATTTCAAACATCCCAAGTTCTATTTCAAAGGTATTTTTTCAAACTCTCAAGTTCTCTTTTTCCAAATACCTCAATGTGTCTTCAAAGGATTCAAAAAGCCCCAATGTTCCTCTTTCTATCGGGCCCTTACTTGAACTATGAATGACTTGATTCTAGTCCAATAAGATACGTAGGCAACCTAAAATGGTGTGATCATAACTCTTATTTCAACCCAAGTTTCCTTTTCAAAAATTTCTATCAATTAAAGATTTCTATTTCAAATCCTTTCAAAACTTTCATATTTTCAAATGTCATTTTAATAACATGTATCATGCATCATTCATCCAAAAAGTGATGACCAAACCCTGTTTTCAAAACTCTAAAGTGGATGTTAAGTGGATAATAGTAATTAGTGATTTAAGTGAGTGGACTAAGGGTGATTAGACATGTAGGTACCGAAAGGGTGGGGTAGGGTGATGATCTTAGGGTATCTTATCTACATGTAACCAACCCCCGAGCCATGGATTTCTATTTCGAAGACCAGAATTGGAGTCATATTTTCAAAAGGGCTTTCTAAAGGTTATTAAGACTTCTTTTTCAAAACCTTCTTAAAAAAGATACTTTCAAAACCTTTTTCGAAAAACCTAAGTTTAGTTTTCGGATTACACTTAGTTTTAAATGACCTAACACATCTTTAACTATGTTAGGTGGTGACTCCTTTCTTATTCAAAAAGCCCTTAAATCAAATCAAGTTTTTAAGTTTAAACCTAGTTGCACTCGTCCTTCTAGGAGGATGAGTTCTAATGAGAGAGTACCATACTTTTTCCCGAGCCAAGTAGGGTATGGTAGTTAAAAACCGGAGTGCGACAACTTGAATGTTACAGATTTCTTCCTCTTGTCCTCGTTTTCTTAAGCATTTTACTTTTGGGTCAACTCATAGGTCATGAATAAACCAAGTAGCTCTTCAAGTGACAAGATGTTAAGGTCTTTAGCTTTTTGTATGACTGTTCCTTTGACTTCCCATGTCTTTGGTAAAGATCTAAGAATCTTTCTTACCTGTTTACTAGTAGGCTACACTCTTTCAAGAGATTTTAAACCATTAACAATATTAGTGAATCTAGTGAATATTTCAGTTATAGACTCATCAGATTTCATTATAAATAATTCATAATTATGCACAAGAATGTTAATTTTATACTTTTTGACCTAATTGGTCCCTTCATAAGTCACCTCAAGTCTATCCCAAATTTTTTTAGCAGATTCACAAGTAGCGATCCTATTGAATTCATTTGGGTCTAATGCACAATATAAGATGTTCATAATTGTAGCATTGGATTGCAAAAGCTTCAAGTCATTCTCATTCCATTCACATTCAGGTTTGGGGATGACTACCCTTTCAAAAGTTTGGGTGGGAGTCTTAAGACTATTGACAATGATCCTCTATAACTCATAGTCAACAAATTGTATATAAATTCTCATTCTATTATTCCAATAATTATAATTTGTCCCATTGAACATGGGAGGTCTATTGGTGGATTGACCCTCATCTAGAGAGTTTCCAAATATGGTTATCATGGATCATCTTTGAAGATGTTAAGTCTTTAAAATAGTGCACTACCTCTGATACTAATTGTTGGCCCAAATATGCAAACCAAGAGGGGGGTGAATTGGATTTTTTAAATATAATCACAAACAATGTAATTAAAAACTGATTAAGCAATGTAATAGTGGCTGATTAAACTATAACCTAAGCAAGCAAACAATAAGATGCAATGCAAGCAAGTGATATAAGTAAGGAAGAAAAATAGAGCACAATAAAGAACACCAGGTTTATCGAGATTTGATCACAACGTGTGATCTACGTCCTCACTCCTAAAATCCCCTTGAAAGTCTTCCACTATGCAAAAACTCCTTTACACAGCAGGTGCTAGTTGCCCAAGTACCTAACTCACTTTTTATAAAAGTTTTTTCCAAGCTCTTAAAGCCCTAAGTGATTTTGTCCAAGCTTCATTAAAACTTACAAGTGTTTTTTTTTATTTTATCAAGAACACTTAAACTCACAAGTTTATAAACCTACCCAAGTGAAATAGATGAAGTTAATGCAATGGGTAACTCTCTCAAAGAGTAGATAAGTAAGTGTAGGTTTAGCAATCAACCCCAATCACTCAATAAAATGGATGTAGCAGTTAGGGCTCAGAAAATCTTAGCTTCAATATTTGATTCAGCACTTATAATCTTCCATACTTCTTGTATTTATAGCTTTGCATTGATTCTTGCCATTGGTGGTGGTTGGGAGTGTTTTTAATACAAGATAGAGCTGTTATAACAGTAAAAAAACAAGTCCTTACAGTCAAGGAGTCGACCGTTTTTGCTATGGTACCAGCATCCTCAACTTTCAGCCTAAATGTGTCGACTCCTTTTCCTAAAGGGGTCTACTCTTTTTGTGTTTTGGCAGACTTCACTAAGGCACTGTCTGAATGAGTTAACTCTTGAAGAATAAGGAGTCGAATCTTTTTGGACCTTCTTCAAGACTTTTCATTCTGGACCAATGCGTCGACTCCTGAACTAAAGGGGTCGACTTCTTTTCTATGTAGACTCTGGTCCATGGCCTCTGTCTCAATGTATCGACTCTTGAGAACCATGAGTCGACTCTTTTTTAGCTTAGGACTTTGACTTTTGCAAGACTTTTTCAAACTTCTTCAATGTCTTCAATCTCTTCATGGATCATCCAACTAAAGCTTCTAAGGCTTGAAATGACTTCTTCAAAGCATGTTGATATTCAAGAACACCTTCAATCTATTCGAGATGAAATCAATCCACTTTAATTACTTATAGGGTTCTTCAATCAACATCATCTCTTTCATTGATCCAAGACTCCATCAAATTCTTCAAGAAAGCTTCCAGGTCTTGAAATCTCTTTTTTTCAACTGATGCTGATCTTGTTAAACTTGATGCCGATCTACTCACAGTTGATGCCAATCCTCTTTTCATTTAAGTCGATCTCCTTATAGTTGATGCCAATCTTTTTTTCATTTAAGCCGATCTCCTTATAGTTGATGCTTATCTTTTTTTTCATTATACCGATCTAAGTTATCATCAATCATAATTTTGTTAAGAGGTCTTCAATGAGTGTATCAATCCATTACATAGCTCATTAATTTCTTGACAAGCTTTTTAGCATACAAGTTCTTCAATATTTTCTAATGGGTCGAGCTTCAAGACATGGTCTAATTGAGATTAGAGAAGAAATATAATTTGCATACTAAATAGTACCATTAGATAATTAACACATGTTTTGTAATCATCAAAATTAAGGCATGGAGTCAGCAACCTGGTCGAAATGACCATTTTACCCTTAGGCAGCTAGGCATGTCTTTTGAGAAAGTACCATCACCTTGACATGCTAAGACCATCCTCCACGCTGTCTTTAGGCAGTCCGGCATATTCAATATTGTCATTCAGACCAATCCCGGTCTCATTTCGGTTAACCTTGATCAAAATAACCATATTGCCCCTCAGCACTCTCCTCGGGAAGTACAAGTTTCCCGTAGCGATAAGAGCAATCCAAAGTACCCCTAGGTAGTCATGCATGCCCCAAGTGTCTGAATAAAATGCATTCCGGCCTCGGCTCGGCAAGTTTCGATTAAAATGGCCATTTGCCCTTGCATGCCATAAGCACATTTTCAATTTCACACTAACCTTGAAAATTAAGCCAACATCCATTGAGACACTCCAAAGTGAGTCTCATCATTCGCAAACAAGCCCCTTGACTCGAAACACACTTAAGTCATTAAAAGCTTCACAGTGCGTATCACAGACGCTCCTCCGAAGTTGACTTTTTTCTCATTTCCCTAACTAAAATGCATCATCAAACGATTGACAAAATGCCCAAATTAGGGAATTCCAAGAAACCTGAGTGATAGGCTTTCCATCAATACGATCTGATGGTCAAGAACGTCACCCGAAGGCCATAATCGAATGGCCTGAAGAGGGGTACTTTTTCAACACTTGTGAAAAATAAAAGTACACCTCTCGTGTCATGTGTTAAATCCTAATTCTCTGATTAAAATGCAATGTCAAATGACTTGCAAAATGTATAAATTATGGAATTCCATGAAGCTTTTCCGGAGAACTTTCCATCGGTGTGGTTCGATTAAGATGATCGCTTCCCAAAGGCCACAATCGCGTGGTGCAAAAACTACTACTTTGAAAAACTAATGGAGTATCTCACAGACACTCCTAAAAGCTTATTTTTAAACTTGCTTCCTAAGGTGATATCTCTATCATATAGAAACATCCAAGGCTCCCCAGGGGCACTAAGTTCAAGAGAAGCTGTAGGGGAACTTTGTGAACGCACCCGATTTCCTTGGATCATTCTTGGATGGCACAAATATAAAGGCAAAGTCAGTATAAAAGTTCATGTGGTGGAGTTTATGTTATATGCGCCCAAATCTTGATCAAATCGAGACAAAACTTCTCTTGCAACCTAAGATAAGGTAGTACAAGGTAGCCACTTGGCATCCTCTGAGTGGGAGGCCTCTGGTGCATGTACTACATGACCCTAGCCTAAAATTTTTGGCCTATAAATATCAAGCCACCCCCAGCACAATTCAGAGACGAGAACAGTAGGGAAAGCCCAATTCGCTCTAAAAACTCTAAAATTTCAAAAAACTCTAAGTCTTTCAAAATCCAAGAAGAACTCCAAGCCTTTTGAAGCTCAAGCCTTTCAACCATGGTGGGTTGAAGAGTTCAAGACTCAAGGTAAACCTATATTTAAGATTATGCAATCCCCAACTCTCTCTTCTCCCTCCTAGCTTACTTGAGCTATTCTTCTATTTTAAACTCCATCTTCTAACCCACTTTCTTGTGTGCTTAAAATAAGCATGCTCCATGGTCATGCTTAGATGATAGCTTGTAAGGCTCGTGGCATCCGAGAACATCTCGTAAGCCTAATTTAAAATAGTATGGCCATTGGAGCACCTTACAATGTGGTGTGGCATAACCTTGTATATTCATGACCCTTGCATTCTACTTATAATAATGCTCCCGTTGTGCTTGCAATGACCTTATTTATTTATTTTTTTGGTATAAAACCTTTTTCAAGTTACCATTGTTTTTATCTTCAAAGGCTTTCCAAATTTCATGTCAAAATGGTTTTCAAACTGTGCCTTTAAAGTTCTTCAAATTGGAGTTTTTTGAGATTAAAGCCAAGAACCCTAGATTTCCACACCTTAGAAATCCTCCAAAACCACCTAGCTTGCATCATTCCATTTTACACTCTTGAGTTTTGCATAAAATTTCTTTCAAAATAACTCTCTTTAAGGAGGTTTTCAAGAATTTTGCTCTCTTAAGTTTGTGATTGAAAAGGTTCCAAGACACCCTTTTTTTGAGTAGTTGTCACAAATCAACCATAGAAATCTCATGCTTACTTGAGTGATTTTTAGTTGTTAAAATGATTTTCAAAACAACCCCCTCTAGAGTGGATTTCAAAAGTTTCATTCTCTTGAGTTTGCATAAAAATGGTTTTCGAAACTACCCTATCATTAAAGTGGTTTTCAATGTTTTTACTCTTTTTAGTTTGTGATTGGAATGGTCCAAATGAAACCCTTTTTTGAGTGGTTTTCAAATACCAACCATATGAATCATACACTCATTCAAGTGGTTTTCAAGAGTGTAAATAGTTTTCAAAACACAACCCTCATTTGAGTGGTTTCCAAGAAGTTTAAATGGATTTCAAAACTTTGCAAGAAATTTAAATGGTTTTCAAAAATCAACCATATGAATCACACCCTCATTTAAGTGGTTTTCAAGAGTTTAAAAGGTTTTAAAAAAATGACCCTTATTTGAGTGGTTTTAAAGAAGTTTAAATAGTTTCAAAACAACCCTCATTTAAGTGGTTTACCAATGTTCAAGAGGCTTTCAAAACAATCCTCTCTAGAGTGATTTTCAATGTTTTGCTATCTTGAGTTTGGGATTGGAACGGTTCCAAGACAACCCTCTCTTGAGTGGTTTCTCAAAATCAACCATATGAATCCCCTATTTACTTAAGTGGTTTTGTTAAAATGGTTTTCAAAACGTTTTACATGAAGTGATAACTTTCTTACACGAAATAATACTTTTCTAAACATTTTTTCAAAATTCATCACAAAAGCATAAGCTATTCACATAAAATCATTGTTTCCAAAACCCACTTTCAAACTTTTGTGCATAAAATACCATTTTCCACCTTCCAAAACCACTAGATTGAAAACCCTAGTTCAAAACCACTTTCCAAAACCACTAGGTCCAAAACCCTTGTTTAAAACACCTTAAAAAATCCTAGGCTCACCTAACCTTAGTTGGCCAACCCTAGGTTAACCTAACCCAAATTAATTAACCTTAGTTTAACCTAACCCTAGTTAGTTAACCCTAGGTCAACCTAACCCTAGTTAGTTAATCCTAAGTTAGTCAACCTAACCAATGTTAGTTAACCTTAAGTCTCCAATTTTAAACCCTTTTAAAATGATCCTTCAATTCAAAACTTGTTTTCAAAATTTCCTACTGTCTTGAGTCTTCTATGATCATTTTTATAAAACCTTCCTTAAAACCCCTTCAACTTCTCAAAATGTTTTCAAAAGTTCTCTTGGACTTGTCCTAACCAAACATGGCTAGATATTTAGCATTTTCAAACACTACTTTCCAAAATATTTTCCAAATATTGATAACCCTAAGGATGATCCCAACTCTCTCATGGTTAGGGTCTCCAAAGGAAAGTGATACATTAAATGTAACTTTCAAGGTTTATATTAGGGTGCCAAACCCTAAGTGTTTTCAAAGCCTCTTTCCCAAAGGATTTTCAAAGGTCACATCCTTAAGACAATCTTAGTCATTCAAAAATTATGGTTTTCTAAGAAAAGTGAAATATTAAGTATGGTTCTACAACCCTAAAGTTAAAACCCTAAGGGAAGTTTCGAGCCATTTTCTAAGAGTGCTTTCTAAAAATCATAACCTTAAAAAAGTTAGTTGATCAATAACTAATCTCTTAAAGGTGATGAAATATTTAAATAAGTCTTTTAAAAGGCATAAAAAATGATTTCAAAACTTTCAAAGACAAGTTCACAAGAGCTTTTTCCCTCATTCCAATCCAAAATCCATTTTCAAAATCTTCAAACAAAGTTTTCAAAACATCTTCAAAACTTCCTCAAGTTTTTTCAAAACATTCCAAAACTCTTTTGAGTTGATTTTAAAAAAAATTCTAAAACTCTTAAGTTCTATTTCAAAACCTTTTCTAAAGTTCAATTTCAAATCAAAACTCTGATGAATTCAAGTTTTAAAACCTTCCAAGACAGAGTCCCTTTTCAAATTGTGCTTTTGTATGAACTATGAATGATCTGATTCTCACCAAATGAGATACATAGACAACCTAAATAGGTTCACTCATAGCCTTCATTTCAAGTCAAATATCGTTTTTCAAAACTTTTTTTCAATGAAAACTTTTATCTTAAATCACATTTTAAAAACTTCCTATTCTTTCAAAAATCTTTTAAAAAACATGCATCATGCATCATGCATCATGCATCATTCATCTCAAAAGTGATGACTTAATCCATTTTCAAAGTAAAACAAGTGGATATTAAAGAACCAGAGATTTAATGAGTGAGTTAAGGGTGAATAGACATGTAGGTACTAAAAGGGCAGAGTAGAATGATGATTTTAAAATATCTTTCTTTTACATAACCAACCCTCAGACTAGAGATTTCTATTTCGAAAACTAATCAAGAGTAATGTTTTCAAAAAGGGCTTTAAAACTTTTTCAAAAGTTTACCAAAACCCTTGTTTACAAAGAATCTTCTTTAGAAGGCATTTTTAAAATATTATCGAAAAACCTAAGTTTAGTCTTTGGATTCTATTTAGTTTTAGGTGACTCTTAGTTTTAGGTAACCTATCACATTTTTAATTATGTTAGGTGGCGATTCCAAACTTTTTTTAAATAGTCCTTATTCAAATCGATTTCAAAATTAAGCCCCTTGTCACACTTGTCATTTCACAGAAGGATAAGTTCTAACAAAAAGAGTATCAGACTTTTTTCCCAAGCCAAGAAGGACTCGAGCAAAACACTGGGGCACGACACCCACCTTCTTGTGTGCTTGAAACAAGTGTGCTCCATAGTTGTGCTTAGATGAAAGCTTGCAAGACCCACGACGTCCGAGGACATCTTGTAAGCCTAATTTAATATAGTATGGCAATTAGAGCACCTTGCAATCCATTGAGGCATAAACCTTTTATGTTCATACCCTTGCATTCTACTTATTATAATGCTCATGTTATGCTTGCAATGACCTTGTCTTTGTGTTTAAAACCTCTTTTCTAACTACCATTGTCTCTATCTTCAAATGTTCTTCAAAGTTCATGTCAAAAGGTTTTCCAAAATCCCATTAAAAAATTCTTCAAATTAGAGTTTTTTGATGTTTGAGCCAAGAACCCTAGGTTTCTATGCCTTAGAATACCTTCCATTCTACCTAACCTCTACTTTGCATAATTTCATATGGCTCTTTTAAGTTTTGCACAAAAATGAATTTCAAAACTATCCTCTCTAGAGTGATTTTTTATGCTTTTTACTCTTTTGAGTTTGTGATTAGAATGGTCCCAATGAAACCCTCTCTTGAGTGGTTTTCAAAAATCAACCATAGGAATCACATACTTATTTGAGTGTTTTTCACGTCTAAAAATGATTTTCAAAATAACTCTCCCTAGAGTGGTTTTTAAAAGTTTTACTCTCTTGAGTTTGTATAAAAATTATTTTCAAAATCACCCTCTCTAAAGAGGTTTTCAATGTTTTTACTCTTCTGGGTTTGTAATTGGAAAAGTTTTAAGGCTTTTTTTGAGTGGTTTTCAAAAATCAATCATATGAATCACAATCTCATTTGAGTTGTTTTTATGAGTTCAAGTGGTTTTCAGAAAACCCTCATTTGAGTGGCTTTCAAGAGTTCAAATAGTTTTCAAAGCAAACCTCTCTAAAGAGGTTTTTTTAAAGTTTTACTCTTTTAAGTTTGTGATTGCAATAGTCCCAATGAAACCCTCTCTTACATGGTTTTTAAAAAAGCAACAATATGAATCTCATGTTTACTTGAGTGGTTTTTAGTGGCTAAAGTGGTTTTTCAAAATAAATTTCTCTAAAAATAGTTTTCAAATTGTTACTCTATTGAGTTCATGTCACAAATAATTTTCAAACTTGAAGTAGATGTCGAAGTTATTTCCAAAACACCTTTCATTCTCTTAAATTGATCTTCCAAGTAGTTTGCAAAAATCACAAATCTCTTGAGTTGATTTTCTCAAAATTGTTTTATATGAAACCTTAACCTTCCCCCAAGAAATTAAACTTTTCAAAGCTTTCCTTAAAGGTTTTTTTTCCACATAAAATCATGGTTTTCAAAAACCATTTTCAAAGTTTTGTGCATAAAATGCCGTTTTCTAAACTTTTCAAAACCACTTTCCAAAACCTAGTTCAAAACCATATTTCCAAAACCTTAGGCCTAGCTAATCCTAGTTGGCCAACCCTAAGTCAGCCTAACCTAAGTTAGTTAACGATAGGTCAAACTAACCCTAGTTAGGTAATCCTAAGTTATCTTAAACCAAGTTAGGTAACCTTAGGTTAATCTAACCTAAGTTAGTCAATCCAACCAAGGTTAGTTAACCTCAAGTCTCTAATTTCAGTCCTTTTTCAAATCATTTTTCAATTCAAAATCATTTTCAAAACTTGTTTTCAAAATCATTTTCAAATCATTTTTCAATTCAAAATCATTTTCAAATCTTTAATTTTCTTTTTGTTTTTTGGTTTTGGTAACTTTGCTATTATTTTTTAAAAAAAAAGTAACACAAGGAAATGGGTTATATTTTGTTTTGAAAATTGTTAAATAAAATATAAAACAAATGATTTGCATCTGTTGGTTCCAATTTTTTCCCATCAACAAAAATCATATGTTACTAAATTCAATAAAGCAAATTTCAAGGAGTTCAATTATCATGTGGTGTAATTGTAATTTTGTGGATACGATTTATCAAAGGCAACATAAAGTACAAAAACTACATCCCCCAATCGAATAGAAAGGCTCAAAGTTATATGACGCACTAGTAGTTCAGCAATATCATAAAACTAGAAAAATTGTAAATAATTCTTATATATACAAAATAATGTAGCTGAACCAGAGCAACTTGCTTTAAAATAAAATGCTTACAATCTATTATGGCTTCACGAATTAGTCTCATGGAAACCTTGATGTTCCATTATAAGACACAACACGCGGCTCTCTCTCTCTCTCTCTCTCTCTCTCTCTCTCTCTCTCTGTTATGCCAGTATGCCAGTCTTCCCTACCCATTTCCAAATTTCAAAACTAATCACACAACCAACAAATTATATGCTAAGATCCTGATTAATTGTTTTATATGTACATATATATATATATATATATGAGGTTCTTATCTAAGGTTAGACATATAGATATGTATAAATTTCTTATTTGGATATTGTATTCATTTCTACAAATCCGATCAAGTTTCCAATTTTAAAAAGAAATCCACTAAGTTTTTGATTAAGTTGTCTATTGCATTTAATTTTTATATAAAATAATAATCGATATCCAAACCCACCAAATAATTTTTTATTGTATACTTGAGATATATTTAATTTTTATTTAAAGTAATAGTTGATATCATGAATAACAGTTTTTAAGTTTTATTAACTACTTCATAATTATTAAGATATATTTGGTTTTTATATTCTCAGGCTATTTTACTAAGATTTAACTACTTAAGGTTTTTTTAAGAACTATTAAAATTCAACCACTTAACCCGATAGAGCTCTAAAGTTATTTATATCACAAAATAGAATTAGTTTATTTATTTTGACATAATTTTTCGGTGCATAGGCCTCCGCTGTAATGTATGATTTAGACCTTATAATTTTTTAATGAATTAATCATGTATATATACATAAGTTGTATTTGTCCTTATATTTTGCCTCTCTTACACGTGGCACTCTTTATGCTCTTATAATTTTAAAATGTCATGTTACATGGGCAATTGAGATACTGATCTCATTAAGTTTTTACACAACTCATATTTTAAAAAGAATTATATGCAATGAATAAAGATATATATATGAGTTCCTTATTTGGGATTGTACATATAGATATGTATGAGTTTCTTATTTAAGTATTGTATGCATTCATACTAATCCGATTAAGTTTCCAATTTTAAAAAGAAACCCATTAAGTTTTTAATTAAGTTGTTTATTGCATTTAATTTTTATTTAAAAATAATAGTGGATATCAAAACTCACAAGATAACTTTTCGTTGCATGCTTAAGATCCCTTTTAATATTTATTTAAAATAATAGTTAATATCATGAATAAGAGTTTTTGAGTTTTATTAAACTATTTTATAATTAATAATATATATTTAGCTTTTATCCGTAGTTTACTAAACTTTAACTACTTAATTTGATAGAGCTCTAAAGTTATATATACCACACAATAAATCAGTTATTTATTGACATTTTTTTTTGATGATGGATCTCAACTGTGACACATGATTTATCTTTTATAATTTTTTATGAATTAATTATTTACAACATTTTTATTGTGAATTTGAAGAAGCCTTATTTCCCATGCAATGCACGAGCTAGTTATTTATAATATTTCTATTATGAATTTGAAGAAATCTTATTTCCCATGCAATGCGCCGACACCTATTAGGCCCATAAGAATGATGTCAACAATTTGTAATTTTTTTTTTTTGATAACCTCAACAATTTTTTGAATGTGAAAAAATAGCATGCGTGTGTCCATGTGGAGGGAGCTGAGTTAGCTATTTATAACTGTGCGTGTAATGCTTAGAGGCCAATGAACCAATTTTAAAAGGGATTTTTACTCAATAAATAAATAAATATACAGATTTTACTAATATAGTACCAAAATTTTAAAAATTACCAGTATGATATACTATTATAGGTGTTTGAAACGAACCAAGCTACACGGCTTGTTAAAAACTTATTTAAGATCGGCTCGTTATGTGAATAAATAAAGTTTAAACACATTTTAAGACTCAAAATTTTTTTGAGTTTGGCTCGAACTCAATTCGATAAGATCATAAGTGCTAAGCACTTAAGTTCGGCTCGATTCAAGCTCCTTTGAGCTCGCTCAAAAATTAAACAAGTTAAGCTTGAGAATATTTTAAATCTCGTGAAGATTATCAAATCAAACTTGAATAATCCACTACTCGACTCGACTCCACTAATTTATAGTCTTATATACTAGGTTGTTTTTAAGTCCAGTGTATACAAAACTATCATACGGTGAAGGTTCACTTTTTGTTCTCCTTTTATTGTGAATTGTATGACAGTGCAAGCAAAGAATTCTATTCATTTTGTAGCTGAGTTCTACCTCATCAAGGGTGCATGAATGTCGCCTCGTTAATTATCTTGCTTGTTATCCCTTTGTTACGCATTGTAGTTGAAATCAATTGAAACTAATTAACTAGATACTAATTTTGTCTTCTTAAGTTAATTTGATTGATATCATTCCGTTAGATGCTGACATGGTACACTTATTTTTTTTCAACATTTTAATTATGCCAACTGAACGGTGAGTTCGTAACCATAACCATGAAGCAGCTTGTTACCTAATCCACTCAGGTGGTCTTAAAACACAAGCAAAAATTCCCTTAGCATCTTTTCGTTGTCAATTTGTTTTCTTTGTCTGAAAAAGAATATAACTAATCTATAAAATCCAACAAATTGAGGAGAAATTAGGTGTGACTGTTCATCAACCTAGTTAAAGTTGCGGCCTTCAAGAAAGTGTCAAAAAGTCATTGAAATTATTTAGTGTGCTCTAGAAAAAAGTAAATTACTAAATGTGAACGTACAAAAGGGTAAAGTTTTAAATTGAAAATGAAAAAAACGAGTTTGTATACCATATTGGTGATTTTTAATTTTTTTTTCCTACATTAGTAAAATTTATGGATTGCATTTTTCTTTTTTTTTTTTTGTTGGTAAAAAGCACATTTGAAATGGTCACCTGTTTAAATAATTACGGGATACGATTCTCTCTCTATTAGATGAGATAGTGACATGCTCAATCGAGTTGAGATAGGGACAAGGGATGCAAATAAAGACGAGTGGACGCACATAGAATTAATTTAGATTACCACCCTTAAATCTTGTAATCATATACATATGGCATAATATAGAAGATTGTAGAGTACAGAAGTCTGGAGTGGAGCTGAATTCACAGTAAAGTAAAAATGACTATATATAATTTAATACAATTTTCAATAAGAAAATAAATAATTTATAATTATTGACTCCTATAAAAAAGTGAAAACTATTTAAATCAATTACTAAATAAAAAGTATAAATTGTTCATAAAATGGTATAAAAAGATTCACTAAATTATCGTAATGAGCCAAATCGGCACATGAAGAAGTTTCACAACAACAGTAATAAAAGAACAAAAAGACAGATTAATATAAAATCTTAAAGTATGAAAAGAAATTAGTCTACCAAAAAATTTATTCCATCATGCTTGCTAAGAAAGTATTTATCTATTTTCCGTCTTATGGTCTTGGGTTCTTGGCATTAGTTTTTTTTATTATTATAAATATTTGTTTCATTGTTCTTACATTGAATGCGCTTAAATAATTTCAAGTCAAGTCGTATAACTTACCATGAGTTAATTTATTTGACTATGTTTTGTTTGTCTTGCATATGCAAAATTTCGTCCTATTTTTAAAGACTTTGTGTATAGAACATGAGAAACCAACCTTTATACAGTTACAAATTTATAAGATTTGTGGTCCTTTTTATTACAAAATTGTAATTTGCAACAAAGGTTTTATTTATTTATTGATGGAACAACAATTTTATTTTTATAAAATTGAACTTCAAGTTGTACCATTACCTATGCTTTTTATAAAATTACAAGAAATGAACACAATTTATGAAAACATAGGTTTAAATTTTTTCTAAAATTCCAAGAGGATATTTGTCCCCAATGGACTCTTAATTTACAATTATTAAAGCAATTTTTTAGTATAAGGGGGTCATGACACCCCTTTGTCTACCATTAATGTTTCACTTTGATCATTTATTAATGTGATCACTTGGCATAATTATCACATATAATTTGTTGAGGCTTTTTTTAAAAGCTACACAAAAAATTTATATTCTTGTATTCTTAAAATTCTATAAAAACAATTAAAAACTAATAATTTGGACCTTCAAATGGTGCAACAATCATGTATAATAATTTCTCTTTAGCTTTTGTTTTGTCTTGGTCACTTTGACATTAGATTTTTTTAAAATTAACACAAAGAAATGAGTTATTTTGTTTTTAGATTTGCTCAGAAAGCACAAAACAAATGATCTGTTATTATGGTAAATGCATATTTATTTTCTTCTCATCTACCTTCACATTGTTATTGGTAAATGCATATTTATTTTCTTCTTATTTTATCAATCTATCAAACAAGAGCATGAAATTTAGAATCTCATAACTTCCTTCTTTTTCATTTCATTTTTCTTTTCTAGCCTGTTTGGAACTTGGGGAAGGAAATGGAAGGGAAGGGAAGAGAAAGTACAAAAAAGAAAGAAAAGTAGTTTCCCTTTCTTGTTTGATTTTACAAAGAAAATGGAAGGAAAGTGAAGGGAAAGAAGAAAGAGAAAGAGAGAGATGGATTTAAAAATTCCTCTTACTTTTTGCTTTCCTTTCTTTTCTTTTTCTCTTTTAGGTAGAATCAAATAAGGAAAAGGATGAGAAAATGAGGAAAATATTTTATAATTTTTCTTTTCTTTCCTCCCCAAGTTCTAAATAGACTGTTTCTTTTCTTTTATTTTCTCTCAATGAATTTAGAGTCCAAACATAACGTAAAGACTCATTCCTTTGTAGCAAGGAGCCCCTTGCTGCCAATCATCCTTGCAAACTGCAATGATCTGTTATTATGGCTTCATATTTAGTCTCGTGGAAACCTCTCTCTCTCTCTCTCTCTCTCTCTCTCTCTCATCGCAGTTTCTCCTACCCATTGTCATATTAAGCTCAGAACTAATTCCACAACGCCCACGAGTCAACTCAGTATTCTATACAAATATTCTCTTCAAATGCCATACTCATGCCCTTTACTGCTTTAACTTGAAATGTGTTAGTTGAATGGTGCTTTCACACCGTTAAAAATTAATATATTATTTCCGTTGATGAATATATTGTGTTTTATAATTATTTTTTGTAATTATTTTATTCTATTATTTGTTTTGTTATTAGTAAACATATTACTAATTCTCATCTACATCTACAATCTCTTGTCAATAGTGACAAATGAAATTTTATTGTGCTTTACTTCTAGACTTATAGTATTATTTAAATTTCAAGATTGTAAAAAGTCTCATACAAATTTGACAATAATAAGAATACAATATTTGTATACATACATACATACTCACAGTCTCCAGAACATTTAAATTTTGTCCCTCTGTTTTCTTAACCACCAAACAGTGTGTACACAAAGAAAACGACCCTCCTTAGTTGTTTCTCAAACGCAACGGCAAATCAAACATGCATCATCAAATTTTGGGTCAGTTTTTGCAAAACACGAACTCTATCTAGCTTAAAACTAACCCAAGTCGATCAAGAAAATCCAATACATAACCAGGTGTTCTGTTTGTTTCCAGAGAAAACAGAGACATATGCGAAATCTCTAGGATTCGTAAAAGGAACTGGCAAAGAAACCATAGAAATCTTGAGGATTCTTAAAAGAAACTAGCAAAGAAATCAACGGAGCGATAATAGTTCATAACAAGCTCTGTTTGGTAGCCAAGATAATAACCAAAAGAACGTATAATCACAAATATATATACATACATATATACCCCTGTTCTTTTTCTGTCCATGGCCTATCTTCCTTTCCACATTGCGGTGCTTGTTGGTTGAAGCCGACCCAAACGAATCTGACTGGCCTATGAATTGTGCTCCCACCCCAGCGACGAATCGTCAGGGTAACTCGGCAACTCGACTTGGCCAGAGTCAATCTCAAGCACGTCGTGGATCAACGCCTCGCAGTTCGCCGTCACCTCCTCCAGCGACTTCCCAGGAAGCCGATCATAATCATAAGAAAACATTACTGTGGAATTTTTTTCGTGAATCAAGCTCTCTTCCTCTCTCTCATGGAGTGGCTGATTCAGGAATTTTTTTTCAGTAGAAACGAAAACTACTTTAAAACAAAAATTTCAAATCAGACTTTTTATATTTTAATACTAGTGTAAATTTTTCATTCAAAATAGTGTAAATTTTTCACTCAAAATTTGATTTTTTTAGATGAAAAATTATTAATTAATTTATTTTTCTTTTTTTTTTTAATGGAGTATTCACTGAATTACAATGGATTTAACCATCCAATAAAAATTAATTTTTAGTAAAGTATTCATCAAATGATTTGACCAACATAATACAAATTAAGTGATTCAACGAACAAAATATGTAACTTACTTTTCAATTTTATCGTAACAGCTACTTATAGACCCACAAACAACAAAAAAAACTACACTTTTGTCAAAAAAATAAAAATAAAACAAACATCGATCTATATAAAAATACAACAATACATCAACAAGCCATTTGATGATGTTATACTTAGAGTTTTCTCTCATTTAGACTGAGGTCATTTTTGTCTTTTTTATAGATCTTTTCTTATCTAGATTGAGGCTTGTTTTCAAAAAAAAAAAAAATGAGAAAATTATATAGAATTTTAACTATAAGTAGAGCTTTTAAAATGTACAGGCTTTTAAAAATTAAGAACCTAAAACAATAACTTTGATTGCTTTATATTTGAAATTGGTATTGAGTTTAGTCCGACGAAGTTCATTTTTAATTAAGTCAGGTAAAAAAAATATATTTTTTTTTTCAAAATTCAATGGAGGCAGCCAATGTTGCTCAACAGCATCGGTCCGCCCCTACTCTCATGCCCAAGCACAAAAGCACACATGGAGAAAGACACACACACACACTCTCTCTCTCTCTCTCTCTCTCTCTCTCTCTCTCTCTCTCTCTCTCCATGTATGTGTGTGTGCAAGGATGGTATTAGGATTTTGATTTGTCCTATGCTATGGCTATGCCAAAATGAACCTTCTCGATCCATAGAAGATTGAAAAGTTAGTCTCTCAATTATTGTACTTAATGTCTTGTTAAATTCTATTATATTGTCTTATCCCTTTATGCCCAATTGTTCAACTTCAATCATCAAAAATTTCTGTTCTTAAACAATCAAACATGTGTTGAATTTGTAAGCAAAAGACAAGTTTCGCACTTACCTTACTTGAAGAATATAAACTCAACTTTCAATTATGCACTTTTCTATCTTCAACCAGTTGTTGTCTGTTCTTTTTTTTTTTTTTTTGGTCAGGAATGACTTTCTTTATCAAACAACAGTGGACTCCAGAGTATGAATATAGAAATAGAAATCAGCATCTGTACCTTTCTTCTAGGGCAATTTTTTGATAGTTAAGTAATTAATTTAATTTTATTCAGTTTAAGAATTAAGATTAAAGTAAGTTGTGTTAGGAAATTGGTGTACAATAAAAGGTGTTAGATTGAGTAGTAAAAAAAAGCTAAGCTGGGTTGAACAATATTGAGGTAGGCTAAACTTAAATATTAAAAAATTTTGAACATTTAAAAATGAGAGTTAAGCTAGCCCTAGCTGCGCCCTTGTGTGTGTGGATCATTTGTGCAACACGAGCCCTAGATGTAACTTGTAGATATAGACATAGGCCGATATATATATATATGCGTATACATATACTTTACTAGTTGCTAAATATGTTCCAGGATGATGATATATAGACTCTTCATTGGCAAGTGGTTGGTGTAATTTTCGAAAAATTCTAGAATCTATGATTTAATCAAGCAGATTTTAGATAATGAAACTGTCATGTTGTGAGATGGTGACAAGTCACGAACACAGATAGCATGCTTGGTAGGGTTAGAGTTGTAAAATGAACCAAACTACTCGAGCTTGGTTTTGTACTTAGTTCGGTAAAAGTCATTCAAAATTAGCTCATTATATAAATAAACCAAACTTGAACACTTTTTAAGGCTTGAAAATTTTTTAAACTTGACTCGAACTTCAAAAATTAGTCAGTTGTAGATAAGATTGTAAAACAAACTAAGCTACTCAAGTTTGTTTCATATTCGATTTATTAAAAGTTCATTCAAGATTGGTTCATTATGTAATACATTTTAAAGCTTGTTAGTTTTTTGAGCTTGGCTCAAACTCAGCTCATTTGGGCTCGATTAAAGCTCGTTTGAGGTGTTTGAATAAAGTTTGAACAACCCATTACTCGGTTTTACTCAACTCATGTAAGCACCCTATTTTTGTCTGCTTGGCAATTTCTAATCCAAAGAAACAGTTTCAAGCCAAAACACCTCCTCGTGTAAAACTCCACCACACTATCAAGCCCCAATTAGGTTTTTAAGGATTAAATCAACCTTTCAAAATCAAGATGGTTGCCTGTAGACCTCGAAGGCCAATTCAGAGCCAAAATGACCAAGATAACTGTAGGCATCCCTCTATGCCCCTAGGCATTCTAGGCATCTTTTTGAGACCAGACGGTCTCCGAAACCAATCGCCAACACTGTCAGAGTGACATAAATACTCACAAACATTAAACAGTTCACTTTTAGCGCATGCTAGCCTGCCGACCTAGATTTTTCATTATGCCCCTAGGCCTCAGGCAACTTTCCGAAATTGGGGGATCTCTGAAACCATTCGCCAAAACTGTCATAGTGGCAAAAACACTAAAAAACTATCAATCTGTGGCAGAAGCACTCATAAGCAGGTCAATATGAGCACACCACAAGCAACCTAGTATCAAAAGACCAACTATGCCTCTTGGCCGTGGCAAATTTACTAAATGTCAAGATACCTTTGGAAACCAATTCGACATAACCATTAGAGTGAGGAACACCAGTGCCTGCTAGCCCAACATGGTGAAAAAATAGCCATTCTGCCCCTAAGTACAACGACACATCTTTCGAGGACTACCAATACCTCAAGATGGTAAGACCATCCTTGACACTGTCTCTAGACAGTCCGACATGTTCAATATGCTACTCCAACCAATCTCGGTTTCATTTTAGTCAGTTCTAGTTAAAATGACCATTTTGCCCCTAGCACCCTGACACATCTTTAAAGAAAGTACCAATCCTTCAATACAGTAAGACCATCCTCAACACTGTCTCTAGAGAGTTCGGCATGTTCAATATGCCATTCAAACCAATCCCAATCCTAGTCCAGAGAGCCTTTGTCACGGTGACAATTTTGCCTCTAGGCACCTTGGCACGCTCTTCGGGAAGTACACATCCTTCAAAGTGGTATGGCCACTCGAAACTACCTTTAAGTAATCAAATCACACCCTTATGTTCAAATAAAATCCATTTTGATCTCATTATGGCAAGCTCTAATCAGAATTACCATTCTGCCCCTACGTGCACAAGCATATTTTTAGGACCATACCAACTCTGGGAATTAAACAGGCCTCCACCGAGATGCTCTAAAGAGGGTTCCTACCATTTTTGGGTAACTCCCTTAACTCGAAATACACTTTAATCAATAGAAGCCTCAAGAAGTGCATCACAGACGTTTCTCCAAAGCCAACTTTTTTTTTTGACTTTCCAAACTAAAACGCACTGTCAAATGATTAAAAAACGTGCAAATTAGGGAATTCTAAAAACCCTTAGCAATATTCTTTCCATTGGTATAGTCTGATCTTTAATAACATTACCTGGAGGTTATGATTGAATGACTCAAAGAAGGGTACTTTTCAAAACTTGAAAAAAAAAAAAAAAGGACACCTCTTGTTTCCTGTGCCAAATCCTGATTCCCTTATTATAACGCACCATCAAATGGTTAGCGAAATGCGTAATAAAGGAATTCCTTGAAGTCTTTCTAGAGGGCTTTCTATTGGTATGGTGTGATCAAGATGATCGCTTCCTAAAGGCCACAATCGCATGGATCAAAGAAGATCGTTTCATGGAACCAACCAAGCGTCTCGCAGACGCTTCCAAAAGCTTACTTTTAAGCATGCTTCCTAAGGCATTTTCTCCATTAACCAAGATCATTCAAGACTTCCAATAAAAAAAGCAAAGTTCTAGAAAAATTGCAACAGAACGTCGTCAACACACTCGATTTCCCCGAATCATTCCCGGGTGCGATGAATATTGAGAAAATTCAACATAAAAATTCTCGGCCTAAAAGAATAAGCTAGATGCATCCAAATTTTTATCATATCGAGACAAAAATTATCTTGCAACCTAAGTTTAGAAAGTACAGGAGTGTCATGTGGCACTTCCCCATTAACCAGGGCCAAATGCATGAAAGATATGCATTTGGCCAAATTTTGGCCACAAGCATGTCTTTCTTGTGTGGGGACCAAGCTCGATTGCCTATAAGTAGTAGGCCACCCCCTGTGTATTTGATAGATGAAAATAATAGCTAACTCTGCCCAATTCAGTCCAAAAAATTTGAAATTCCAAAAAATACCTTCAAGTGTCTGAAATTCAAGAAGAAATCCAACTCATTTGAAGATCAAGCTTCAACAATGGTGGATTGAAGATTAAAAGATCAAAAGTATACCCCATTTAAGCTTATGTATACCCCCACTCTCTCTTCTCCCTCCTAGCTCACTTGAGCTATTCTCCATTTTAATCCCCATCTTCTACCTCCCTTTGTTGTATGTTTAAAATAAGAGAGCTTCAAGGCTATGCCTAGACAAATGCTTATGAGACCCATGGCGTCCGGGGATGTCTTATATGCTTAGTTGTGAATGATTTGGCCTTGGAGCACCTTGCAATTTGGTGAAGCCTAACCTTAAATGTTTACCCCTTTTGCATTATACTTGCTGTAATGTTCATGTTATGCATGCATTGGAGTTATTTAGGGTGTTTAATACCTTTTTCAAACCTCTATTGATTCATTTTCAAAAGTTTTTCAAAATTCATTTGAAAGAGTTTACCAAAAAAAGTCTCTTTAAAGCTCTCTAAGTTAGAGTTCCTTAGTGTTCCTACCAAAAACACTAAGTTTTTATGCCTTAGAATGCCTTCACACCCACCTAACCTCTAGGTTGCATTATTTCATTTTACTCTCTTGAGTTTTGTGTAAAATGGTTTTCAAAACAATCCTTTCTTGAGTGGTTTTCAAATGTTTTACTCTCTTGAGTTTGTGATTAAAATGGTTCCACGACATCCTATATTGAGTGGTTTTCAAAAATCAACCATATGAATCATACGCTCACTTGTGTGGTTTCAATTTGTTAAAGTAGTTTTTAAACAACTCTCTCTTGAGTGGTTTTTAAAAGCTTCATTCTCTTACGTTCTTGTTAAAATGCCTTTAAAAAACAACCTCCTCTTGAGTGACTCTCTAAAGTTTTGTTCTCTTGAGTTTGTGTAAAAATTGTTTTCAAAACCCGTAACGCTCTTGAGTTGGATTCATTACTAAAAAATTGGGTTTTTGCGATGGGAGAATGCCGTCGCAAAAGAGAGAACGCCGTCACAAAAGAGTTTTTGTGACGGCTTTGCAACGGCAAATTGGGCGTCGCTTAAAAAGGCACTGCAAAAGCTTTTTGCGACGGCCTATGCGACGGGAAATTTCCTTTTGCGACGGCATCAACACCATCGCAAATACTCCGTGGCATACTATATTTTTGCAATGGGCTAGTGCTGTCGCCATTATCCGTTGCAAATAGCCTTATTTGTGACGGCATCAACCATCGCAAATGGGTGACGCACAGTTCAATTGTATTAGTGACGATATTGTGTCGTTGCAAATAAAAATAATGCCGTCCCAAAAGCATGTTATTAGTGACACATATGAATCATCAGAACAAATATGTAGGTAATTCTCAAACTTTTCCTACAACATTTGTTGTCGCCAAAAATAACCTGTCGTCGTAAAAAGTGGAGAACAAATTTAATAAATTATATTAAATTTGATATTTTTTTAATTCCCTAAAAACCTGTATACACATGAAATAATATAACTGAATTAATTAATAAAAAATATTCATTCACCAAATTCCTTGAAATACCTGTTTACACATAAAATAATATAGCTAATTCATTCACCAAAAAATACATTCATTCACCAAATTTCATAATCCATATCTACAAAAAATATTACAAATATTAGAATTATAGTTTTTCTATAACATAATAATTGAAGTTCAAATATATGCAACAAAGTTTTCCTAAAATGTGAAACTCCAACATCCAAGTGTACCAAAACAGCCAGTAATTCAAAATACAAAATGAAATAAAACATTAACAATCCCTTCAATTCCGATCATCATGGCAGACCTAATCTTTTTCAATAACCTGAAAAAACAAAAATAAAACAATTATCAACATGATTGATATAGGCAACATATATACAATATCATATCATTAATAAAACCATAAAAAAAAAAAGTTGTAATTTACATCAATAGATTTCCATGCAACGTATTGGTCAATCGATTCTCCCACAGTTTTAATGTCATGGCATGGTTTTTCTAAAAGAATGTTAGGTTTTATTGCCGTTTGAACAAACGCTTCGTAGAAGTTTGATCCCAAAGGTTCTCCATCCAATTCTGTGAATGAGTCCATACTGATAAGTAGTCCCTTTACCACCTAGAGTTTTGGAAGCCCCACACTAAGCAAACTTACTTTTATACCACCTTACAATCACAAGTACAATATTTGGACAAATCGTGTAAAATAAATCAAACTTTAAATGTTAAAGTGTCCAAAGGAAACTAAATTACTCTGGCGATCGTGTTGTTTATCCCCACACGTTATCATAGCCTAAATCATACTACGTGTCAAGTTTCACACCGTTCCTAAACCGTTCGGGGATTTTGGGCCAAAAATGCCAAAACTTGAACTTTAAAACTTAGTGTGATAATATTAGAAAAAATACTATAATTCCCAAACCGGGACTCCTGCGACGTACCGTTTGTCCCCACATGTCATCATTACCTAAACTGTGTTACGTGCCAAGTTTCACGCAGTTCCTAGACCGTTCGTGAATTTTGTGCCCAAAACGACGAAACTTGAATATTAAAACTTAAAGTGTAATAATATTCAAAAAATACTATAATTCCCAAATCGGTAATCCGGTGACCGTTCCATTTGTCCCCACACATCATCATTGCCTAAACCGTGCTACGTGCTAAGTTTCATGTCATTCCTAGACCGTTCGTGGATTTTGGGCCCAAAAGCTTAAAGTGTTATAATATTAGAAAAAATGCCATAATTCTCAAATTGGGAATTCGGCGATCGTGTCGTTTGTCCTCACACGTCATCACTGCCTAAACCAAGCTATGTGCCAAGTTTCACGTCGTTCCTAGACCGTTTGTGGATTTTGGCTTCCAAAATGACGAAACTTGAACTTTAAAACTTAAAGTGTTATAATATTAGAAAAAATGCTATAATTCCCAAACCGGGAATCCGGCGACCGTTCCGTTTCTCCCCACACGTCATCATTGCCCAAACCGATTGGAATTAAAGGGGGGAAATGAGCTGGCCATTAACATCCAACCACACACATAGGGCAAACATCTATAAGATATCCATCCATACAATCATCAATCATCATCGTTATCATAAACAACTAAAAGTTTTTTAAGATATAATTTGACCATCCATGGCAATCACATGCAAAAAAAGATAATTTAATTAGCAATAGCAAAACTATATGTGATGTGCATGAGAAAGAGAAACATAACAGACCTAGTACCTGGAATTTGAAAAGAGCATTCAATCCATGGCAATCACTCGTAGAAAAAGACTTTAAATTCTCTCACCAAATGTAAAATAAGTAAAATAATAGCAATAGCAAAAATGTATGTGTTGTGCATATGTGAGAGAGAGAGAGAGAGAGAGAGAGAGAGACTTGACCTTGTTGAAGCTCGAATTTGAGGAGAGTGTTCAAGAAAATCAATTAAACAAAAAAATTGGTTTCCCTAAGAACAAACAAAACATAGCATTCCCATTAAGAAGTAAGAAGCAATCCCAAATAGCAAAAGCAAGAGGGTAATTGAAAAGCCATAAATCTTGGAAGGAAAGCCCAACAACTAAACAATTTAATTTCAGCACAAATAAAATTCATTTTCTCAACAATGATAATTTTCTTCCCTGTGAGTAATTTTCCAAGCAGACAAACAGAGGAGGATTGCTTTACTGAGAAGCCATATGAACTTGAAGGAAAACTAATTGAGGTGATCATGAAATCAACCGACTGTATTACTTTACAATCAATCTCTAAAACAAAATTAAAAGAATGAATTAAAATAAACACATGTTCAGCTTTGTCGTGGAGAAATTACCTACAGAAAAAGAAACTTGACAATGTTTGATTTCTAGTTTTTTAGAAGCAAACAATGAAAAATGAAGCAACAAATTTGATAGAATCTCTAATAATGCATACGCAAACCACTGACTACATACCATATATACACATACACATGTATATATACACATATGGAGAGAGAGAATCATGAAGCGCAATTGAGAAGCCACAAATCGAAATTATCAATTTAGCAGCGGTGGCACTGGTGCGGGAGGGAAGGGGTAGCGCACTCGTGGAGGGCAGGGGATGCAGCGGTGGCAGCACTAGAGGAGGAGATGGTGTGGCGGAGCTGCTGGCCGAGGATGTGGTTGTGCGGTGGAGCTCCTAGTAGGCCGCTTTGAGAGAGGGAGCGGGCGAAGAGACAGAAATACAAATAATCCATGAAACGGCTAGGGTTTTGATCGAGGAAGAAGGGGGAAAATGAAAGGAGGACTACCCAAACTCAAAACGACGTTGTTTTGATTAAAAATATTTGCGACTGGGGGAAATGTCGTCGCAAATGTCCATCGTTACAACCATCTTTTGCGACGGGGATCTTGCCATTGCAAATATTGAGGCAAAAACTACTTTATGCCACCATAAATCTTTCCGTCGCAAATTACCGTTGCAAATAACTATTTGTGTCAAGTATTTGCCACGGTCTTCTTGCCGTCGCAAAAGATATTTTTTTGCTACGACAAAGGAGCCGTTGCAAAAATTTTCGAGGCAAAAGGTCCTTTTTTTAGTAGTGTTTTCCAAAACAATTTCACATAAAATCATGAGATGATTCTTTTCTAAGTGTTTCTTTAAAGTTTTCTATATAAAATCATAATTTTTTTCATTTTATATAAATTATAAGGTTTTTACATGAAATCATAGTTTTTTAAAGCACACCTTCAAGTTTCATGCATAAAATGACCCTTTTCAAATCTTTCAAAACTACTAGGTTCAAAACTCTAATTCAAAACCAATCTTGAAAACCACTAGGTCCAAATCCATAGTTCAAAACCACCATTGAAAACCACTACGTCCATAAAAGCTCCTGACCCTAAAGATGATCATAATCCTTTCATGGTTAGGGTCTCCAAAGGACATGACATATTGATTGAAACCTTCATGGTTTATAATAGGGTTTCATACCTTAAAAGTCTCAAATTTTCTTTTGAAAAGGATATTCAAAAATCACATTATTGGGATAATCTTAGTCATTCAATGATTATGATTTTCTAAGGAAAGTGAGATATCAAGAAACCCTAAAGTTTTCAAAACTTTAAAGGAAATTTTTAGCCCTTTTTGTAAAAAGCATTTTCTAGAAATTATAGGCCTGAGGAAGTTTAGTATGAACAATAGTTAAACTCTTAAAGGTAATGAAATATTCAAACAAACCTTTTATAAGGCATAGAAAAAAGGTTCCTAATACTTTCCAAAAACAAGTTCACAAGAGCTTTTAATTTATTTCAATCCAAATTTGAGTTCCAAAAATCTTCAAATCAAGCTTTCAAAACTTCCTTAAGTTCATTTCAAAACATGTCTCAAAACTCCTTCAAATTAATTTCAAAAGCACTCTTCAAAACCCCTTGAGTTAATTTCAAAACATGTCTCAAAACTCCTTCATGTTGATTCAAAACACATCTCAAAACTCTCTTGAGTTCTACTTCAAACGCAATTCAAAAACTCTGTTGAGTTTAAGTTTCAAAACCTTCCAGGACTCTATTGAGTTTATTTTCAAATCGTACTATTGCACGAATTACGAATGACCTTATTCTTACCAAATAAGATACGTGAGTAACCTAAATAGGTATGGTCATAACTCTTATTTCAAGTCAAAATGTCAATTCAAAATTTTCTTTCCATCAAAAATACTCTTCAAAAATCAAATTTCAAAAACATCCCGTTCTTTCGAAAGTTTTATCAAAAAACATGCATCATGCATTATTTATCTCAACAGTGATGACTAAACCTCCATTTCAAGATTACATAAGTGGATATAGTAGATATTAAGTTGGGGGGAGATTAGTGAGTAAATTAAGAGTGAATTAAAATGTAGGTATTGAAAGGGTGGGATAGGGTGATGATTTATAAAATATCTTCCCTATACATAACCAACTCTCAGACCATAGATTTCTAGTTCAAATACCAATCTGGAGTCATATTTTCAAAAGAACTTTAAAACATTTTTAAAAAGATTGTTAAAACCTTCATTACAAAGAATCTTTTTAAGAAGACATTTTCCAAACATTTTCGAAAAACTTAAGTTTAGTTTTCGGATTACACTTAATTGTAGGTGACCTAGCACATCTTTAATTATATTAGGTGGCGACTCCAAATTTTTTCTAAAAACTCTTATTCAAATTAATTTTTAATATCAAACCTCCGTCGCACTTATCCTTTTAGGAGGGTGAGTTCTAATAGAGAGAGTATCGGTTGTTTCTTGAGCCAAAAGATGCTCAAGTAAAAACTAGAGCTTGACAGCTCATTTATAGCTCTAATGGTAGAGCCAGGATTTTTCATGGGACAATTATAGCTGAGTAGTTATAGTTTTCGTATAGCAAGGGTACATGTAAAGAAATACCAATTTATAATATGCCAAACGGTTTGACTGCTCTCTAAAGCAAATGATTAATTACAAACACATTCCCTGAACAATGACTTAATATTATTATGCATTTCTAAACTTTAAAACGTAACAAGTTGACTCCTAAACTATTAATTTATATCAATTAGCTCCTATTATTTAGCAATCCATTAGGAAAATAGATGAAAAATTATTATTTGACTAGTATATGTTAACAAAAGTATAGTTTATACCTAAATTGATCTTCTCTTGTTATAATAATTGTTTAATGACTGAAATGTTTCTTAAAATTGCATGCAAAGATAAGGGCAAAATAAGGGGTAAGTTATTGGACAATTATTTCAAAAAGAGAATGTCATTTAGGTATAGAATGAACTTTTGTGAACATCTATAAGTAACATGATAATTTTTCATCTACTCTCTCAACTGATTACTAATATATTACTAATAGAAAGGGATTAATTGATACAAATTGGTAGTTTAGGAGATCAATTTGTTACATTTTATAGTTTAGGAGGCATAATAATACTTAGTCGTAGTTCAAGGGCTATGCTTGTAATTAACATAGTTGCCGAAATGGGAAGTGGAAGCGGAAGACGTTAGGGGAAGCGGAAGCGGAAGACGTTAAGGGAAACGATTGGGAAACGCGGCCAAAAAATATAAGGAGAAACGAGAAGCGGGAAACGATTGGGAAAGTTAATAAGAAACTTTTCTGAAACTCAAAGGAGACTTTTAAGAAACTTAGTGGAGACATTTAGAAAACTTAGTAGAAACCTTGGGAAAACTTAGTAGAGACATTTGGGAAACTTAGTGGAAACCTATGCAAATAATTTCATAGATACTTAGTTAGAACTTAAGGGAAAAAATGTATAAAAATCAACATTTTAAGTTTTCGAAGCGTTTCCCAAGAGTTTCTCTTAAGTTTTCCAAGAGTTTCCGTTAAGTATCCAAAGAGTTTTCCAAAGAGTTTTCTAGGAGTTTTCGAAACGTTTCCTAGGAGTTTCCGAAACGTTTCCTCTGCGTTTTCGAAATGTTTCCACAAATTTTTTGAACAAGTTTCGTACCCGTCCTGGAAACGCGTTTTCACCCCGAAATTAGGTTTCCGTGCAACTACGGTAATTAATCCTAAACTAAATCCTCCATATTCAATACAACAGTTCTCAAGGTGTTAGGTGTCATCTGTATAAAAATAAATAAATCTTACGCTATAACCATTTAACCCTATCAAGAAAAGGTTAGTTATCTGGCATATCAACCATTTTTGACAAAAGTTTCATACGTCAAAATGAATAAGGAATTTGAATTTTTTAGTGTTGACAATTACCACTCGATCTATTATTACATGCACGTGAAAAAATGCAGATTTATTTTACGGAGGCTAGGATAGAAATCTAGAGAGGAACCAAATCCTATACCAAAGTATAATAAACAGGAGTATCTATATAATTTAGCACCATTATCACTAAGAAAATTATTACCTCCAAAAACTTAAAAAAAAAATTGCAAATAAATTAATTTTTAGTTCTCTGACTCCTATTAAAAAAAGTGAAAACTATTTAATTAAGTAATAAATAAAAAAGAAATTAGCATATCAAAAATTTATTGAATAGTTCTTACTGAGAAAGCCTTTTTCTATTTATCCTCTGTGGACTTTGGCTCCTCACACTAGATTTTTTGTTTTTTGTTTTTTGTTTTTTGTTTTGGGTTAATTACAGTTACATCTCCTAAACTATGGCATAGTATCATTATACTTCCTAAACTCTAAATCGTAATAATTTGACTCTTTGAGTTAATAATTTGTATCAATCAACCTATTCTGTTAGCAATACATTAGCAATTAGTTAGGAGAGTAGATGAAAAGTTATCTTGTAAGTTGTATATGTTTACAAAAGTTCATTTTATACCTAAATTACATTCTCTTTTCGCAATAATTTTTTAATGATTAAAATACCCCTTATTTACTTCTATATTTACATGTCATTTAAGGATATATTTCAATTATTATAACAAAAAAAGATCAATTCAGGTATAAAACGATACTTATGTTAATATGTACAAGTCAAATGACAAATTTTCATCTATATTCCTAGTGGATTGCTTACAAGAGGGTTTATTGATACAAACTAGTAGTTTATGGGTCAATTTGTTATATTTTAGAATTTATAGGACATAGTGATATTGAATCATAGTTCATGGAGTGTGTTTATAATTAATTAATTTATTTGTATAAGTTTTGTTAGCATGTTCCTACATTGAATGGGCCGAAATAATTTCAAGTGAAGTCGAATAAGTTACAATAAATTAATTTATTTAAGAATGTCTTGTGGTCTTGCATATACAAATTTTCATATTTTTTTAAATAGAACATGAGAAACCAACCTTTATAAAATTACAAATTTGTAAGATTTTGGTCTTTTTTTGTTACAAAATATGAATTTGCAACAATTTTATTTTTATAAAATTAAATTTGAAGTTGTCGTACCATTGCCCATGCTTTTCATAAAATTACAAGAGGGGCACTCATAATTTACAAATCGGGATGATTTAGTAATACATAGGTCCAATTATTTATTTTTTTAAAATTCCAAAGAGGATATTTGTCCTCCTGAACTCTTAATTTACAAATTCTGAAAGCACTTTTTTTTAGTATGGGGGCCGTCGGCCATTGAAGTTCACTTTGATGTAACCATCTATTACAAGAACCTTATGAAAAATCTTGTTGGACTATTTGCTAACGGAAGGGTGTTAGAGTAATACGATGATAATATGATTATGGCTAAGTGTATCCACAACAGATGTCAAGATAAGTAAGGAAAATAATTACATAATTTACACACGATATTTTGTCGTGGAAACACAAACTGAAAAAAAAAAAAAAATCAAATGTTCACTTCGTTAGATAAAGATTAAGTACTAAAACCAACATCAAACGGTTACAAGAATAGTTACAACCAAATCACCAATATCGACTACTAGACTCCTTTGGTTGCTTTATACTTGTTCGACTTCACGATTCACCGTCACAATGCTTAATCACCGTACAACACCCTTTGTACGCATTTGCTAGCTTAAACTTCGTTAAGACTTTGACTCTTCAATAATGAAAAAGGTTTGTTGTTGCAAAAAATCAATTGAGAACTTCTAAGATATTAAGAAATTTTTTTAGAACTCTTTTCTGAGCGGCTACTCTCCCAAACTTCTAGAAGGACTTGCCAAATATATGGGAAATTAAAAAACATGCCAAAATTGAAGATTTTCAGTTCTACCAAAATTTCATGTTTGAATGGCGTGGAGGCCATCGAAGTCAATTGTATTAACCAATCAGACGAACCCCATGCTGATTTCGTTGGAAAGCAATCGAGACCGCTCGATATAACCTGATTACCAGAAGAGTACCATACTCTAATCTTCAATGGAGGTACCGAAATTGACTGGTATCAAATGGTATCAATCGACTGGTATCGAAACTTTTTGATTTTCACCATTCAGTGAATCTTTAACCAACGGCTATCAAATGGTACTGAAATTAAAAACTTCATCAAATCTTCAACCTAGACTTACCCAAGCATCTTTTAACTAATGTTTGTGAACGAAGAATTTTTCAAAACAGGAATACTTGCATTGAATGCTTATGATAGACACCCAACAACTCAAATTTTAAGGAATTGAAAGGATCACGAAGTTCACCAGTTACATGACTTTACACCTTATAAAATAATTTAGAAACTAATAATTTGCTTCTATACATATTCTGTTTTATACATATTTTTATATTAAAGAATGCAAAATATATTAAAATACAAAACTGAATCGTTATATAAAAATAAAATTGGCTTTTATTCAGGCTCAGCAAATTATGAAAAAAATAAGAAATTTATTATTTCTTGGTATATTTTAATTATTTCTTTTAAATAAAAAAATTATATATTTATTATAATAAAAAAATCAGAAGGGGTACTGCAACCTATAAACAAAGAGGAATTAAACATCAAAAGAGCTCAACTATAATATTAACTAGAGCAAAGAAGAATTCACAGAATATCTATTCTACACTAGAAATGGAAATAATGCAACTAGAAAAATTTTTGTTTGATTAATGCACAACAGAAATCCCAGTCAGTTTAATGACACCAGATTTTTGAGGAATGTATCAAGAGAGAATTCAATTTGGGTAGACAATGTGTGGTTCATGCATGTTTAATATTTTTATTTATTCTTAGAGGATTAAGATAGGATTTAGCTGGCTTGGAAGTTTTGAATAGGACTGGGATAGAAATGCATGGTATTGGATGAAAGATGGAAACATACTAAAACTACCAAAATAAAAACGAAAGGGATTTGTAATTAATCCTATTAATTCTTTCTCATTTTAGATAATTCTATTTCGGTTAGCTTTATTGGTAATTAATCCCCCTACCCCAAGCCAAAAAAAACCCCAACATCCCCCCCCCCCCCCCCCCCCCCCCCCCCCCCCCCCCCCCCCCAAAAAAAAAAAAAAACTCCAAAACCCACCAACCAGTTAAAATCATAACGACTTGAGTTCATTGGTTTTGTTACTTGTCCCAAAAAAAAAAAAAAAAGTGGCTTCACTGTGTTGTCCTAGACCCAAATTTGGTTTCTTTCGTTTACATTATATGTGTTGACCCTTAATTATTTGTTGATTTTAGCGTCTTGTGTTTAGTTCCTCTACTTAGAATCATGTCATTGGTCCTAGAAGCTGCGACTACTTGCCTAAAGTTCACAAAAGTTCAGCAAATGATTTACTTCAATAAGGATAATCCCCAATAGGTGGATTTTCAGAGGGGGCCCTAATCACTCGCTACCTCATCAATTCTTCCTTCATTTTTTTTTTTTTTTGTTTTTGCAAAATCACAAGCAACCCTCAAAAATTAAAAGAAACTTGTGTTTTGTTTTTTTTCCGAATTTTTGGATGGCGTCAAAATGGAAAACATGGAACTCACGTTTTTCCAAGTTTTTCTGAAATCCAAAGGAACGTCTGATTTTACAAGTTGCTCTTGATTTATATTTTTGGAACCGTGCCTAGATATAAAAGCATGATGTGGAGTCTGTATGCCCCCCTTTATGGCTCAACCTTATAAAAAATTGACTCTTTAAATTATAATTCTGCTATAATTATATATGTGTATCCTTTTTAATTGCACAAAGTAGGTGCTTTAAGCAAAAATGGTATCGGGTTTCCTTTAAATCTTTGTAGTAAACATAGAGTTCTATTTCTTGTTGATATTTAAGTAGAAGACTATGCCAAAGTATTGGAATGTGGATTTTAGCTTCTGTGCTGTTCCATGTTCTTGTGAGTGGCCTGTTCTTAGTTTTGTGATTTTGTTTCCCCATTGATTTAGTTGTCTTTGTGATCAATATTCTGTTATTTGTGAATTAACGAAAGAGGCTTCGGAGATAGCTAGATGCTTTAGTTCGAGAGTTAGACACCTACTCCATCTTCATATTGCTACTGGGATGCAAACATGTTCTTGTGCTCACGTCAATGTTTCACACATAATCAACAAGCGATGATACAAGAGGGTCAGATGTGATTGAATATATTACCATGAATGCTATTGCTATGCGGAAAATCCTTCAGAAATATGATAAGGTAGGCAAAAAATTGCTCCATTTCTGTTGGTTTTTCTCAATACATGGGTTTTTTAAGTTCTTTCCGATAATGTTCCATTATGTTTTCTGATTTTTCTTTTTTTTTTAAAACCAATTCTTGTAGGTACAATGCTCTGTTAATTGCAGGAAATTCAAATCCAAGACGCGGACCGAACATATAGAGTTACAAGTATCTCCTTGGTTAATAGAACTAGGAGCTTTCCATGAACTTCAATGAACCAGTTGGGGGAGAGTCCAAATGAGTTTTTCAGTCCTTTCTCTTGTGATCTCAATGCTTCAGAGCCTGGAATGACATCGATGCTTTCAGACTCTGTGAAGTTAGAATATAATATGAATTGTCCTGTTTGCCTGGTATCACATTTCTAATAGCAATCACAAACCCAAAAAAAAAAAAAAAAAATTGATTCTATGCCGTTAATCACTTGAGTCTGTTTTGGATTCATCAGGAGCTTGTTTTCAATCCTTATGCTTTGAGCTGTGGCCATCTTTTCTTTAAATCATGCGTGTGCTCAGCTGCTTCGGTTATGATTTTCCAAGGTCTTAAGGCTGCAAATCCTGAGTCGAAGTTCTCTGTTTTCCTACAACCACACCCACAAAAATCAGCGAAAGTTTTCTATGATGAATTCGTTCCTAGATTCTTAAATTAACATCGTAATGACCCATTTCATATCAGTTGGTGAATATCTACTAAAATCTGTTGAATGCGTAAACTTGACCCAAGATCTAGAAGCCTCCAGAGTTGAAGACGAAGCAACCATGGAAGGTAGTAGAAGAATCAAGAAGTTTCAAACAGTTGGAAGTCAAAGCCGTATACACCAGGTTTGCTACAGTGGTCCACCATTGATGACCGATGGGGAAGAATCTTCACCCTTCTTGATGCTTCATGAGAGTAGTATAAATATAGGTATTGTGTTGTGATTGTAATATATGTCAATGAGAAAAAGAGGGTAGGAGAGAAAGAGAGAGTACTCTGTAATTGAGTATATTTTTAATGAAAATTCATTGTGTTCTCTATCTCCAATTGATAGAATAATTTATTTTCTACCCAACATACAGTATCAGAGCTAGATACAAGCCATCACATAGCACAAAATATTGCAAAATTTAATTTTTTGCAAAACAGAGTATAAAGTCGTCCTCTGTCCAGAATTCAAGTTAGTCAAAACGAATTTTTGATCACACCAGAAGATTCGTCTTGACGATATGAGTCCAACACCATGAACGGCGTAAAAAACGGAGGTCCAACGCTCCGTAGATCTGAAATTGAAAGTTTCATATCGATAGCAATTTTTTATCAGAAAAGACAAAGTGAGAGTACTCATTAGGTTACAAGATTTGTGGGATATTGTTGAATGAGGCTATGTAGAACTAGCCTTCAAAGCTCGAAAAGAAGCTTTGAGTGAGACATTAACAGCAACACTTAGAGAAGCAAGGAAAAAGAACAAAAAGGCATTGTACCTAATCTACTAGGCTCTTGACAAAGCCAATTTTGAAAAGATCTCCTTAATAACAATTGCCAAAGAGGTATGGGAAGCCCTTCAAACTTTATTTTGTGACATTGAGAGGACAAAGAGAATTCGTCTTCAAATGCTAAAAAGTGAGTTCAAATTACTAGAGATGCATGAGAAGGAGTCTATTTCTAAATTCTCTATCAAAACTTTGACTCTAGTGAATAAAATCAAACCCAATGGAAAGAAGATAGAAGATATTCAAGTAATCGAAAAAACCCTTTGATCCTTGACTTCTAAATTCAATAATGTAGTTGTCGCTATTGAAGAATCAAAAGATCTCGATTCTTTGACAATGTAAAAACTAATAGCCTCGCTAGAGATTCATGAACAACAAATCAACAAGGAATCATCATCAAAGTCTCTTGATCAAGCACTCCAATTGAAGCTGATGCTGCAAGAAAATAAGGAAGAGCAAATAGAAATGTCACAAATATTCTGTGGAAGAGATCTTGGTCAAAGAGGATGAAGTTTCAATAATAAAGGAAGAGAAGGAAGGAGCTATAACAACATTGGCCGAAATAATGGAAGATTCCAGTAACAATCTTTCCAAAGAGGACAAGGACGAGGTAGAAGAGGTAGTTTCAATGACCATTAGAATATTGATAAAAGAAATGTACAGTGTTATAGATGTCAGGGCTATGGATATTATAGTAACGAATGTTATGCACGAACTTCAAAAGTTGCAATTAGCAAGCAAGCCAATCTAGGTGAAATAAGTGAGCTAAAGTCCATGATATTAATGGCTCATCAGATGACTGCAAAAGATGAGGATATATGGTTCTTAGATACAGGAGCCAGCAATCACATGTGCGGGAGAAAGCATATGTAGAGCTTGACGATACTATGAAATGACATGTCTCCTTTGGCGATCTTTTAAAAGTTCCAGTGAAAAGAAGAGGTAATATTCCTATCATGCTCAATAATGGCAGTCATAATTATATTTCTAATGTCTTTTATGTGCCGGATATAAAGTATAACATATTGAGTCTAGGACAATTCCTAGAAAAAGGGTTATGATATAAGATTGAAAGATTCTCACCTATCAGTCAAAGATAATTGTGGTAATCAACTTATACAGGTTAGAATGTCCAAGAATAGAATGTTTGCTCTGAATGTTCATCATGATTCACCGAAATGCCTAAGTATCATTATCACCGACAAAAGCTGGCTATAGCACTTGAGGCTAGGACATCTAAATTTTAAAGGCTTGAGATTATTATTAATGAAGAAAATATTGAAGTGGCTATCATACATTAATCATCCTAATGAAGTTTGTGAAAGTTGTGTCCTCGACAAGCATGCAAGAACAAATTTTACAAGATAGACAAGTTGGAGAGCAAATAAGCCACTAGAGCTAGGGCACACTAATGTATGTGGTCCGTTGAAACCAATATCAAATGGACAGAATAGGTATTTCTCACATTTATTGATGATTATAGCAGGAAAATATGGGTGTATTTTCATAAAAGAAAATCTGAGGTGTTGAATATATTAAAAGAATTCAAAGTCAGTGTTGAAAAGCAAAGTGGATACTAGATAAGGACATTGTGGTTCGATCAAGGAGGAGAATACACTGCTGATGCATTTGAAGATTTTTGTAGAGAGCATGGCATCAGACACCAGTTCACACTAAGATATACTCCTCAACTCAATGGAGTCATTGAAAGAAAAAAACTGCACCATTCTTGACATGGCACACAACATGCTCAAACAGAAGAAGTTGCTTGATTACACTCTAAAAGTGTAACTATAAGCCCTTAATGTGCACATTGTTCGATTTATATTGTAGTTAATTATCTTGTTTTAGTCCAATAATTGATTTATTATGTATTTTTGTGTATTTTGTAGGTTTTGGAGTGGAAATAGCGAATAAGAGCCAAAATTCCAGAAGACTGTCCAGACGTACCGTCTGGACGGTAGTCAACTGTTCGGACGGTGCATTCGGACAGGTGAAAGAGCGTTCGGACGCTACGACGAATGGCGGAGTTCCAGAGTCGAGTTTTCCCGTTTGAAGCCAATCCAGAGTCGTGATTTTGGGTCCGAAAACCGTTCGGACGGTAAAAATAAGCGTCCGAACAGTGCGTCCGGATACACGTCGAACGGTCAGCGCAGATTTGCCCTAAAACCAGATTCGAACGAGAAAAAAAGGGATAAGGAGTTAGGGTTTAGAAGAGAGTAAGGGGGCGGCGGGAAAGCTCCTCTAAGGTTAGTTTTTCTATATTTTCTTCATTTTTAGCTTAGATTTAGGTTGGTAGTTGTAGTATAAATGTAGAACTTGTAATTTTATTTATTGTAATGTAATTTTCTTACATTTTCTTGTAATCTTCTTGTACCCAAACCCTCTTTAATTTCAAAGTAATTGTTAGTTTAAATCTTTACATGCTTTGTTTTCATTTTTTTATGCTTTTATTATTAATTTAATTAGTTACTTTTTAGATTGGGTTCAAATATGAAAATTACTCAAATAACTTAAGGAATTAAATGGAGGCATCTCATGAAATAATTGTTATATTTTTCTAGAAATTCATTCTCAACAATTGATTGAAGATAACTTAGAAAACCTAGGTTATTGACTATGTTTGACTAATCAATGCACAAACTACAAATTTGGTATTGACTAAGTTAAATCGATGGTATTAACCTCTGACTCTCCATTAAACATGTATCTGATTTAAATTGCTTGAGAATAATCGGTTTTCAAATCTAAATCCTCCGAATTAAGCACACTTAATTGTTGTGTTTGATTTGAGTTATAAATCCCATTGCAAACCTTGGATGAAATTGAGTGATTGGATCATTTGAGCCCAATCACCTTTTAATAGCTTTAATACTATTTTCATTTTACTTTAATTTAATTGTCTAGTATTAATTGTCTTTATCTTCATTGCAATAGGTTAGTAATTCAAAACCATCATAAAAAACCCAAAACATTTTCGGTCTTTTTATTTTTCCTTTTATTTTAGATCCAATTCCCCTTTTATTGCAATTCAATCCTAGGTTAGGTTAGTGCGAGTTGAGTGCTAGAGTCTATATTTGGCTAGGTCCTTGGAAGAGAACGATACCGGATTACCGGTTTATACTTAATCGCGACCCCCATACTCTTGCGGGGTAACTAACTCCATTTGTAGGAAAACTGCATTTGGGGGCCAACCAAGTTTTGACGCCGTTGCCGAGAACCAAAGGCATGAGGCAAGCACTACAAATCTTGGGATTGGAAAGCAATTGGTGGATTGAATCTCCATCCATCAACCACGACGGAGGAATCTTCAACTTAGGCCATCGGTAACTTCATTCCATTTTTTATGTAAATACCATATTAGATTTTCATTCTTTCTTTTTCTCTTTATTTTAGGCTTGTTTTGTTTATTTTGTATATATTTTGTTTTATTTTAATAATTTGATTGGAAGATTGCTAGAGGAGAATTAGGGATTGTGTACATTGAAAATTGGTGGTATATAACTTGTGGAGATTGGAGGTTTGGTCGGATTGAATTTAATTAAATTGTTGAAATTTTTATGTGGAGATTGGAGGTTTGGATGGAACACTATTGAGCATTGTTGTATATGATGTGTTGAGGCGCGGTGCGCTACTTTTGTTTGTGCATTACATTCATATTTCATTGTGCATTTCATTGTGTTTGGTGGTAAATTTTCACACCTTCCATTATCCAATATGTCTCTTAGGGAACACCTTAGAGCTAATGGTCAAAGGGAGCCTCCACGACCACCTCCCACTCTTGGGGGTGTGACCAATTTAACCTTGGTAGGAGACATAAGGGCACATATTCACATCATTATTTTGAGCCTCACCCTTCCCAAGAACCCTTTGACTATTACCATGCACCACCTCCACCCAACCAAAATCCACCTTGTGAATACCCCCAATCCCAATTTTTACCTTATGAGGAATATCACAATCCTCACATTGACATACAAGAGGACACCATAGAGGATACTCTAGAGGATACACTTCGACAAGCCATAAAATTTCAAGGAGAAGTGAACTCTAGAATAGATGATGACCTTAATGAGATAAAGAGTCAATTGACTCTTTTAATGCAAACCTTGGTTGTCCAAGTGGAGGACAAGTCCCTCGTCTCTTCTCCAATCATTCCTCTTAACCAAGGGTGTCCAAGTACACCCGCTCATCCCATCACTAACCATAGGAATGAGGAAATAATTGATCAAAATACCCTTCCCTAAGACTTTGAGTTTAAGGAAGACATTCCTAGGGAAAGTGAGGCAATTATTGAAACTATATTTCGGGATGAAAATTTTGAAAGAGTGGAGTTTCATATTGGGGACTCCAAATAAGAAGAGGGGGGTAAGATTACCCTTAATGATGATGTTGGTTTAGATGTTGGGAATGTGCTTATCAATGAGGATGTTGACGGTTTAGAGGACACACTTACCATGTCTAGGGATCATGTGATCCCTATTTTTATGCCTCTAACACCTAGTCCTATTTTACCGGAGCCTTTGGAGCCCATGTCCTAACACTTGAACCAACCATCATTTCAATGGACAACCAATCAAAAGAAGGGGAGGGTCCAACACTTCAAAGCATAAGCATAATGGGCACCTTTGTGCATGATTCTTTTTCATTTTCTACATACCATGACCCTTTCTACCCCTATGTGCTTTAATGCTATATCTTAGAGTTCATCAAAGAGGTTGCCATTGTATATTCTCATTTTTGCCCGAATTCTTTGAAAATCTCTAAGTTGGGGGTGTGGGATGATAGCCAATTCCCACTTCGTGGCATTGGGTGATTCACTCTCTCTAATTTGGTTAGGAGTAGGAGTAGTTGTTTTATTTCTTTATTTTTCTTAGTTTGTTTTTGATTTTAAGTTGGGTATACCTTTGGCACCCCATTTTCTTTTTCCCACCATGTATGTGCATTTCATGTTTTGTTCTCATGCATTGAGGACAATGCATCATTTTAAGTTAGGGGTGGGGTAGAGGTTTTGCCTCTATTTTGTTTGTTTTTGTTCATTTGTTTAGCACCCTATTAAAAAAAAATCTTTTAACTTGTGAAAGTGCCCTTTTGAGATTAGAAGATAAGAATTTTTACATGTATCTTTACTCAAGATGATGTTGATTCACTCCTCATACACAACATGTAGTGGGAGTTGCTTAATTCATGCTTTTGTAGAGGGGATTACATCATTGTGCACAATTATGCTTTTTAACACAAGTTGTTACTAGTCTTTGCACTTTCACCCTTACATTAGTGGAGATTATTATCTTGTGAGTTTTAGAGCATTTATCGCTTTTTGGAGTGTTTACATTTAATCAAGGATAGTTTCTTCACCCTCACTTCATTCAATAGCTTCATTATGCTTGTTTTTGGTTTATGAGTTAAGTTTTGATCTTATTATTGACACTTGTACTCTATGAAATGCTCCGGTTGTACAACTTTGGATATGATTCTATGCCATTTTCTTCTTCATAACCATAAGTTTCCCGTTACCGAACCGTACATTTTCCCTTAACCCTTGTTGATCTTCTACTTAAAAAAAAGTAGAGGAGATTGATTTGGGGAATTCAATACAACCAAGCATGTTGTAATATGAAAAAGAGTTGTTGAATCTAAAAAAGGATGATAAAAGGATGGAAAAATAATAATAATAATAAGAAAAGAGAAAAAAAAAAGAAGAAAGAAAAAGTAAGAAAAGAAACAAAAAAGAAGAAAGAAGAGAATAAGAGGAAGAAAAGAATGAAAGAGGAGTTCAAAAGTTGAAAATATTTGAAGAGAAGAGTGAGTTTGGAGAAAAATGTATTAAATGTTGAAAATGGAGAGTCGTAGTTATTTTGCATTCATCATTTCATGCTTTGATCACACATGATATGACTTTTTACTTCACCTCTTCTATATTACCCTCTTCACCTCTACGTGGCATAGTTGATCTAAGTTGTGCTTGATTAAAGTCTTCAATAGAGTATAAGCTTTATTTTGTCAATTTCTTTGAATCAATGCTTAACTTTGAACATTCTTTCATGGAGCAATGCTAATGTCGATACACTTCTATCTTTACTGTTTTTGTAATTGGTATGCTCATTTTTTTTGCCCCTTTGCATTTACTTCATTGTTGGGCATATCATTGTGAGAACCATGTGGAACTTTAATTGCGAGTGTATGCCTTGTGAGGATTGAATCAAAGCATAAAAGGGATAGATTTGCGTAAATGAGTTTCATTTGTGTTGTTTAGCATGATTCTCTACCCACACACATAAACCTCTCTTTTGTATTAGTTGTTGCATATTAATGTAAGTGTTGGAGTTTGGAGTGGCATCAATGTTAACATAAGTAGGATTATGCATTCATTCCTTATTCTTATCTTAATAGGCAATTCACATAAGGATGTTTGTGAGTATCATCACTAAAAACCCTCACGAGACACCACTCGTCTACTAGGGGTAACCTAGGGGTTTAAAGGCTAGATGCGTAAGCTAAATACATCCGTGACTCCTACGAAAGTGGATATTATCCTTTATGTATTCTTGAGAGTTTTTGCTAGGGATTAGCAAAATGTAAGTTGGGGGTTGTGATTACACTCTAAAAGTGTAACCATAAGCCCTTAATGTGCACATTATTAGATTTATATTGTAATTAATTATCTTGTTTTAGTCCAATAATTGATTTATTATATATTTTTGTGTATTTTGTAGGTTTCGGAATGGAAACAGCAAATAAGAGTCAAAATTCCAGAAGACCGTCCGGATGGTAGTCAGCCGTTCAAACGGTGCGTTCGGACGGGCGAAAGAGCGTTCAGACACAACAACGAATAGCGGAGTTCCAAAGTCGATTTTCCCGTTCGAAGCTAATCCAGAGTCGTGATTTTGGATCCGAAGATCGTTCGAACGGTAAAAATAAGCGTCCGAACGGTGCGTTCGGACGCACTTCGGACGCGCATCGAACGGTAAGTGCAGATTTGTCCTAAAACCAGATTTGAACGAGAAAAAAAGGGATAAGGAGTTAGGGTTTAGAAGAGAGTAAGGGGGCGGCGGGAAAGCTCCTCTAAGGTTGGTTTTTGTATATTTTCTTCATTTTTAGCTTAGATTTAGGTTGGTAGTTGTAGTATAAATTTAGAACTTGTAATTTTATTTATTGTAATGTAATTTTCTTACATTTTCCTGTAATCTTCTTATACCCAAACCCTTTTTAATTTCAAAGTAATTGTTAGTTTAAATCTTTACATGCTTCGTTTTTATTTTTTTTATGCTTTTATTATGAGTTTAATTAGTTAGTTTTTAGATTGGGTTCAAATGTAAAAATTACTCAAATAACTCAAGGAATTAAATGGAGGCATCTCATGAAATGATAGTTATATTTTTCTAGAAATTCATTTTCAACAATTGATTGAAGATAACTTAGAAAATCTAGGTTATTGACTATGTTTGGCTAATCAATGCACAAACCACAAATTTGGTATTGACTAAGTTAAATCGATGGTATTAACCTTTGACTCCCCATTGAACATGTATCTGATGTAAATTGCTTGAGAATAATTGGCTTTCAAATCTAAATCTTCTGAATTAAGCGCACTTAAATGTCGTGTTTGATTTGAGTTATAAACTCCATTACAAACCTTGGATGTAATTGAGTGATTGGATCATTTGAGCCCAATCCCCTTTTAATAGCTTTAATACTATTTTCATTTTACTTTAATTTAATTGTCTAGTATTAATTGTCTTTATCTTCATTGCAATAGGTTAGTAATTCAAAACCATCATAAAAAACCCAAAACATTTTCGGTCTTTTTATTTTCCCTTTTATTTTAGATCCAATTCCCCCTTTATTGCAATTCAATCCTAGGTTAGGTTAGTGTGAGTTGAGTGCTAGAGCCTATATTTGGCTAGGTCCCTTGGGAGAGAACGATACTGGATTACCGGTTTATACTTCATCGTGACCCCCGTACTTTTACGGGGTAACTAATTCCATTTGTAGGAAAACCGCATTTGGGAGCGAACCATTGCCCAAAGATTTTTGTGCAGAAGCAATATCAACAGCTATATATCTATTGAATCGATGTCCCACCAAAGCTATACGAGATGTAACACTAGAAGAAGCTTGGAGCAGATACAAGCCTAGTATTTGACTGTGTTGCATTCGTGCAAATTCCAAAAGCAAAACGAACCAAGCTAGATGACAAAGGATAGAAATGTAATTTTATTAGATATAAAGACATGACAATAAGGTATAAGTTATATAACCCTGTTACAAAAGAAGTAATCATGAGTCGCGATGTTATTTTTGAAAAAGATAAAGCTTGGAGTTAGGACAATGCAAAATAAATTGAGAAAATCAATTTGATTCTTAAAAATGATGAAACTCAGTAAGTTCAACAACCAAGTGACTCGCCTCCAAATGTATCCTACAATTGGAATTAGTTACCCTGCGAGAGTACAGGGGTCACAACGAAGTATAAACCGATAATCCGGTATCGTTCTCTCCTAAGAGACCTTGTCTAATATAGGCTTTGGACACTCACCTCACACTAACCTAACTCGGGTCGACTAGTAATCATTTGAATTGAATCTAAAATAAAAGGAAAATAAAAAGACCGAAAATCTTTTGGGTTTTGATGGTTGTTTTAAATTCCTAAACTATTGCAATGAAAATAAAGATAATTTACACTAGGCAATTAAATTAAAGCAATTGAGATTAAACTTAAAGCAATAAAAATAGAATTTGGCTCAAATGATCCAATCACTCAATTTTATTTAAGGCTTTGATTACACCCTAAAAGTGTAATTATAGGCTCTTAATTCGCACTTTGTTAGACTTATATTATAATTAATTGTCTTATTTTAGTTAGATATTTGTTTGAATATGTTTTTTATGTGTTTTTTAGGTTATATAAGCTAATAAAGGCAAAAAGAAAGCAAGAATAATCAAAGCGGGTTCAAGGCGAATAATTTGTTCATGAAAATTCAAATTTGTCTCTGTATTTGGGTCATATCTTTTTACTCTGATATCCGATTGAGCTAATTTTTGTACCATTGGGAAGAAGACTTCAAGAGCTACAATTTGTCCTCTAATGTGCATCGGTTGAATCGGCCTCTAAGATAGTCAAAATCAGGTGTCAAAGTGGAGAGATGAATAGTACCCCATCGATTGGTTTGGCAAACTTTAGAGAGGGTGTTTTATCGATCGATCGGTGAACAGTAACCAATCGATCGTGAATAGTACCCGATTGATCATGAACAGTGCCCGATCGATCGGTGAACAGTACCCGTAAATAGTAAAAACAGTGAATTGACCGATCGAACGCTACAATCATCGTTCGATCGGCCGATCGATCGGTGAACAATGCCGATCGATTGGTTGATACAGATCTGAAGCTTAAAAGCTTTATTGTTCGAAAAAAATGAAAAAGAGGAAGATTTTTTTAGGTTTGTAGCAGCTACGGGGGCGGCTTGAAAGGCTCCTCCAAGGTTGTTTTTATGTTTTTGTGTATTTTTAGCTTAGATTTATGTTTGTAATGTTAATGTAGGAGTAGAAATTGTAACTTTATTTCATTGTAATGTATTTTCTCTCATTTTCTTGCCATTTTCTCTCACTTTCTTAGCACCAAACACTAGTTCTACATAGTTTAATGTTAGATTTATCTTCATTTATGCTCTTTGTCATGGATTTTAGTAGCTAAATATCACTTGAATGTGGTTGTGAAGATCTACCAAGGATCTTCAAGGGTTGAAAATGAGATGTATGAACTTTAAAGCTATATCCTTAGAATTCTATGGTTCCATTTGATTTAGTATGAGATTCATTGGAAAACTTAGATTCATAACCCCTCTTGGCAATATTTATTCACAAATCAATATTTGGTATAGGTATTGCACATGTCTAAGGTTTGATTGTAGGGCGTTAGTCATAGATTTCATCTTTATACTCAATCAAACATAAACCCAAGTATTTATAGTCAAAATCTTCCGGATCAAGAATCCAAGGTGTGATTCTTGATTTGAGTTATAAAACTCTCATTTGAAACCCTTGTTATGAATTGGTGGATTGAATCAATCATATCCAAGCTTTCCATTTTAATTGCTTTAAATTTAATTTCAATTTGCTTTACTTTATTTGCTTAGTTAATTACTTTAATTTCTATTGCACTAGTTTAGTAATCCAAAACCTCCATAAAAAACCAAAAGATTTTTGGTTCTTTTATTTTTCCTTTTATTTTAGATCCAATTCCCCACATAATTGCAAATCAATCCTAGGTTAGGTTAGTGTGAGTTGAGTGCTAGAGCCTATATTTGGTTAGGTCCCTTGGGAGAGAACGATATCGGATTACCGGTTTATACTTCATCGCGACCCCCGTATTCTTGCGGGGTACTAACTCCATTTTGTAGTTTTCAGAGCAAGTCAGGCTTCCAATGGGATTATAACTTAAATCAAACACAACATTTAAGTGCATTTGATTCAGAAGATTTAACTTTGAAAACCGATAATTCTCAAGCAATTGAAATTGGATTCATGGTCAATGGGGAATTGAAGGTTAATACCATCGATTTAACTAAGGTCAATACAAAATTTGTAGTTTGTGCATTGAATTAGTCAAACATAGTCAATAACCTAGGTTTTCTAAGGCATCACCAATCAATTGATGGGGATGAATTTCTAGCAATTGTGGAGTATTTGTCTAATGGAGAGTCATAAATTAATACTATCGATTTGGGTGATTAAAATCCCCAAACTTAGTCAATAATTTAAGTTTATAAAATTTCATATACAATTACTAGGAATTCGAAATATACGAAAATATGGCAATTAATTCATGAGATACCTCCATTGTAATTCTTGGATTATTTGAGTGATTTTCACGTATGATCCCAATTTAATAAACTAGCTAATTAAATTCATGAAAAAAGTATGTAAAAATATAAATAAAACATGTAGAGATTTAAAACTAAAATTTACTTGAATAAAAAGAGTGTTTGGATACAAGAAAAATACAAGAAAGTGAAGAAAAATACAATACAATGAAAGAAAATTACAAATTCTAACTCTGTACTATTATTACAAAGCTAAATCTAAGCTAAAATAAAGAAAATTAGAAAAAATTAACCTTGGAGAGCTTCTTTCGCCGCCCCCTTACCTATAAATAACTCTAACTATACAAAAAAGCTTCCAAAATCTACTCCTAAAACTCTCCAAAATCGAACTCTCTACCTAAAAATCTAACTCCTCCTTCCTCTCGGCTATGGCTAGCGTTTTAGGGCAAATTTGCGCAATCCATCCAATAAGGATCCGACGCCCGTTTGATGTGTGTCCGGACGCACTGTTCGGACGGTAAAATAACCATCTGAATGGTCATTTTACCATCCGAATGGTACGCTGACCGTCTGAACGGTATTTAAATGCAAAACCTCGTCTCTGGAATGGCTTCGGATGCAAAACATCAACTCTGGAGGTTATTTGCCTGATAGGCGTCTGAATGGTGAAATGACCATCCGAATGTGGTGTTCGAACGATCAATCACCGTCTGAACGCTATGTTCGAACGGTGGTTCCATCCGGACGGTCCGTCCGAGTGGTCTTCCTGCACTTTAAGCTCTTTTCCACCATTTTAGCCCCAAAACCTATAACACACACAAAAATACACAATAAATCAAATATAGAACTAAAATATGATAATTAACTGCAATCTAACACTAACAACATGCAAATTAAGTGCTTATGATTACACTTTTAGGGTGTAATCACCAAGAACAGAAGAAATGGATCCACAGACTCCCTTACCAAGGTCACATACATTAGTAGGAGCATCGTTAGTATCATCTGCTATAGAAAGACCTAGAAAATGAGAAGCCTCTGACTCGCTCCGAAAACTACAAAATGGAGTTAGTACCCCGCAAGAGTACGGGGGTCGCGATGAAGTATAAACCGGTAATTCGGTATCGTTCTCTCCCAAGGGACCTAGCCAAATATAGGCTCTAGCACTCAACTCACACTAACCTAGCCTAGGATCGAATTGCAATTATGTGGGGAATTGAATCTAAAATAAAAGGAAAAATAAAAGAACCGAAAATCTTTAGGTTTTTGATGGGGTTTTGATTTACTAAACTAGTGCAATGAAAATTAAAGCAATTAACTAGGCACTTGATTTAAATGTAAAACAATTAAAATGAAAAACTTGGATATGATTGATTCAATCCACCAATTCACAAAAAGAATTTCAATAAAGGATTTTTATAACTCAAATCAAGAATCACACCGTGGATTTTTGATTCGAAATATTTTGACCATAAAACCTTGAGTTCATATTTAGTTGAGTGTATAAATTGTGATAATTAATAGAACCATAGAAACAAACCTAGAAATGTGCAAGATTTATACCAATTGTTGAATTGTGCATAAATATTACCAAATGAGTTATGAATCTAAGTTTTCAAATAAATTCAACACTCAACCGAATAGAACAATTGAAATCTAGGAATAAAACTTTGAAGTTCATAAATCCCCATTAAAATACTTGAAGATCCTTGGTGGATTTTCACAATCACACCCAAGAGATGTTTAGCTACTAAAATCCATAATAAAGAGCATAAATGAAGGTAAATCTAACATTAAACTAAGTAAAACTAGTGTTTGGTTGCTAAGAAAGTGAGAGAAAATGGCAAGAAAGTGAAGGAAAATAAATTACAATGTAATAAAGTTACAATTTCTACTCCTACATTAGCATTACAAACATAAATCTAAGCTAAAATACACAAAAAACATAAAAACCAACCTTGGAGGAGCTTTTCACATCACCTCCTTGGCTGCTACAAACCCAAAAAATCTTCCTCCCCTCCATTTTTTTCGGACAACAAAGCTTTTAAGCTCCAGATCTATATCGACCGATCGATCGGCACTGTTCACCGATCGATCGGCCGATCGAACGGCAATTGGAGCGTTCGATCGGTAAAAAAACTGTTTTTACTGTTCACGGGCACTGTTCACCGATCGATCGGCCGATTGATCGGTCACTGTTCACCGATCGATCGGGGTTACTGTTCACCCGATCGATCAGCCGATCGATCGGTAAATCACCCTCTCTGAAGTTTGCCAAGCCATTCGATCGGTTACTATTCATTCCTCCACCTTGAAGCTTGATTTTGACCACTTTAGAGGCCGATTCAGCCGATGCACATTAGAGGACAAATTGTAGCTCTTGAAGTCTTCTTTCCAATGGCACAAAAATAAGCTCAATCGGACATCGGAGTAAAAAGATATGGCCCAAATACAGAGACAGGTCTGAATTTTCATGAACAAATTATTCGCCTTGAACCCGCTTTGATTATTCTTGCTTTCTTTTTGCCTTTATTAGCTTATATAACCTACAAAGCACACACAAAACATAATCAAATAAATATCTAACTAAAATAAGGAAATTAACACTAATATAAATCTAACAAAGTGCGGATTAAGAGCCTATGATTACACTTTTAGGGTGTAATCAGCCTCAAAGAGCCATATGAGTTGATATGGTTGAATTATTTTGTCTATTTGCTAATAGTGAGCCAATCTCTTTTGAACAAGCATCAACAGTTAAAAGATGGAAGAAAGCAATGGAGGAAGAAATAACTTCCATTGAAAAGAATAACATATGAAAATTGATTGATCTTCCAGAAGGAAAGAAACCCATCGGAGTCAAATGGATATACAAAATTAAGAAAAATGCACAAGGAGAAGTTCAGAGGTACACAGCAAGACTTGTTGCTAAAGGCTATAAACAAAAAATTGGAATTGATTATGAAGAAGTATTTGCTCTTGTTGCTCGCATGGAAACTATCACAATGATGATCTCACTAGCTGCACAATACAGATGAAGGATTTCTCAACTTGATGTCAAGATAGCATTTCTAAATGGCTATCTTGAAGAAGAAATACATGTTGAGCATCCGCCTAGTTATGCACAAGAAAGTTGTGAAGATCAAGTATATAAATTCAAGAAGGCATTCTATGGTCTCAAGCAAGCCCTTGAGCTTGGAACACTTGAATTGATAACTACTTTCAGAAGAATGATTTCAAACAATGTCCATTCAAGCATGCATTATACTTGAAGAAAGATCAAGATGGAGGTATGATATTTGTCACTTTATATGTGGATGATTTGATACTCATAGGCAACCGTCCATCCACTTTCAAAGATTTCAAAACAAACATGATGAAAGAATTTGAGATGACTAATATTGGATTAATGGCACAATTTCTTGGAATTGAAAGATGGGATCTTTATCTCTCAAAAGAATTATGTAACAATATCTTGAAGAGATTTGGGATGGATGCATGTAATCTAGTTTTTACACTAGTTGAACGCAAATTAGAATTGCGAAGGAATGACAAAGGTAACATTAATCCTACATATTTCAAAAGTCTAGTAGGAAGTCTATAATTTGAGTTTATAATGCTTTATGTAGGTTTTGAGCTTAAATGGAATGATTTTGAATGCAATTTAATCATAGGTTTAGGTTGCTGTCAAGGTACAAGCTGTTAAAGTTATGGTACAAGCCGCTGAAGCACGTATAGCTGGAACTTTAGAAGTCCATATCTTGCGAACCAGAAAGGCTATTCAAGCCCATAATATGTCGAGTTTATATAACTTTTCGAGACCTACAACTTTCGTGAAGGGACCCAGCCCGTCTAAACACTCAGTAGAAGTTGTCCGTACGACTGACGACAGGATATATAGATTAATTCACTTTTTAGTTAAAGATAGATTAGTAGGTAGTAGAATAGGTTTAAGAGTTTTGTGTTCTGGAGGAGAAAAAGAATTCTAGGATTTTTCTAGGGTTTGGAAAGAGGAATCATCCAATCTTTTGGAGAATACAAATCTTTTCATCTTTCAAGGGAGTATCTTAATCTTTAGTTTTTCTTTCTTGTTTTTATTGTGAATTTTAGATTATATTTCTTTAATGCGGCATTTTATTTCTTTAATTATTATTTTCATTCTTGCAATATTTATCATGTTTTTCAGTAGCTAAATCCTTTCTTGGTATGGGTTGAGAAAGTAGTGAGGTTACAGGTAGATATTTAAAATAGTTATTTATTTTCCAAGGTTCCAAGATTTTGGATCAAGATTCATTTTCATACCTATGAATATCTTTGAAAACAATATTCTTGATCATATCTAGCATGTATATATAGACTGATTTGTAAGCAGGGATACGTATACTTAGAATTTCTTATAAGGATATTGATTATAATTGCATATATATTCCTATTAAGAGTACTTTAAGAATCTACTGTTTTTTATTAAGCTTCAAACATACTTTGTAGTCAGGTTTCCAAACTGAGACATGTATGAATGGGACCCTAGTATGAACACTAGTAAATAACTGAATATCCACTCCAAAAGGGTAATCGAATCTTGAGTTTCTTTAATCAAAACTATCTTGGGAACTTACCTATAGGCCTATTACTGGATCAACCCTGCCAAGACCTTTTTATAATATTTGAATACATCCCTAAAAATTAGTTTAATTTTATTGTCTGATAATTTAGATCAATCATCTCCAACAATTAGTTTTTATTTTCTTTTTGGAAGCTTTCTTGTGATTTTAATTGACTCTGAGCTCATTATTATTTTGTTCTGATTGTAGATCTTGCCAAATTAAGTTTATTTCTTGTGTTTCCTGTGGATCGACCTCGAACTTACCGAGATATAAATTGCACTATTTAGAAGCGATCAGGTACCGATCGCAAACTCCAACTCAACGAACTAGATGAACTCCGTAATGATGCTTTTGAGAATGCCAAAATTATTAAGGCTTGGATGAAATGTTTTTATGACCAACATATTATTCTAAAAACTTTCAAGGTTGGTCAGAAAGTGTTATTGTATGATTCTCGGTTACATTTGTTTCTAAGAAAATTGCGGAGTAAGTGGGCCAGATTGTACCTTGTGAAAGAAGTGTTCGCCCATGGTGCCGTTAAAGTACAAAGCTTCACGAATGGCTTGACTTTTAAAGTGAATGGTCAGTGGTTAAAGCCGTATTTTGAGTCGTTCCAAAAAGAGTTGGATTGTGTGGATCTCATTGATCCACCATCCTTTGCTTGATAGTTGGCCAGTCATGCTTTGTAGTTAGGAGTAGTTTTTCTCTTATACTTTTTTATAGGTTTTTTTTTTCTTTTCTTTTTGTAGTTTAGGTGTGTACATTTGTGTTCTTGAGAATCCCGCCCACCTCGTTGTTCTTTTTCTCAACCATGGTTCTCTTGCCTTGAGGACATGGCATGATATTCGTTTGGGGGGGGGGGGGGGGTTGGGGGCACCATTTGCATGTTGCTGTGAAAATTTTTGAAATTTTCTGTAGAACTTTAGAGGAGCTGATTTAGCGATCGATCAGTCCACCAAACTATTTGATCGACCATTCAATCGCCTACATTGCGATCGATCGGCCGATCAATTAGTGACATCATTCGATCGATTAGCCCTATGTGCATTTATTACCACACCAATCGAAAGGAAGTCGTATCGATCGATCGGCAGTTCGATCGATGTCGCTACACTTCAATCAGTCCACAAGGGGATCGATTGGTTTAATGAACCGATTGATCGGTCATGGGAGTGTCTATATAAAGCCAAATTTTCATTATTTATTAGCATTCGATAGCGAGAAAGGGAGAGTTTTTAAGAGTTTTTTCACACATCAGTGTAGCGAGGCCCTGCCAGCTCACTTTGGTGGACCTCACGTGACTTTTCATCGGTTTTCTACTCTACGAGAGGTATTCCTTCCATCGATCTTTGTACATTTTTCCATTTTCAGTTTTACTTAGCCTAGTTAGAGGTAGATTATGGAGGGTGAGACAGCTGGGGAGGGGACCTCCGTGGTTAGGACTCGATTCTAGCAGCTTTAACGAGAGCGAGCTACGAGAGAGAAAGAGGGTGAGTATAATTCTACTCGTTTCCGGACTAAAGAGCAGGAGCGGTAGTTTGGCCAGTTTTGGAGCACCCTTAAGGTGGTGGTGGAGAGGCATTGGCATGTGGCTCAGTTTGATGCAGTGCCATACTCATGGCTTAAGCCATTGACCTAGCGCCAGTGGTTAGGATTAGCTGGATTTAGAGGCCAGTACTCAGCCACTGTTGTGGCAGAGTTCATGGCCAACATAGTGTCAGACCCCACCACCAGCAATAGATAGATTATTTGCTCCTGGGTTCAGGATAGAGAGATTGTTATCACCCCAGACTCTTTTGCTAAGCAGTTTGGTCAGCCAAGGGTTACAAACCCTTAATTCTCGTATGACGGGGAGCATTTGCCATTTCATAAGGAGATGTGCGCTAAGATTTTGACACCAGGGTCGACCTGGGATACGTCCTAGATTAGGATTAGACATATTGCCACCTGATACCATCAGCTTTTCCTTTGGACATGTTATTCAATTTTTCCCCTGAGGAGGATATTAGAGTGTAGTAGGTTGTGGGGGCAGTTGATGCGGGCAATTGGGACGGGTAGGTCTATTGACTTGCCCCACTTCATGTATATGGCACTGTGGGCAGGGACCCAGGTGACTACTTCCCAGTCTAGCATCCCCTTTGGATGTTTTCTGGCCGCGAGGATCAGGGCGGCTGGGGTTAGCACAGCAGACATCATCTTGTTATCCTCTAAGACTGTTATTGACTGGGTGACAGAGAAGAGGGCAATAGGGCAGTTGGTGAAGAAGGGAGGAGAAGCCAGTTTAGCTCACTCAACTTCTCAATAGCTGGCTTCGCAGACACAGGATGAGACTCAGCCAGAGGCATAGCAGGAGGAGTAGACGATGCAGCCCCAGACTCAAGAGCAGGAAGTGCTTGCTACTGATCGAGAGGAGGTGCCATAAAAATGATCTTTCAGTAGTAGAGTCAGTTGATGCTACTCTATTCTTAGACTGTGGCGGCCATCTATGAGCAGCTGACTACTCAGAGCACAGAGTGCCAGTAGTGGCAGGCTGGCATAGTGGCTAGATTAGATTTTCAGGACACTGCCATTGCTGCACTTTGCACTCAGCTATCCAGCAGCAGCAGCAGACACAGCTCACTCGACTCCAAAAGATTATTCAGTATCTTGGACAGCCTCCCTCGGATGATGATGTGGACTTCTTTTTTGGACTCCCATAGGATTGGATACATTGTACACTTCACAACATTTTATTTCATTTCATGATGTATCTAAATTCTTTTGATTTTATTGGATGTATTTATTTTTGAGCCATGGTTAAATTGATCTTTCTTATTTTGGCATGCTTTTTTGTATACATCTACTTTATTTTTATCTGTCCCGATTGTATGTCGACATTTCGGTTACAGGTACACTATTCTATTGATATTCATCTCACCTATATTATTTTGACCGTGGTAGTGGGTATTGTATGGTATCAATATCGCTCTTCACTATAGCTCAACACTCTAGCCATGTATGTTAGATTTTTCATGTTATTTCTTTTTGGATATTTATGGTAGATGTGTCGAGATTGTTGCAGATAGGTACCACACCATGTTTTTTTTATTAAATTCGAGTTAATAATTGATTCACTTTAGATGTTGTGATGCATTGCAAGTTTTTGTCATAAAATTGTTATAAGAGAGAGTTTACATTATTATGCACTATTATACTATATGATATTTCTATGTCTCTTTCTTATGCATGCATGTCCTTATATGGTGGAGATTTTATGCCTTGTGAGCTTTAGAGCCTATTTATCGCCTTTTGTGAGTGATTTATATTTACTTAAGGTTATGTTATTGATCTTCATTTCTTTGAATAGTTTCATTATGCTGGATTTTAGTTTATATGTTGAGTATTAATTGGAATTATTGACACCCTATACACTCTTAAAATTATGATTTGATGTATTTCTCGAATTATAAAAGTATAAGTCATTTTATTTCATTGAGCCATTCATGTTTACATTTCTTTCCCGATATTCGTATACACATATGCATAAAAATTTGTCAATGTGAAGAAAGTTGACGCATTGTTTGTATTGTAAAGTTTGAAAGTGTATGAAGTTGAAAAGTAAAGAAAAACAAATAAATTGATGAAAAAGGAGTTGAAAGAAAAGAAAAGAAAATATATTCAAATGAAGAAGAAGTGAAGGAATATGAAAAAAATTCAAAAGTTATTCAAACGATTGGAAGTTTGAAAGTAAATGTTCATTGATCATCATGTGTAATGCACATGCATATTTTGAAATCTTTTCCCATTTTCTATCATCTTACATGGCTCTTCTTTCATTCACCATCCATATGGCCAATATCTGAAAATATATGAATCTTTAATTCAATTATGTATAAGTCATCACTGTTAATTCTCTAAGTGTGCTTACATAATAAATTTTCTTTCATGAAGCTATGCCAAGTTAATACACTTACAATTAATCCGTTTTTTATTTCGGAATTGCTCTACTTGCATGTCTTGTACATTTACTTTTAAAATGAGCATTCCATTGAGATACCCGTGAGTTCATGTTCAAAGTTGAGTGTATGCCTTGTGAGACTTAAATCGAAGCATCAACGATATAATTGCACGAGTCACTAGATATTAGAGTCATATGCCATATGTAGTATACGTCAATGCTTTTCATTTCTTTGATACTTTATGCCTTTACCTTGTGATGATTCACAACCCAGGTAGATTGAGACTCGACGTGAATAAGGTAAATACATGTGTTGTGTTTCCTTGATATCATATTGACATTACATAGATAGATATTTGTGGGTATTCATCACTGTAAACCCTCACGAGACACCACTAGTCCACTATGGGTAACTTAAGGGTTTAAAGGCTTGGTGCATAAACAAAATGCATTTATGACTCTTATGAAAGTGGAGATTATCCTTTATGTTTGTGATAGTTTTTGCTAGGGACTAGCAAAATGTAAGTTAGGGGTGTTGATTACATCCTAAAAGTGTAATAATAAAACCTTAATTTATATTTTGTTAGATGTAAATTGTAGTTAATTGTCTTAATTTAGTTTAATATTTGATTAATTATGTCTTTAATGTGTTTTGTCAGAATCAAAGATTAAAACGAGGCAAATGGGCAAAAATCAGAACGGCCAATCGATCGTCCGTTTGATCGCAATACGACCGTTCGATTGGTGACGATAAATTTGCCTCTGTTTGAGCTTCTGCAGTATCATCCCTTCAAACTTTAGAGAGGGCATTTTATCGATCGATGGTTCGTTCGATTGGCGATGTCGAAAATGTGTTCTGCAGCGAAAAAGATCGAAACTTCAGAGAGGGCAATTTACCGATCAATCGGCCGTTTGATCGCCCTTAGCCGTTCGATCGGCCGATCAATCGCAACTTGACCGTTCGATCAGTTGATACAGATTTTGAGAATATAAAAGCTATGTGTGCAGGATCCGAGGGGATGGTCAGGAATGTTTAGAAAGTTCGGAAGAATGTTTGAGATTTGCAACTTTGGGAGCATTTTCTAGGGTTTCTCTTCGGGGATTTTGTAATGATTAGCTAAGTTTCATTATTACTTTGTCTTGTTGTTCATTGTTTTCTTTTGGGATTGTTGTTAATCATTCTCTTTGTATTCAAGCTTAACTTTCTTGTATTTTCTTGAAATTTTCTCGCATTTTCTCGGTAACCAAACACTAGATTTCCTTTACTTAATGTTAGATTTACATCTTTTGTATTGTTGTTCATCAATTTCTATATTCAAGTTTATGTTTTTCTTCATTTTCTTGGAACTTTCTCGCATTTTCTCGGAAACCAAACACTAGTTTTCTTTGCTTAATATTAGATTTGTATTCATTTATGCTTTACTTCATGGATTCAAGTGGTTAAATATATCTTAATTGTGATTGTGAAGATCCACCAAAGATCTTTAAGGATTTCAATAGGGGTATATGAAATTCAAAGTTTTATTCCTAGATTTTTATAGTTCTATTTGATTGAGTGTTGGATCTATTTGAAAACTTAAATTTATAACTCATTTGATAATATTTATGCACAACTTAATACTTGGTATAAATATTGCACATTTCTAAGATTTGTTTTTATGGTTTTATTAATTTTATTAATTTTTTTAATTTGTACACTCAACTAAATATGAAATCAAGGTTTTATAGTCAAAATATTCTGAATCAAGAATCCACGGAGTGATTCTTGATTCAAGTTATAAAAATTCTCTATTGAAGCTCTTGTTGTGAATTGGTAGATTAAATCAATCATATCCAAGCTTTTCCTTAATTGCACACAAATTAGATTTAATTATTTTCATTAGATTTAAATTACTTTCATTAGCCAAAAACAACCATCATCCAAAAATCAACAAGTTTTCGGTCTTTTTTACATCACAAAATCACATTTGCAATTTATAACGATAAGTTCACATGCTAGTTGAGCATTATTTGTTATATTTGCAGAATTTTCTTAGGAAAAAACGATACCGAATTTTTCAATTTATACTTCATCGCGATTCCCGTATTCTTGCAGAGTAACTCCATTTGTGAAGCATATTTGAGAGCGAACCACATAATCAACTTCTTCTATATATGTATGTGTAGATATACATACATGTAGATGCAAAAACGTAGCACTGTAGCATAACAGGGAGGAAGATGAAGACGAAGAAGGAAAAGGAAGAGAAAAAACACTGATCAATCGGTATGGATGGTGGTGGTCGGGGGAATAGTGGCAGTAGCAGCAGGGTGAATACGGAGACGCCGATAGGAGAGCCACATTCCTAAGCCTCAGCTGGTCAGTGGTCACGTGTGCCTCTAGCACGAGTATAGTGATTGTACTCCCAAAAAAAGCCTTCTCATTGTGTTTGATTCTGGCGCGTTTGGTATAATTTTTTATTTTTTAAGTGTTTTTGGGTTGGATTTGACTTATAAGTTAAAATTTTAAAAAAATTCAGTATTTTTTGTTTTTTATTTTTTTTAATTTTTTGCTTGCTTTAGCTTATAAAGTAAAAAAGCTATTTTTTTAAAAAAATTTTTGCTTATATTGCAAAAAAATGTAGCAAACAGACACTAAATTTTATGGGTTCACGTGCAAAAATTTATCTTATTTTATTATTTAAAAATAAAACAAAATAGAATAAGAGTTCATCTAGTTTTAAATAAATTTAACAAAATCCCACCACATCCTTTCTTGAACAATATTGCATGGCTGGAGATGGGAGATAGCTGTGGTGAAATACTGTGCTTCGTGGACCTAAAAGCCAAGTTTAAACTGTGTTAAATTTGTTCACTTGCCCCATCTATTTGTATATATATATATATATTGGAAATAAGTTATTTTGACCATGCTTGCGTTGGGAGCATGGACCATGACTTGGGCATGTGACTTCTATCACGGTGATATTGGGTTTGTGTTCTACAGATTGCAACGTGTATCATGTATGCGGTAACTGAATATATTGACTTTTTTTTTTTGGTGAAAATTTGATTACACAATTTAAAAAAAAATAAAATAAATGCATTTTGGCTGAAGCATTATTTTTGACATTCTGAAATAATATTTTAAACATATTAAATATTTCAGTTGTTATTTATTTCATGATTGATATGATTTATGGCCCTAATGAATTATTATAAGATTAATTTCATATTAGTGTAATTTTTGGGCATTTTAGACTTTTGAAAATCATGAAAATTACGTGACCATTCTATAATGTAGAAAAGTAATTTTGTCAAGAGCACTATTAGGCATTATAAATTTTATTTTGTTGTTTATACTTTTGTTTTGCAAAAATTTATGCACCCATTGAGACCTGCACCTTCTCATTCTATCAAAATATAATCTCGGACATTGAGTATGGAATTACCCATTGTTTATTATTTGGGCGATATATATATCACTCAAGTGACCATTTAGGGTACATTTTGATTTGTGCCTATTTATGACATGGCCATAAGTATATAAAGTCTTATGTAACGATTTATATTCATGTGATCCATTTAGGGATGCATTGTGGTTAATACCTATTTATGATGTGATCATTGACAAATAAGACTTGATCAACATATATCATTATATGTTCCTTAAATAAACATATGTGACTGTACTCATATATGATGTGATCACGAGTCTGCATATGAGTATGCATATCAGGTTTGAGTATGCTAGGGATATCATTTTGAGCAAATTAAAATAGCCATATTTGGAAGTCTGGGTTGAGGTAGATGCTTACTGCCAAAGTGGAACATTCATTTAGACCTAGATTTTTGTATTATGACATGACATGGTCTTCAATATTATTGCATTCAATCACCTGCCCTAAGGAGATAATTGCATGTTTTAATAATGGGAGATGATAAGAATTGACTGTTAAAAGATTACTTGAGTTTGAAAGTGTTTCTCTATGAAAAGGGACCTAACGTTTCAAAACTTGAGTATTCTCATTTGTTGACTTATTGATAAGAGACCTTATGGCATATTGCGCTCTATGCCCAAAGGGGAGATTGTAGTGATGCAATAAGGTAGTCTTAGTAATTTGTGCTTATATAAGTCGAAAGCATAATTTGAAAGTTTATTGCCCTTACTTTGCTAACATGTTGCCATTTGTGTTATATGGTCTCGTTTGCAGTTAATAACGACAATTCCATTGTTGAAATGTTGAATGGTTCCAATTATAAGAGGTGGAAGCAAAACATTGAGTTTGCTCTAGGATTGTCGATGTTAATTTGGCTCTGAGAGAGGGTGAACTAACTAAGCCTACCACCACTCAGTACTACTAAAGAAAAGGACCTTTACGCAAAAAAAAAAAAAAAAAAAAAGGAGAGATATGAAATCGCTTGAGTCTGATTAGCCATTAGGAAGTCTATTTTTTAGCATTTTTTGAGTGGCTAGCCAAAGATTAGTAAAGCTGAGAATAGTGCCTTGTGTAAAAATATAGAATATTCTAGAAACAGGGAGCATTGCATAGATAGTAGAACATTTTGGAGACTCATGCATATATCTAGTAGGATATATTTGTATGTGGTATTCTGGCTTCCATTGTAGGATTAAATATATCTCTACCATCGGTTGAGAAGGTGAAGTGGTATAAATATGGGAGAAGTTTTCATTTGTGTACCATCAAGTAATCAAGCAAGACTGAGGCCAAACTTAAAATAGGCAATAGTGAGCCAGTCAGAGTTAAATTTAGAAAGGTAGTAGTTTTAAATTTGGAGTTGGGTTTTTAGCTTTTTTTGGAAAACACTTTTTATGTACCTTTTTTAGGTAGGATTTGATTTCTGCTTTGACTTTGGACAAAATTAGATATTATTTCAATTCATAATGGCGTGGTAGATCTGTTCAAAATCCAAAATTATTTATCATAGTGTGTTGAATAATGGTTTGAACAGATTAAATCTAGTCCATGATGATGAGTATGTCTCCTTTTATGTTAAACATAATCTATCTACCAAAACAAACCTCTACATAGGAAAAAAAAGAAAAAAAACATTTTTCTGATCTATGGTTAGAATGACACTCAAATATCACCTTCAACATTATTTTCTGGGAAGAACAATCAAGGCTCTCACACTCTCTCCCTTCCTCTTTTGCCCACGCATAAAAACACAAGCATGGAGAAAGAGAGAGTGGCTCAACAACCATATCAAGGCGCTCTCTGGCGTTCTCTCTCCATGTGTGTGTGTGTATGGATTATTACTTAAACAAGGAGCCATAGTTGTAGCATGTGCCTATAGATATAGGCCTTAGTTGTATGATTTTATATATGTAAGTTATGAGTTGCTAAATATGTTGCTCGTTGCTACTACTTAAACTTGCTTGAAGAAGAAGTAAAAGAGTCCATGATGATATGTTGTTTTCATAATTAGCAAGTGCTCTGCATAATCAACCACCTTTTTCGGAAAATTGATGGTGAGACAGTTATTTAATTACATACTACTATTGGAGGTGGCATGTAACAAGCAATATTTCATTCCTGGATTTTTTTAGAAGCTAAGACAAATGAAGAGTTTGGTTTTGCATGTTCTTAAAAATTTTAAATAAAATAGTGGTGTACCCGAGCCAAGGGCATATAAATGAAGAAGGAGCTAAAGAAAAAGATGGTAAACATTATATTGAAAAATTGGTGAAGAGATGAATATATAATATTGACTTCGCCAAAGGAGTGTATACTCTTAACCTCAAGCGTAAGGTTGACACAGTAGTATAAAGCTGGTGAGATTGAGGTCGATTTTCACAAGTAGTTTATAATTGGAGAGCTATGGTCAAATTTGCTTAAGGGGAAATCAAATCATAAGTAAAACAATCTTCACAAAGAATTAAAAGTAAATGAAAAGAAAACACAAATCATTTGATTTTGGAGAGCTTGAATTACCTAAACCAAAGCAATATCAAACATAAGTAAACTAGTAAAGGAAAATGACTTGGATCCAATTAATCCAACCACCCAATTCGCCCACGGTTCCAATGAGGTTTGGTAACTCAAATCATTGGCTTCATCAAGAGCCTTTGATTAAGAGGATTTTGACTATTAAAACAATGAAACCAAAGATAATCAATTTGTGTTTATAAACAATGAGATTCATGTATTCATACAATCGATCTAAGCAACTCCGATGCCAAATTCATAATTAGTGTATGAAAACTCAAAGACTTAATCAAGAATATAAGATTTTAATAGGATCTAAGCAATTATTATCATAGATTCAATTCAATAGTAATTTGAAATTAGAATTACAATCAATCTAAGAATCATAAACAAATATCATCGATTTGAGCAATAATAATACCAGTTGAAGAAATGTGCACTGAAATTTCCAAACATAATCAATAATCTAAGTGTTCTTAGAGATCTAGATATCAATTGCTAAGAATTAGAAGATTAAGGAGATGAAATATTGAAATCATATTTAACTCCATTGAAATCTTTGAAAGCCATGGATGATTTTCACAATTGAACCCAAGAGAATAATTGTCTACTTGATTCCATAGAAAATTACTTTGAATTCATGAAAATTGTACTTGATTACAATGAAAATAAAGAACTCCAAAGAGATCTAGATTTTCTCTTTCTAAAACTACTCCTAAAGCTCTCTAAAAACATGTTAAAAAAAAAAAAAAAAGAAGAGATCTAGAAATTTAGCCCAAAAATGCTTTAAATAGGCTGTTAGAAAGCAAAGTCTATGCGAACCATTTAAAAGGGTTGAAGGACCATTTGAACAGTTCTGTAGACCTCAAAAATCGGTCTCTGAAGTTTCAAATGGGGTATCAAACACATTCAAACAGCTCTGGCCATTCAAACAGGTTCAAGGCCATTCGAACAGGTTTATGGCCATTCGAAGTGTGCTTCGAACAGTGGCCCGATAGACATGAGCACCTAGATCTCAAAAAGTTAAATAAAATTAATATATTATGGACCCCGGTAGGACTTCTTGTTTGAGAGATATGGCCCTCTAAAGATTAAGCTCTGCGTGTTTTAACAGCTTATACTCCAGTTTCGGTAGTTTGTACTCTGACAGCATCTTCTTGAGACTCATTCTCCTTTCAACTAAATTTCATCCGAAGTCATCCAATTTAAGCTCAAATCCTATGCAACACAAAACAAACTTAATTAATATTAAAATTTAACCAGAAAGGCATATAGAATCTTAAACCAAGACTAACAAAGCACAAGTTAATGTGTTAGAATTGCACTTTTAAAGTAGAATCACACTCTCCAACTTGCTTTTTGCTAATCCCTAGCAAAATACTAAAACAAAAGATAATCTCCACTTTCGTAAGAGTTACGGATGTATTAAGCTTATGTATCAAGCCTTTAAACCCCTAAGCTACCCCTAGTGAACAAGTGATATCTTGTGAGGGCTTTCAGAGATGACACCCCACAAATATCGATCAAATTCTTTGTTTCTTTCAAACTAGTTGGATGTTATGCTCAATCTACAAACACAAAGAGTTAGAAACATTTAACAATAAACACAAATACTTCAACTTTTAAGTTTTAAACTAGTTTTAAGCTTTATCCATGTATTGAAATATCTCAATCATGTTCGAAACTCAATGTGTGTGAATGAATAGCTAATATAAACATAAAGTTCAATATCCTAGCACAAGCAACTCAAACTCTATCAGAGGTAAGCTTTGACTTAGATCTCACAAATGAATTTAAACTTAACAAATAAAACTCTCAAGCATAAATTGTACAATCCCTCTTTATATTATATTTGAGCGGAAGTAATGCAATACAAAACAAGATATCTCACACATGACTCATCATGAAAGATACATCCAATGAACAATGGGAACTTGGCATAGTCTCATGAAAGGAATACTATTGTTGAGAAAATAATATAATCATCATACTTTTCATTCATTTCTTTCACTTCCATAACAAAATCACTTCATCCTAAGATTAACAAAGAAATGCATGGATAACACAATAATTGTCAAACGAGAGCAATTAATTAAGAGCATAAACCATAGGCCTCAAATTCTACATATCACTTGAGTTAAGAGTTAATCTTCAACAACTTTACCAATTTTTTTATTGCTTTTTCAATTGTTGACTTCTTCTTCTTCTTCTTCTTCTTCTTCTTCTTTAAATAGCACTTCTTTATCACACAATCTTTTCTTCAATAGTCATATCACTTTGGCCTTTATAAAACTCATTACCATTGCATCTCAAGACAACAAGGGTAACGAATTATCAATTTTGGCTCAACTTCCAACTTGGAATAGGACAAAATAATCGGGCTAACAAAGAAAAATACATATCAAGGCTCAACTTGGCTTCAAAGGAAAATATAGCATAAAAGAATGGGTTTAAGGCTCAAATATATTCAAACATGGCCTAAAATCATCTCTCGTGACTCTCATGTAATTTCTTCTACTTTCATGAATAAAAAGGGAATCAAGAGTATGACAACACAGCCATAATCTCAATAACAACCAAAACAAACACAATGAGACTATTCATCAAAACAAAGTTGAACGAAAAATCTTTACAATGAGTACATGGATTTAACCCTCCAAAGAAAAGAATGGCTTTAGACTTCACAAGGGTCACAAGTCTCAGCTAAGTTCTTCAAGAATTTGCGTCACATGCATACTTCAACTAGACTTTATATCCATATGGCTATTGTGAAAGTGCAAGAATTGAGCTTCAAACAATTAGGAACATTTCATCAACAAGATAGAATGAAAAACTACGCTCAACTTTGTCAAAGCATCCAAGTTACATGCTCCCTCATCATCTAATCATCTAAGTATTAAATATTTAAAACATTTATCCATCAATTTAAAGGAAAGAAACAATTTTGTTGTTTTTTTTTAAAGGCTGTATTGTAATAGAGAAACTAAAATAAGGTAAAACCCCACACTCTCAACTTAAATGAAACATTATCCTTAATGTGAAAAATAGAACAAGAAAGCTCAAAGGGCATAAGAAGAGAGAGTAGAGTTGACCTTAATGAAGAAAAATTCAAAAAGAACTAACTAGAAATATGTGAAAAGAGTTAGCAAAAACAAGCAAAGAAAAGTAGAAAAGAACAAAACCAAAACATTACTAATACTAATCATATGCACTAATATATAACAAAGGGTTGACTAGCAAGTCACCCAATACCACATGGTGGTATTTCTTCGAATTGTGGCTGCCATTCATCAACCATTAACACTTATGATGGGTTCACTAAAAAAACGATTTTCAATTTTTGAATTCTCATTAACTTAGAGCTCATAGACATCATCAAAGCAAATTTTTAAAGAATTGAAAAACTATGAGAATTCGAATGTATCACTCACAAGTGTTTCATCATCATTACGCTCTAACCCCAATGGTTTACCAATGTTGAAGATATTCAAATTTGAGGTTATATTACTAAATGAAACTTCATGTCACCACTCCTACAATGAATCAAAGTATTAGAAGAAGTAAGGAATGGGTGACCTAAAATGACCGGAACTATAGTGCTAGCATTCTCGATGGGAAGTGAATCTAAGACAACAAAATCAACCAAAAAATAAAACTTATTCACTTGGACCAACACATCCTCCACTACTCCCATAGCTATTCTAACAGATTAGTCGGCAAGTTGAAGGATAATGCTAGTAGGCTTAAGCTCACCAAGACCTAATTATTCATCCACCGAATAAGGGAGTAGGTTCACACTAGGTTCACGCAAAGCTTGTCCAATTTTGTGCTTCCCAATAATACATGAAATGGGAGGACATCTGGATCCTTGTATTAGGGAAGGATATTGTGTTGTAAGATGGCACTCACTTGTTTGGTTGAGAGTACCTCATTTTGTACACTAAGCTTGTGCTTAATTGTACAAAATTGTTTAAAAAATTTATTAGAGGAAGGATTTTTCTTGATATCATCTAAGAGAGGGATATTCACTTTCACTTGCTTGAACCCATCATAAATCTTCAAATTTAAAAACTTATCTTTAGGTTTAGTTAACCTATAAGGGAATAGAGCGTGTGACAATGGTTCAAGCTTATCCTTCTTAGGCACGTTCCTAGATTGCTCTACTTCCTTTCCTTCATCTTTCACTCCTTCTCTCTTGGTGGTTTCTTGTCTCTCTCTAATTTCTTCTGTACTCTTGTCCTCATACTTTTCCTCTCTCATATCCTCCCCCTCACTCTCTTTTTGCTTGGAGTCCTAGATTTTAGACTCCTCTCTCTTGGGTTCCTCATCCCTATTCCCATCTTCAATAACTTCCTCATTCACCTTAGAAGTTTCTTCCCTAGACATAGACTCTTAGGGTGTGATGATTTGATCTATAACGTCCCCATTTCTAAGGTTAGTGATAGGATGGACTTGTTCTTCATGGAGAGTTAGATTGGGGTCACTTTTAAGCACTTGTCTAGGAGGATTGGGTTAATATTGAGTAGGAACCTTTTCCTCTCTTGAGCACCCAAGGCTTGCTTTAATAGGATTAGTTGACGCTTTATAGTCTCAATAAGTTGACCTTTTTATTCAATGGCTTTGTTTACTCAAGAGTTTACACCATTTTGCATTTGCATGAATTATTGTAGGGTGTCCTCTAGTGTATCCTCTAGAGTGTCCTCTAGTGTGGTATTGTAAGGAGGTTGATATGAACTTGAGGTTTATCTGTGATAGAATGAAGGTAGAGTTTGGTATTGTTAAGGGAAAGATCCCCATTACTCCAATTACAAGTGATTCCTTGGCCTTCTTCATTTGCAAATGGTGTACTATATTGGGTAAGAAGATTAGTTGGGCAATATAAACCTTCCCTAAAAGTTAGAATGGAGGGACTGTGTCTGGCCAAGTTTAAATAGTCTCCAAGACAACGACGAGGATGTGCTTGCGCGCCAACAAAACTATAGACACTCCCATTACCATCATTCTTAACTTGTTGAGATAAATATTCCGCTGTGACTATGCCAAGGTGTAGAGATGATGTGTGGAAAAATGAGTTGTCAAGCATAGTAGAATGACTATTGAGGTTCACTATTAAATGTTTATTGGTTAAGTCATGAACTCAAATGTTATGCAATATAGATATAAATTGGCACTCCACGCCTTAACAAGTCAAATCACATTTTGTAACTAGTAATATTCTCCATCTTACCTCCAATCTCCACGTAGATATACCACCAATGCAATAATCAAACTTAGCCAACCATACCTCTAATCTCCATAAGATATGTACCACTAATTAGCAATTAAACTTAATTCCTAATTCACTACTACTTCTCAAAATAAAATAAAAGGATTAAGAAAATCAAACTAAACTAATCAAGCAAACAACATACGAAAAGAAAAGAGAAACAACTAAAAATGAAATCTGATATGCTAACTAATAAGATAATGGAACGAGTTTACCCAAGCAAAGCAAGCTTGAACTCCCCTTGTTCTTGAAGATGGATGGTAAAGATGTTTGTGGTGGAACCAATTCCTCCAAAAGTTCATCTCACCAATGCCAACACAAAACTTTCCAGCAACGGTGCCAAAGCTTGACTTTGCCAAAAGAGTGTATCCTCTTAACCCCAAGCATAGGGGTGGCGGAGTAGTATAAACCTAGTGAGACCGGGGTCGATTTTCTACCAGGAGTTTATAATTGGAGAGCTATGGTCAAATTTGCTTAAGGGAAAGCCAAATCCTAAGTAAAATAATCTTCACAAAGAATTAAATGGAAACAAAAAGAAAACACAAATAATTTGATTTTGGAGAGCTTGAATTACCTAAACTAAAGCAATATGAAAACACAATTAAACTAGTTAAGGAAAAGGACTTGGATCCAATTGATCGAACCACCTAATTCGCCCAAAGTTCCAATGAGGTTTGATAACTCAAATCATTGGCTTCATCGAGAGCTTTTGATTAAGAGGATTTCGACCATTAACGCAATGAAATCAATGATAATCAATTTAGATTTATAAACAATAAAATCTATTTATTTATACCATCGATCTAAGCAACTCATATACCAAATTCATGATTAGTGTATAACAACTCAAAGACTTAGTTAAGAATACAAGATTTTAATAGGATCTAAGCAATTATTATCATAGATTCAATTCAATTGCAATTTGAAGTTAGAATTACAATCAATTTGAGAATCATAGACTAATATTATCGATTTAAGCAATAACAATACCAATTGAGAAATGTGCATTGAAATTTCCAAACATAATCAATAATCTAAATGTTCTTAGAGATCTAGACTTCAATTGTTAAGAATTAGAAGAAAAAGAAGATGAAACATTGAAATCATGATTTACCTCCATTGAAAACCTTGAAACCTAAGGATGATTTTCACAATTGAACCCAAGAGAAGAACTAGATACTTGATTCTATAGAAAATTGCTTTGAATTCATGAAATTGTACTTGATTACAAAGAAAAATGAATAACTATAAAGAGATCTAGAGTTTCTCTCTCTAAAGTTACTCCTAAATATCTCTAAAAACTTTGAAAATATCTATAAAAAAAAGAAAAATAGGAGGTTTCAAAATTTGGCCCAAAACTGCCTTAAATAGGTTGTTAGAAAGCAGAGTCCGCGAGAACCACCAAAACCAACCTCTGAAGTTTCAAACGGGGCTTCAAACACATTCAAATAGGCTCTGACCATTCGAACAGGTTCAAAGCAGACATGAATGGTAGATCTTGAAAAAGTATATGAAATCGATATATTATGGATCCCGCTAGGACTTCTGGCTTGAAAGATAAGACATTCCAAAGATTTAGTTTTGCGTACTTCAATAGTTTCTAATCCCGGTCGAATGGTTCTACAGACCTCCAAAACCAACCTCTGAAGTTTCAAACAGGGCTTCAAAGCATTCAAACAAGCTCTGGCCATTCGAAAAAGGTTCAAGGCAGACATGAACTGTAGATATTGAAAAAGTATTTGAAATTGATATATTATGGACCCCGGTAAGACTTCTGGTTTGAGAAATATGACCCACTAAAGATTCAGCTCTGCGTGCTTCAGCAGCTTGTACTCTAGCATCATCTTCTTGAAACTCATTCTCCTTTTGACTAAATTTCATCTGAAATCATTCAATTTAAGCTCAAAACCTATGCAACTCAAAACAACCTTAATTAATACTAAAATCTAACTAAAAAGGTATATAGAATCCTAAACTGAGACTAACAATGTATCAGTTAATGTGTTGTAATTGCACTTTTCAAATACAATCAAATATAAATTAGAAATATTAACAAAAAATTTGATATTTAAAAACTAAACAATTATAGAATAGAATAATTTAGCTCCAAGCTTACATAGTTATGTAGTTGTTGTAATCCTCTCTTGTAATATAAAAAGTTTTCTATATGCATCATATTTAATGCTATTTATTTATTTTAAAAAAATTATAAAATGAAGAGAATGCTAGTAATATTTTATTTATCCTATTGAAATGTTATAATCTGTAGAGATTTAATTAGAAATATCTAGATCTAAGGTATTTGGATCAGAAGGTATGTCCTACCCCAACCCACCACCCTTCTTTCTTGGTTCTTTCTACTCTAATATGTGACTAGAGAAATTTCTATCTAAAATCATATTACATATTACGTTTCATGAGATAATTCGTAGAAACTTAATTAAATAGGAGTTTGTATTTAATAGAAAGGCTTATAGAATGGATTGAGACTTGGTTGGATGGTATTATTTATGTATTATATTTCATGAGAGAATTTGTATAGACTTAATAGGATAAAGTTTTGTATTTAAATGGGAAAATATATTGCATTATAATAAGAATTAGTGAAACAATAGGTCTTTGTACCTAAATAAAAAACTTTATAAGATTATTGTTAGATTTGGTGAGTTAATTCTTATTGCTTCTACTAGATGTCATTTTAAAAATATAAGAATATAGGGAGCATCACATAGGTGCGAGAAAGTAAAAGTTTGACCAAACACAACTTTTATGTATATATATACATATATAAGATTTAAAAAAAAATATTACTCATTGGCTGGAAAATTTTCTAGCCATTCCATTAAATTTCTCATTTAAGCAAGCAAATTTTAGCTAATGGTACCGTGTTGTGAGACTGTTACAAGTCGCAAACAAATATAAAATGCTTGGTACGGCAATTAGCTGATTCCTCATCTATTAAGAAGTGTTTTGGTTGTTCTTTGTTGTTTCTTGGATGGGGCTATCTTCGCTGGTAATTGGTGTTTTCGGTAAATGGGGCTGGTGTTCTTCTTCTTCCTTATGGCCAAGCAGCTGGCTGTTGATAAGTGTTGATAGTTGTGCTTTGTTATGTTTCTTGGGTAAAAGGATAGGAGCTACAGAGATCACAAAAGGAATGATGTGCTCCAAAAGTTTTTGTCATCAAGGCTGAATTATTTGGCATTCCATTGAAAGGATAGATAGGAATCAAGGGGAGTCAATCTCGTGGAGTGGTGCCCGTGGTCGAGGGAGGCATGAAGGTTGTGCTGTTTTATAGTTTTATAATTTGATGGAATGTTTACACCTCTAGTTGGCATCTTGCCAATCATGAGTTTGTTTTCTTCTGCTCTGTCTTGGGATCAGGCTGATAGTTTTCTTCTCTGTCAAGCTTATGTCTGCTTATTTAGCTTTGAATCCTTCTATTTTTTCAGCTGTAACTTCTTTTCATTATCAGTGAATTCTTTACTTTTCACAAAAAAAAAAAGAAAAAAAAGCTTGGTAGGGCCAAACTCATTACGTTATATGTAGGCAGGGGCTTAATGACAATAGTAGAAGTTTGGGAGGGATAACTTTTATCTTTTTTTCCCGATGAACCAAAAAAAGGAAGGGACAACTTTTATAAGGGGTGTTTGGATTTCTTTTTAAAAAGGCCGATTTCTTTTTAAAAAGGCCACAAGCCTTAAGTCATAAGCTTAAGTTACTTTTAAAAAATCACTTGTTTAAATAGTTTTTCTAAGCTTAAGCTAGGTCTAACGAGCTAGTTTTTTAGCAAAAGCTAAACATAATTTTAAAAATCATAAGCTACTAAAAAAATTACCTTCCAAATAACCCCTAGTTGAAGAACCTAAGAGCAAAAGTTAGTCAGTAGACAAGATTGTAAAACGAACCAAGTTTTTTAAGCTTGCCTTACGTTTGCTTCATTAAAAACTTGTTCGAGATTGGCTTTTTATATAACACATTTTAAAGTTTGTTACTTTTTTCAGATTGGCTCAAACTCAGTTCGTTAAACTTATATACACAAAAAAAATTTCAAGGTACTCTAATTCGACTCATTTCCGCTCGATTGAAACTCGTTTTAGATCAACACAAAAATTAAACAAGTTAAATTTAAACATATTTTTAGCATCGTTAATATATAATGTACCGAATGGTTCGGCTACTCTCTAAACTAGATCCTCCATATTTTTCAATACAACGTTTCTCAAGGTGTTATGTATAAAAATAAATCTAACGCCTACAACCATTACCCCTCCCAAAAAAAGGTTAGGTATATAGCATATCTGCCATTTTTAACATGAGTTAGTCAAAACAAAGAAGGAATTTGAATCTTTAACTATTATCAATCTATTATTATATGCACGTGAAATAAGAAGGTTTATTGTATGAAGGATAGAAGTTCAGAGGGAAACCAAATATTATACCAAAGTATAGTAAATATCAGTATATATAATTTAGCTCTCTTAACACTAAGAAAATTATTAACTCCTAAAAATAAAAAAAATTGCAAATAAAAAAATTTATAATTCTATGAATCTTAAAAAAAAAAAATGAAAACTATGTAATTACGTAACAAAGAAAAAGTATAAACGGTTCATAAAACTATCTAAATGGGCCAAATTTAGCATATGAAGAGGTTTATAAGAACAAGAATAAAAAAAATAAAACAGATAGATTAATAGAAAACCTTAAAGTATGAAAATAAATTAGGGGATAAAAAATTTATTCAATCGTGCTTGCTAAGAAAGCCTTATTCTATTTGTCCATGGTTTTCGGCTCCTCACATTAGTTAGTTTTTACTTTTTTTGCTCGAGTGTTCCTACATTGAATGGGCTTAAATAATTTCAAATCAAGTCGACTAAGCATAAATAATTTCAAATCAAGTCAATTAAGCTACAATAAATTAATTTATTTGACAATGGTTTATGGCCTTGCATATACAAATTTTCATATTTCTAAACACTTTGTGCATAGAGCATGAGAAACCTACCTTTTTAAAACTAAAAATTAAGATTTAGTCCTTTTTATTACAAAAATTTTAATTTGAAACAATTTTACTTTAATAAAATTAAATTTGAAGCTGTACATACCATTACCCGTGCATTTCATAAAAATTACAAGAGGGGCACTATTACCTTGCAAATGGATAATATTAATACATACGTTCAATTTTTTTAAAAACAAAATAAAAAATTACAAAAGCATTTTTTCTGAGTATGGGGGCCTGCTCCCTCTCTGTCTACCATTAACGTTCATCACAATGTAATCATTTCTTGGTACATTTTAATTATTTCTTTTAAATGAAAAAAAATATATTTATAAGAAAAACACCAAAAAGTTTGCAACTTTTAAACAAAAAGGAATACAAAATTAAAAGACCTCAACTATAATATTAACTAGAGAAAAGAAGAATTCACAAAATATTCAGTATACACTAAAAATAGAAATTGTGCACTAGACAATTTTTTGTTGGGTTGATGCACAATAGAAATCAAAATGAGTGTTGATTTTATTGGGCTAGCCGGTTAGGATAGAAGACAAAATTTAGGTATGACTCGTCGTTCTCTATATGAAAATTTTATTATTTTACCGAGTTAGAGTTTTAAGAAGAATTTTAAATTGAGAGAGTGCAAGCTGAATAAATATATATATTACATCTAGAAGGACGACACAAAACGTGTGGTGCCATGGCAGCCCTCTCACAAGATCCAGCCTCTGGCCACTTGAATGCATGATATTATAACACTTCACTAAAATAAAAATATTAATATATTGTAATTTACAATTATTAATCACTTATCTCCATTGAACAAACAATTGCGAGTTTATTATAAAAGCAAGATTGTCTTATATTTATGTTTTATTCTTAGGTAATTTTGAATTTATTTATTAAATTTAAGTTGTTTAAAAAATATTATAATTTAAAAAGACTACTTTTGTGGTTTAAAGTTTGTCCCAAATTCGTATGGACTTAGATTGATTTATGAAACAACTTAAATTTAAAAATTAAATTTAAAACTACACGAAAATAAGAAATAAGTTTTAAAACAAGTATAAAATGGGCAACCTGGAGTCTGAGCCAAATACGCTATGTTGACCTGTGAAGGCTCTTCTCTACACGTGCATGGCATGCAGGCAACCATATCTCTTCCAAACTTCCGCCGATAAGATTCCTCGTCCCCGAGAAAAGCGCCAATTTTGTTGTTCTTAATATATCTCTAACCATTCCCCTCCAAAAAAAAAAAAAAAAAAAAAAAAAAAAAGAAAATATCTCTAACCACCCCACTCTCCTTTTCGCAAACCAATACAAAACCCTTTTTATTTTTTCTTTCTCAGCTATCTATCTCGGGTTTTACTCATTCTTCTGATCTTCTTCTAGCCAAAAAATTCAAAACCCTTGATTTCTGTTTTTTATTGTAGAGTTTGAGACTACAATACATGATCCTTCTTGTTATCTGATCTTAGATTGTGACTTCTAAGACTTTTGTGTTCGGTTGAAGTGATCAGAATCTAATTAAAATGAAGTTTGGAGAAACTTTTATGGAGTATCTTCATGGGGATCAGGAGAGGTTTCTTGATAAGTGCTCTCATGTTGAATACAAGAGGCTCAAAAAGGTCCTTAAAAGTTGCAGGACTTGTAGGGCATTGAAAGATTCTTGCAATAGCACTGGACACGATGATGATGAGTTCTGTCAATGTGAAGCTTGCCCACGTATGTATCTCATTACTAGTGTTTTTTCCGGTTTTGTGGTGGAGCAGCATTGAGATATGAGATATAGAATTACAATATAAAGAATCAATGGTATTCTACTTCTTTAAGAACTAGAATTGTGAATCGGTTGGCTATTGTGTAGAGTATTCTGTAGAATGTTGAACTAGTATTTGATAAATACAGTTTAAAGCCGCCAGATGTTTGAGGAACGTATCAAGAGAGAATTAGATTTGTTAGACAATGTGTGAATCATGCATGTTTAATATGGTTATATATATATATATATATATATTCTTACAGGATTAAGATAGGATTCAGCTGACTTGGAAGTTTTGAATAGAAATGGCATAGAAACGCATGGTATTGGATCAAAGATGGAAACATACTAAAACTGCCCAAATAAAAAGAAAGGGGATTGTAACAGTCTATGTTCAGGATTGAAGCCTAGCAGATTTGCCTAATCCTATTAACTCTTTTCCATTTTAGGTAACTCAAATTTGGTTAGCTTTACTGGTAATCCATCCTCCCCCCCCAACCCACCAACCAGTCAAAATCATAACGACTTGGGTTCATTGGTTTTGTTAATAAAATTGTTTCAGGGTGTTGTCCTAGACCTAAATTTGGTTTCTTTCTTTTACTTTGACTCACATTATGTGCTGACCCTTCATTATCTGTTGATTTTATCTTGTTGTGTTTGCTTCCTCTAATTGGAATCATCTCATGATCTCATCGGTCCTAGAAACTGCGAATACTAGCCGATAGTTCACAAAGTTCAGCTAATTTTAAATTAGTGATTAACTTCAGTAAGGATAATCCCCAATAGGGGGACTTCCAGAGGGGGCCGTAATCACTTGCCACTTCATCAACTCTTGCGCCAATTGTTTTTTGCAAAATCAAGCAACCTTCAAAAATTAAAAGAAACTTGTGTTTTTTGAATTTTCGTATGGCGTGGAAATGGAAAACATGGAACTCATGTTTTTCCAAGTTTCTGTGAAATCCAAAGGAACTTCCAATTTTACCAGTTGCTCTTGATTTATTTTTTTTAAACCATGCCTAGATTTTAAAACATGATGTGGAGTCTGTTAATGCCCCCCTTCATGGCTTAACCTTATAAAAAATTGACTCTTTAAATTATAATGCTGCTATAATTATATGTGTATCCTTCTTAATTGCAAAAAGTAGGTGCTTTAAGCAAAAATGTTATTGCTATTCCTTCAATTCTTTCAAGTAAACATAGAGATCTATTTCTTGTTGATATTTAAGTAGAAGACTATGCCAAAATATGAGAATGTGGATTTTGGCTTCTATATTGTTCCATGTTCTTGTGAGTGACCTGTTCTTAGTTTTGTGATTTTTTTCCATTGATTTAGTTTTCTTTGTGACCAATATTCTGTTATTGTAGTATGTGATCAGATGTTCTTTTCTGAATTAACGAAAGAGGCTTCGGAGATAGCTGGATGCTTTAGTTCGAGAGTTAGACACCTACTCCATCTTCATATTGCTACGGGGATGCAAAGATACTTGTTGTGCTTATGTCGATGTTTCACAAATGATCAACAAGCAATGGTACAAGAGGGTCGGATGTTGATTGAATATGTTGCCATGAATGCTATTGCTATGCGGAAAATCCTTAAGAAATATGATAAGGTAGGCATAAAATGGCTCCATTTCATTTAGCTTTAGTCAATTCTTTCCAACAATGTTCCCTTATGTTTTCTGTTTTTTATCCATTCTTGTAGGTACACAGCTCTGTTAATGGCAGGAAATTTAAATCTAAGTTGCGGACCAAACATATAGAGTTACTGCAATCTCCTTGGTTAATAGAACTAGGAGCTTTCTACATGAACTTTAACGAACCAGATGGTACAGAGTCCAATGGGTTCTTCAGTCCTTTCTCTTGTGATCTGAATGTTTCAGAGGCTGGAATGACCTTGAAGCTTCCGGATTCTGTGAAGTTGGAATATAACCTGAATTGTCCTATTTGCCTGGTATCACATTTCTAATAGCAATTTTAAATTGAAATGCATGAATTCCACAGCAACAAACCCCCCCACCCCCCTGGTCCCCCCAACCAAACAAAAAAAAAAATAGCAATTGATTCTATGATGTAAATCACTTGTGTTTGTTTTGGATTCATCAGGAGCTTGTTTTCAATCCTTATGTTTTGAGATGTGGCCATCTTTTTTGTAAATCATGCGCTTGCTCAGCTGCATCGGTTATGATCTTCCAAGGTCTTAAGTCTGCAAATCCAGAGTTGAAGTGTCCAGTTTGCAGAGAGGTTTGTAGTTATGGATATTACAACTTTCTCTAGTAAATGTCTAACATCAACAGTCTTATTACAACTTTCTCTAGTAATGTTAAACATGAGTTATAGAGTCGATCATTTTCTATTTGAAGTTCTATGTTTTCCTACAACCACACCCACGAAAATCAGAGAAAGTTATCTATGAAGTATTCTTTCCTAGATTCTTAAATTAACCCATTTCATATCAGTTGGTGAATATCTACCAAAATCTGCCAATCTTCTGGGGTAATTATTCTAAATTTCTCTTCTCCAAAAAATGTCACGACTATTGGGGATATGCTAGTCGTCATATTTCTCTATTTCTGATTAAGGTGAAAGCTCATTGATTTTGCTCACACTATCAATATCTTGTACGTTGGAGATGGACAGAGGCTTTAGGGGGTAGTGTTAACTATATGGTGATATGGCAAATATGATATAAATTAAGCACTACTGCACTAGTGATATATGCCTAGAGATGGAACGTGATTTTAATGAAAAAGTAACCAATAATATGTCTCTCTTTTGCTTGTGGGCGAACAACGTGCTAGAGAGAGAGAGAGAGAGAGAGAGAGAGAGAGAGAGAGAGAGAGAGAGAGACTAAACAAGAAGTTTATTGGAATATTTCTTTTGATTTCCTCCCACTTCAAAGGAGGGGAATGGGAGGAATAGGTATTTGACTAGAATTTAAGTAGCTTTTCTGTAACCATCAATGTGGTAGTTAAGTTGGCTTCAGCAGTTGAGCTTAAAATTTCGCTCCTCTCTCAATAGTTACATGTTCGAACCTGCTTGCGGTAATAGTTGTGTGAACCAGATGCTGTTGAGAAGGAACTGAATGTCGCTTGTACTTTGGTGAGGCTGCTATAACGGGCTCGCCCTCCCTAAAACAGTAGCTATGGTTCAAACAGAATATTTTGCCCAGGTAGAAACCCTTATGGTCACGCCTAAGGGAGTTACTACGCTGGTCGCTCCTTTCCACATTTTTAGCTCAACAAAAAAAAGTAGTTTTTCAGTACAAATATTGTAGTTCTTTTACAATATTGTTTTTTTTCCTAGTTCTTTTATCATGTTGTCACATTTGACATTGTTACGCATACCTAGCCTTATGCTGTTTTCCGTTGGTATGCAGGTAGGAGTATATGGTGATGCGGTGCGCATGTTGGAATTAGATCTGCTCTTGAAGAAAAGGTGAAGGATATATATTGAGACCTCCTTTTTTTTATTTCCTTAGAGAAATATTCGTTCTTCTTTTGTAAGTTCGTTCCTTATGAAAATTTCATTTATGATTCTTATAAATTTTCAGGTGTAAGGAGTATTGGAAGGAGAGGCTGGTCGCCCAACGTGCTGAGATGGCGAAGCAATCCAAGGTGTACTGGGATTTCTAAACTAAATATATGATTGGATATTATTGAGATAAGCAAATTCCAAGTAGAATTTGCAAACAGCAGCTCTGAATTTGATGGCACCTTGGAGAATGCCGGGCAGGGATACATGATATTGTTACACTTTGCTAGTGCTCTGCATAGGTCACATTGAGAGGAATAATCCCATTTTGCTCCAGCTCTTCTCTTACATCAACAGACATCATAGCCGGAGTCTACATAAAAAAATTTCCACGCTCTTTTCTCTCTTTCCCTGACAAGCTGGAGTCTTTCTTTTCTCCTTTTTTTTCATCTTGTTTGGGAAGATCATAACATGGGAAGAGGGGATTTTCTACAAGATGCAAACAAAATAATTGAATGTTTTATATTACAAGCAAATTTTCCACCCATAAATTTTTGTTTGTGGGATTGTGACTATGTGACTACTCTCTCCTTTCCACTTAGTGCCTGTAACTTCACAGCTTGACTTCCTAATTCTTCTGTGATTGTGTTTGACTGGTGATGACTTAGAAAGTGGATGAATAACCTTCATTTTTACAGAGGACTCCTAATAGTGAAAATTCAAGATGTAGTTAGTGAAATCATCTCCCAGTAAGGAAATCAGCTTCACGGTAAGTTCATTTTTTTCATAATAATAATGCGTGGTCTATAAGGTTTGTGATGCCTTTGGCTTCAGTTTAGATCCTTGTTCTTCAAAAGGATGTGTTTTGTTTTAAAGCGGAATACTTTCGTTCAATTATATCATTTTGTATCAAAATTTTACATGAATTTTTTGGTTGAATAGCTTTACCCTTTAAGTTGTGAGATAAGTAAGAAATTATGTTATTTCCCATGGAAAGAATAAAATTTTCATTTGTTTTTATTGAAATTGTCAAAACATTTTTGTTCCCAAGAGATCGAAACTAGAATGAATAACGTAACTCTATTGTTTTCACAAAAATGTACCAAAATTTATGCACCACAATACAATACAACCCTATATGCTGACATTATAAGTCCTATCAACCTGAATTTAAAACTTTTTATAGACATAAAATTTTTATTGAGAAAATATAAAATGTTGTATTAAACTATATTAAAATTTGTCAACTTTAAAATGTTTTCAAAACATATCGATGTGTTTTTGGAAGGTTTGTTTTCTTGACAATGGAAACATCACACCAAAATGAAATTTTGATCCTTGTTCCCATGTGAAGGTGTTTTAAAGTTTTAATGTAAACTAGAAGGGTGGCGTATGGAAAGTTTTTATATCATACTAATAGTTATTCCTAAAATTCCAAACTATAATGTGGTACTAATAACTTTTCATTTGCATTAAAATTGTTTCGAGTAGCATCATGTATTCTTTCTCTTGAAAGACAATGTAATTCCCATGCTAAAATGGCTTGCTAAAAAGACCTGGCTTGTGAAAAAAAAAAACTAACGTGTTTACTTTGCGAAATAAAGTCGATTATGAAGAAATATGAATATTTGCAATGCATCATTACCTATCAAACTTACTACAAGTCACACAATTCAAACATTTTGGCAATTTTGGTAGTCAAGCGTGGACCTCTATTATTTCAAAGTTTAGACTTTTTAGTTGGCATTTGATTATCTATCGTTTTTTTTTTTTTTTATAATTCTTTATTTTAAAAAAGTGGTTGAGTTTCATCAAGTGTCGTATGCTCTTTTAAAAAAATGGTTAGAGATAATTTTCAGTGGTGATTGAACCATTGTTTGAGTCATGTATCAGCAAATACTGTCGTGTCTAAGTTCACATAATCATGAATATTTTAAATGTCACCAAACATAAAAGAAATTTTGATTGAATTTCATTGAGTTTAAGCTAGTTTATTCAATTTGAAGACCAACATGATGTCACTTTTGTGTTCTTTTAAATTTGGACACTCCGTCTTTGAACAAATTCATGTGAAAATTTGGAAAGAAATAGAAAAAAAAAAGCACATTATAAACTATTAAGACTCCGAAAAAAGACTTATTTTTTTACTAAACTAACATATCAATGATGTACTAGGCCATTGCCGTCAAATTCCATTTAACATTATCTTTAATCCAAACATAGTATAAATCTTCTAAAAGTTACCCAATTGAGAAAATCTTGTTTAGATTCATGGGTTCAACTAGTGTTTTGAATTTTACGAACAATGTGATATTACATTGGTGTTCTAATTCAGTAATATTTGGAGTGTTCATGGGTTAGATTGGAGAGTGACCCACAAACTGAAACACTAAGCTCGGTTTTAGAAACAATAAAATCGATTTCAATTCAATTTGGGTTTGGGTTTGAATCGGTCATGTTTGGATTTGGCGGGATGAATTTTTGTAAAAGTACACGGGTTTAGCTACTTAAGCTAGTGACCCACCAGCTAAGTCACAAAATTTGGGTTCACAAACTTTAAAATCAATTTCCACTCAATTTGAGTTTAGTTATGTTTGGGTTCGGATTGGGTCCGTTGGGTTGGCGGCCCGATGGAATTTTAAACACCTCTATTCCGAATAAACACTCAATCTACCATTGATTTTCAACGAATTCTGGAGAAGGTTTAAAAGAAGACAGGAGGAGAAAAGCCTGTTACGAACAATTGAGAAAATGTTACCGTTACTAATCTTTTTAAAACCAACCTCTTCCCGCACGGCCGCACCTGTGACCGCTTGAGATTCTTTATCTAAAAAGTGCAACCAATAGAATATTCTCTCTGTGTGTGATACAATCCAAGGGTTCTTTAAAGGTCTGCGATGGCATTTTCGTCCTGGTTCACTCGTCTACGTTCTTCCTCAAAACCCTTTTATGGTAACCTTCGATATTCATTTCTTAACAGAAACATAACCTAAAGCTCGCGCATTACACAGGTCCTGATTTCAGAGAAGAAACAAACACCAATCCTGTCATGGGCTTGCTCTTTGCTTCCAGTAGCCCTCACAGTCTCTGCTGGATCACTTGTTCAGGTTGTCCTCCAGACCCAGGACAACCCATCACTCTGTGATGCCTCTACTCTTGATAATCGGTATTTAATTCACCCATTTTATTCTTTCTATATTTTCTTTCCCTATTGGATTGGTTTTTATAGTTTTTAGTTCTTTGATATATTTATTTATTTTGTTGGAGATGCTGCCTAGTGGAAAAATTTACTGGGTCTTGTGTGAAATAAATTGTTGTTTCAACTTTATACTGCTTATGTTCTCAATGAAAAGTGTAGAATGGGTTTGCATATATATATATATATATATATGTGGATGGCAATTGATTCCTTGGGTTTTCCAGAGGTGTGAACTTTGGGGGCAGAGGAGCACAGAGTATTTGGTGAAGGGTTCTAATAAGTGTTGTGCCAGCGGAAGCAATTGACATCAAATATGTTATCGTGCTGTAAGTATCCAAAAAATACAAACACCTAATAAAAACAATAGAGATAGAGATTTATTGTGGTTTGGTAATTTACCTACGTCCACACTGGAGCCGGATCAACTTTATTCAATGGGAGAGATTATAACTCTTAACTTACACAACACTCTGCCTCACAAACTCACTGCCATACAAATACCCCACAATATAAATGGTCATACAAATTGCCTATGGTAATACCAAAGCCCACTCCTCAATACAAATGCCCACAACAAGACAAAAGGCTACTGCCTCACAAATGGCCCCACCCCTACACCAGAGCGATGCCCCTTACTGCAAACCCACTCCACATTGCAAACCCCATGTTTACCCCTTTTCTTCATTGCTCAACTCAATCCTCTATTTATAGGGGAGGAGGAAACTTGCCATGTCTTCAACGATATTGCAAATCTTTGACGATAGAGGTGGTCAACAGTGAGAACGGGTTGACTCTTCCTTCGACAGCGCCAGTAGCATACTTCTTAGAGGTGCGACGACCTTCTTCCATTGTTGTTGGCAACCCGTTCTTTCTTTTCTTTTTTTCTTCCTTCAACTGTCGACAAGGGAATGATTACATTGTAAAAATGTAATTACAAGTTCCTAACTTTATGTTTGTTAGTATTAAAATAATTATAAATAGTTTTAATTAATTTATTTTTAATCTTAATGAATTTTGTTAAGCATTTTGTAGAATTTTAGATAAAAGGGAGAGCAAACCCACATAGAAAAAAATGAGTCTTTATTAATTGGAACCCGCTCATATGCGCAAACATCCATTTTTCAACAATTCAATCAAAAAAAGCAAGGCATGTTTTTGCTTTTAGATAAAAGAAGACAACTCACATGACAATTGACATGAAAAGAAGGTAATTGACATGAAAAGAGAATAAAAGAAGAAATTAATAATTAAAAAAAAGAATAATACATTATTGTAGGAAATGGATGGCTTCATCTTGAGAGTCTATAAATAGCAGCACCAAAGAGAAGAGGGTGAGAGCTAGAGAGGAGGCAATAAAGAGAGATAGATGTAGGATCTTCCAATTATTTATGAAGTCATTTTTTTTTCAAGCTAAGTCTTTTCGTTGCTATAAGCAGCTAGATTTTTTTTTCTTGGAATCAATTGTGAAGATCATCTAAGGATCTTTGGATATCAACGGTGGTAATTAGGTTTTCAATGTTCATCTTTAAAATCTTTCAATTTTTGGTAATTAACTTTTTTATCTTTGAGAAAATTTAGATTTTTAACTAAGTTTGATAATTTCTATGCACAAATTTTAGTTTGGTATAGTTGTTGCACATATTGATGGTATGAATCTATGACTTTAATTTTATTATTCTAAATTTAATTATTATTAAATTTTATTTTAATCGTTAAATCTTCTAAATCAAAGGCTCAAGACAAAGCTAATGATTTGAGTTATAAAATCTCTATTGGAATTTCGAGTGAATCGGGTGATCAGATCAATTTTATCTAATATTATTTTATTAAGTTTAATTTAAAGTCTAGTTCAACAATCATCAAACTCCAAAAACAAACTATTTTATTTTGATTACTATTTAATGTTTTTCACCAATTGTTGAGATCTTATCGGTACTGTTCATGGTAGAATTCAAATAGGTTGGCTTAAGTTCCAACATAAGCCATTGTAATGCTATGGTGTTTAACATGGCTTAGTCGGTATCTAAGTTTTTACCGTAGATGAATTATAGCGCCAACTTTGCATGTTTGGATAACCGTTCCCAGTGGTTTGACCCCGATCTTACCGGGTTATTATTGAATACTACTTTGCTGCACCAAGCTCTTAGGTGTATTAAATAGATCAAGTAAATTTTTGGCGCCGTTGCTAGGGAACGACTTAATTAAAATATGTAAAAATAAAAAAGAATAATAATACCTTTGTTGATTTATTATAGACGTCCAACTATGCAATGTTTGGATAACCGTCCCAGTGGTTTGACCCCTGATCTTACGCGGGTTAATATTGAATACTACTTTGCTGCACCAAGGTGCCTCTTAGGTGTATTAAAATCAAGTAGTTAATTAAAATATGTAAAAATAAAAAAGAATAATAATACCTTTGTTGATTTATAGACAATTGATTCCTTTCCTACCTTAACAAAGGAATTAGAAAGTGTATACCAACTGATCAGTGGTCTATACTCACTTATTACGTTGTTCTATTGTGAACTTGTATATTTGTATAGATGTAATTCTTTTATTTTTATTTTTTTTATTTTCTTTATGGTTAACCTCTTTGATTGACATACTCGCTTGCTGTTGGATGAAACCCTTCAAGTTAGTTATCATATTTTCTATTTTTATTTTTCATCTAACTTTCTAACATTTTACTTTATTTAGTGGATGACCTACTTTGGTTACCATTCTAACATTCTACTTTCTGTACTTTACTTTCAGTATTTTTTATTATTTTTTTTTATGGTTTACTTCTTGGGTTGATTCACTTCTTACTTAGATCGGTGCACTCGATATGGTAACCATCTAACTATTTACTAACTATCTAACTCTTTACTAACGTTTTACTAATGGATTAAATTTTGTTTATTTTGTTATTTTTGTGTACAGACATTTTAGTATACTACTATAGTTTTTTATTTATTTATTTATCTTTTCTTTTATTTTCTTTTAATATTTTGTTGTGTTGATGTTTAGGGAAAGGTTAATTTATGTCTTCATAAGGTATGTACACTTTTATGAAATACTTAATTAGGGATGCGCATGGACTATTGGTACGCGTTGACTCTTCTAGTAATCTTTCTCTCACCTTTAGTACTATTTTTCTATTTAGGACTCCTGTTCCAAACATTTAGTTAGTTAACCGAGGTACTTGTTCTATCCTAATGGTGAAAGAATTTGATCATCAACCACCTGTGAATCCCAACTTGCCAAATCCAAATAATGTACCTTAATGTGGGAGTGTACATGGTAATCCTCCCTATAGATTTCTTAGGGATTATCTGAATCCTACTAGGCATGCTCCTACTTTTTGCATTGTTCTTCCAATGTATCACACAGCGTTGACTTTAAAGCTAGGAGTGATTCAGCTATGGTTTGGATTCTAAAAAACCATAATAAGATATCAAAGATTTCGATAATGTATACTCTATATTCTTCAATAATTCTTATCCAATGGAAGTAGTACTTCTAAAACTATTCCCGTTTTCTCTCAAAGACAAGGCCAAGACATGGTTCAACTCATTGAGTTCTATGTCTATTCATTCTTGGCAAGATCTTTAGACATTATTATTGAAAAAATCCTTCCCTGAGCATAAAATTGAGGCAATTCATCACCAAATTTCTCAATTTGTCTATATGTCTAGTGAATCGTTCTTCCAATGTTGGGAGAGATTAAAAATTTATTGAATGCTTATCCACATCATAGTTTCAGCAATTAAAATATCATAAATACTTTATATTCATCATTGACTCTACAATTTAAGAAATTCATTGAGTCTATATGCACAGGGACTTTGTATGACAAAGACCCATCTGAAGCGTATGACTTCTTTGATTACTTTGTGAATCTGGCTAGAGATTGGGCCACAACTAGGACCCAAAATCATGAGTCTAAGCCTAGGGTAATATTTCAGCTTAATCAAGTGGATGATCTGAATGTTAGAATAGCTTAACTTACCTGAAAGTTAGAAACCATAAAGACAAGTAAGAGCAATTTTGTGAATAGTGAGTCTCCCAAGGAAGAAGTTGTTTAATGTGTGGTATAATAGAATATGAAACTGCTGCATGTCCAATTATGCCAGGTTTTAAGGAGGCCTTGCATGGCCAAGCTAATGCGGTTGGCCAATATCGGGATACATATAATGACCAACGAGTTAAGGGAAACTCTTTTTTGAACACATATAACCCTGGATGACGAAATTACCCAAACTTTGGGTGGAGAAATGAGGGTCCTTTGAATCCTCGAGCATTTCAAGGAGGATCTCAAAACCCTCAACCTTTCCAATCCCAACCTGTTCAAGCTCAACAATCCATGCCTTTCCAACCCAATCTAATACATATCAACCCCCTCATAAGAGAGCTTTAGAAGATAATGTTCATCAATTGACAAATGATATGAGAGAAGTCAATAATAAGGTGGATAGGCAGGATAAAGTGTTAAACCAACACACTAGGATGTTGGAGGATATAGTGAAGCAAATGTTTAACTTGATACAAGCTTTGACTCAACAAGTGTCGAGAGATTTCCATCTCAACCGCAGCTAAATTCAAATCCCACAAAGCAAGTAAACATGACCGAAGCGAGGACTGATTCTCAATCTGGTCATGAATAAGTCCAATCCATCACAACCCTAAGGAGCCAAAAAATCATTGATAAACCATTACACCTAGAGAGGAAACTCTTAAGGTTATTGATGAAAGAAATGGAGATGTGAGAGAATAAGAAAGAGGAAAAGATGAGAGTGAGAAAGAGAAAAAGAAAGTTAAGCCAATTTTAGAGCCAACTAGAGCATCTAAAGATGATGGCATTGATGTTGTGAAATATGCCCCGTTTCCTCATAAATTGGCCAAACCAAAACATAAGCTTTTGAATTTTAAAATTTATGAAGTGTTTTAGCAAGTTAAGGTCAACATTCCAATCTTAGATGCCATTAAGCAAATTTCTTCCTATGCCAAGTTCTTAAAGGACTTATGTAATGTAAAAATCAAGTTACATGTCAAAGAAATAATTTTTATGATTGAGAGCCAGAGTGCAATTTTGCAATGTAAGTCCTCACCGAAGTATAAGGACCTCGGCTGTTCTGTTGTTTCATGTACAATAGGGAGAAATAAGATAGATCAAGCCTTTCTTAATCTAGGAGCAAGTGTCAATCTACTTCCTTATTCAATTTATCAACAACTTGAATTAGGTGAGTTGCACCTTATACGTGTTACCTTACAACTAGCTGACAGATCTATTAAGGTTCCTAGGGGTATTGTGGAGAATGTTCTCATTCAAATAGATAAGTTTTACTATCCAGTGGATTTCATTGTGTTAAATACACAATCGGTTGAGAACATTAATGCTCATTCCCAAATTCTTGTTATCTTAGGATGACCATTCCTAGCCATATGTAATGCCGTAATCCATTGTAGGAATGAGTTGTTAAAGTTGTCATTTGGGAATATGACTGTGGAGATGAATATCTTTTCAGTTAGAAAATAACCAAGAGAGTATGAGGACACCAGAGAAGTAAACTGCATTCAGTTTATTATGCAAAAGTACTTTGAGAGTGAACTTTTCAAGGATCCTATTGAAAAAGCTCTTATTTCGGGCAAATCACATGACCGGTTACATTTGTGACCATGTCAAGTCTAGGGACACAATTCCTAAAAGGATAGAGAGAGGACAATGTATGCAAGTGGGTCATTGCACCTCATCATTTGAGCCTCTAATTCCTAGTGTCATAAAACTTGTCCCTTCTGAATAAAAAGCACCCACTCCTGAAAGAAAACATTTACCATCTACATTGAAGTATGTATTCCTTGATGAAGGCGAGTCTTGTCCTATTGTTAAATCCTCTAGCTTGTCTGAAGGCCAAGAAAAGAGCCTTGTGAAAGTGCTAAAGAATCATGGAAAAGCCTTAAGTTGGACCATTGTAGACCTTCACGACATTATTTCTATTGTATGCACACATCGCATATATCTTGAGGACGAGTTTAAACCGGTGCATCAAATGCAAAGGCATTTAAATCCTAACATGAAAGAAGTTGTGATAGGAGAAGTATTGAAATTTCTTGATGTGGTTATCATATACCCCATCTTTGATTCAAAGTGGGTTAGTCTAATCCATGTTGTTTATAAGAAATCTAGAGTCATGGTAATTCAAAATGAGAAAAATGAACTAGTTCCCACTAGGATTCAAACTGGGTGGCACATGTGTATTGACTATCGTCGACTGAATGTTGTTACTAGAAAAGACCACTTTTCACTCTCATTCTTCGACTAGGTCTTAAAACGAGTGGTGGGATGGGCCTTTTACTGTTTTCTAGATGGATACTCTAGGTACAATCAAATTGAAAGTACCATTGCAGACTTTCACATGTCCTTTTGGTACTTATGCTTACAAAAGAATGCCCTTTGGCTTATGCAATGCACTGGCCACTTTTCAAAGGTGCATGATGAGTATCTTTAGTAATATGGTAGAGAGATTCTTAGAGATTTTTATGGATGATTTTTTTGTGCACGGATATACCTATGAGAGTTGTTTGGAAAACCTCAAGAAGTTGTTATAAAAATCTAAGGAGAGTAACCTTATCCTAAACTGAAAAAAGTGCCACTTCATGGTGACACAAGGTATAATGCTTGGACATATTGTGTCAAGCAAGGGGATTGAGGTAGATAAAGTCAAGGTTGAATTGATTAAAAAACCACCTACCCCTAGAATTGTGAAAGACATTTGATCTTTTCTTGGGCATTCTAGTTTCTATCGGCAATTCATAGTAGGATTTAGTGACATCTCTCATCCAATGTGTCATCTCTTGTCAAAAGACGTTTCAGTTGAACAGACGTCTAAATGCTAAGAAGCTTTCGATAAGCTTAAATAGCTATTGACAATTGCACCTATCATTCGGTCACCCGATTGGTCATCACCTTTCGAGTTGATGTGTGATGCTAATGATTATGCTATAGGAGTAAAGAATGTAGTTGCTGACCATTTGTCACGACTCTCTATTGATGGAGAAGCCAAGGATACTCTCCCTATCAATGAGTATTTTTTGAATGAGCATCTTCTTCAAATCCAAGCACTTTCTCAAACAACTATTCCATGATTTGCTAATATAGCCAACTTTTTGGCTATTGGCAAGATACCATCACACTGGTCTTTTAGATAAACAAAAATTCTTTAGAAATGTGAGGTATTTCTTCTGGGATGATCTATACTTATTCAAGTATTGTCCCGATCAGATAATTCATCGGCGTATCCCCAATAATGAGTTTCAATCTGTTATAGAGTTTTGCCACTCCTATACTTGTGGTGGCACTTTAGTTCGAAAAAGACGGTTGTAAAGATTCTGCAATCTGGCTTATATTAGCCCACCATGTTTTGTGATGTTCACACTTTTTGCACATCTTGTGATAGGTGTCAACGATTAGGAAGCCTTACTAGAAGGCACATGATACCCCTCAACTCCATTCTTACTCTTGAGATATTTGATTGTTGAGGTATTGATTTTATGGGATCGTACCCTAGTTCGTTTGGATTCTTTTACATTTTTGTGGCCATTGACTATGTATCTAAATGGGTGGTGGCCATTGCTTATAATAGCAATGATCACCATGTTGTGGTCAAGTTCTTAAAGGAGAATATCTGTTCTCGCTTTAGTATGCCTTGTGCTGTCATTAGTGATGGTAATACTCACTTTTGTAATAAACCCATTGGATTTTTTTACATTCTTGTGGTCATTGACTATGTGTCTAAATGGGTGGACGCCATTGCTTATCGTACCAATGATCACAACGTTGTGGTTAAGTTCTTAAAAAGAGAAAATATTTTCTCGATTTGGTATGCCTTGTGTTGTCATCAGTGATGGTGGTACTCACTTTTGTAATAAACTCATTGGAATGTTAATGTGAAAGTATGGGGTCGTTCACAAGGTTAGTATCCCTTAGCATCCCTAAACTAGTGGTCAAGTTGAGTTAGCTAACTAGGAGATTAAGCATATTCTTGAGAAAACTGTTAATCTTAACCGTAAGGACTGATTCTTAAGGTTAGTGGATACATTCTGGACTTATAGAATTGCTTACAAAACTGTGTTAGGTGCTTCTTCTTACGGGCTTGTGTATAGAAAATCATGTTACCTTCCAGTGGAAATTGAGCATAAAGCCTATTACAACTCAATGAACTTGAAAGTTACAACTCAATGAACTTGAAAGTTACAACTTAATAAGAGCATAGATGCGGCCGGCCAAACTAGAAAGTTACAACTCAATAAACTTAAGGAACTTTGAAATGTTGCTTATGAGAATGCAAAGATCTCTAAGGATAAGATGAAAACATTCCATGACCAACACATCTTTCGCAAGTCTTTTCATGTCGATTAAAAAGTATTACTTTACAATTTCCTATTACTCTTGTTTTCGGGCAAATTAAAGAGTAAGTGGTCTCGACCTTATCTAGTAAAAGATGTGTCACCGCACGGAGTGGTAGAAATTGAGAATTCCAGTAATGGGAATATTTGTAAAGTCAATGGGCAAAGACTGAAACCCTACTTGGAGAATTTTATAAGTTTGATTGAAAGTGTGGATTTTATGGATCTGCCATTGCTTCGGTAAAAGTAATATCCAATCAGTTTGTACAGTTAGTTTAGTCTATTTATTTGGTTTAGTAACTGGTTTATCTTTAGTTCAAGTTCCCCCCCCCCCCCACCCCCCCCCCCCCCCCCCCCCCCCCCCCCCCCCCCAAAATGTTTGTCTCCTACCTTTTCCTTTCCATTTTCGTCTCGCTGTCGTGATCGTTATCTAGTTGGGGGGCAGGGCCACGTTCATTTTTTTCGTTAATTGGTTCGTCATTTTCTATTATTTATTTTGACTTTTATAGTTTTGTCTTTGTGACCAGCAGAAATTAAAGAACTTAATAGTGTCATGACTTCTCATATAAATGGTTGAGTGCTTACATTTGCATGTTGCATCTTCTGAATATTTTCATTTGGTATCAGAGGCGAGATAATTCGCCGTGCAAAGATCGTGAGAAGAGTTGAACTCCAAGACGAACAATTTTAACCTCTTACTAATCGCAGTACTCTAGCTTGTAAGAGAAGAGCAAAGAGACTAAATAAGTGTCACCATTGTGCTAGACACACGTGTGTGGATAAACATTGCAAAGGAAGTAACTGACTAATGTCAGGGAATCAGATGGTTTACCTAGATATTATTAAAGGGTGAGTAAATATTGAGGCATTGAGACGCCTTAGAATTACCAAAACGGTAGACTATCTTGATTTTGATGCCAAACGTCTAGCTCAACTTTGTAATAATTATTCTTCCTAAGATGTGTTAGGTTTGAGTGTCTTATTTGCATGTTTATCTTTATTTGTAAATATGACTAATATTTATTTTGCAGATGTTTTGCATTTTACAAAAAAAAGAAAAAAAAAACAAAACAACACAACACAAAAAAACAAAAACTTGCGCAATGCTGAGAAGTGTACAATTTGAATGCACTTGAGATCTACAAAAGAGGTTTGTGTATCTTTTATTTGTAGAGTTTTATGATAAATGTAAATTTGAATTTTGAGAATTTGTTGAAATATGTTTTCATTCAGCTTAGCATAATTTTTATTTTATCAATTTTTTTAAATACAATTGCAAGATTTTATTTTAACATATAGAAAGAAACTATTTTACATTATTTATTATCATATCATGATAAGGTTGTTATTTTTACATATTATACAATTTCATCCTTACAAAAGTAGAGATTTTTCACCAAGTGAACTTTAAAGTCAATCATGTCTTTTGGAGTGTTTACATTTACTCTTGATGAATTTCTTCCACATTATTCTTTCAATAGCTCCATTATACTTGTATTTGACCCAATTGTTTGAATTGCTACGATAATTCAATATGTTAAATTCTTATAACCTTTAGCTGTTGTACACTTTAAAAAATGAATCGAGGCCATATTTGATCTTTTAAGCCACAGATTTGTTTGTTGACATAATTTCCTTGGAACTATCTTTAAGCCTATTTCTTTCTTTCTTCCTACATATATTATTGCTAAAGTTTTGTCCCTGAATACGAAAACACAAGCATCTTCACTTGTGCAAGTTGAATTGAGAAAAAAGGTGATCTATTTGCAATATGAAAAAAAAAACAAATTAGCAACGAAGGAAAAAAATAGAAAAAAGAAAGTAAAAGTAAAAAAAAAAAGAAAAAAAAAAAAGAAGAAGAAGAAGAAGAAAAAGTTGGCTATTAAAAAAATATCAAATCAAATCAAATGGAATAGGAAAATTAAAGGTATGTATTCATTGATCAATTCATGCCTTGATCACACATGTTTTAAGTTTTTTTATCCTTTCTTTCTCATTACCTTATACCTTACGGCCAAGTTATAATCTGATCAAAGTTCTTGAGAATTTGATGTGTACATTGCTTGTTCATTCACTTCGTAGAGAATTCACTTATCAGTTGCTTGTGTGATTTTTACATTAAGTATTCTTTTATGGAGTTATGCCAAGTTGTCTCTCACTTTATATATTCATGTCATTTCTTTATGGTTGTCTTTTTTTATTTTACATTATATTTACTCTTTTGTAAGAACAACCGGTGTAAGATGCTTATGTTCTTTTTTTCTAAGAGAATATCCAGTGAGATTGAATCAAATCTTAAAGGATGTATACGTGTTTTTATATTGTAATACTTCTCTTATCATGTAATGATCCACACACAAAAGGCTTTCATATGTTGTTCTAAGACATTATCTTGCTTGTGTATTAAAAAGTAGGATAGACAGAACATGCTTGTATTTTGATTCATGTCATACTTTATCCTCCTAATCCTTAGTTGCAGGCCTATTTTAATGTTTGTGGGTATTATCAATGAAAATCCTCACGAGACATCACTCGTCCATTAGGAGTAACTTATGGGTTTAAAGGCTTAGTGCATATGCTAAATGTACTCTTGATCCCTATGAAAGTGGAACATATCTTTTTAAGTGTATTTATTTGTTTTGCTAGGGACTAGCAAAAAGCAAGTTTTTTTTTGGGGGGGGGGGGGGTGTGATTACATTGTAAAAATATAATTACAAGTTCTTAACTTTGTATTTGTTGGCATTAAAATAATTATAAATAATTTTAATTAATTTACTTTTAATTCTAATAAATTTTGTTGAGCATTTTCTAGACTTTTAGACAGAAGGGGGAGCAAACCCACGTGGAAAGAAAAGAGTCTTCATTGATTGGAGCCCACCCACATGGGCAAACCTTTATTTTTCAACAACTCCACCAAAACAAGCAATGCATGTTTTTTTTTTTGGATAAAAGAACCCAATCACATGATAATTGACATGAAAAGAAGGTAATTGACATGAAAAGATGAAAATTCACATGGAAATATGACAATTGAAATGGAAAGATAGAAATTGACATGGAAAGAAGGCAATTGACATGAAAAGAAGACAAAATAAGAAATTAATAATTAAAAAAAAAATAATACATCACTATAGGGAATGGATGGCTTCATCTTGAGAGCTATAAATAGCAACACCAAAGGGAAGAGGGTGAGAGCTAGAGACGAGGCCAGGAAGAGAGATAAATGTAGGAGCTTCCAATTATTTATGAAGTCATTTTTTTTTTCAAGCCAAGTCTTTTTATTGCCATAAGTAGCTAGTTTTTTTTTCTTCGAGCTAATTATAAAGATTATTTGAGGATCTTGGGATATCAACATAGGTAATTGGGTTTTCATTGTTTATCTTTAAAATCTTTCAATTCTTGATAATTAAATTTTAGATCTTTGAGAAAATTTAAATTTTTGACTAAGTTTGGTAATTTCTATGCACAAATCTTAGTTTGGTATAGTTATTGCACAAATCGATAGCATGAATCTATGACTTTAATTTTATTATTCTAGATTTAATTATTATTGAATTTTATTTTAATTGTTAAATCTTCCAAATCAAAGGCTCAAGACGAAGTTAATGATTTGAGTTACAAAATCTCCGTTGGAATTTCGAGTGAATTGGGTGATCGGATCAATTGGATCTAATACTGTTTTATTAAGTTTAATTTAAAGTCTAACTCAACAATCATCAAACCTCCCAAAATAAATTATTTTATTTTGGTTACTATTTGATTTTTTTCACCAATTGTCCATATCTCATTGGTATTGTTCATGGTGGAATTCAAATAGGTTGGCTTAGGTTTCGATTAAAGCCATTGTAATGCTACGGTGTTTAGCATGATTTAGTAAGTATCTAAGTTTTTACCGTGAATGAATTCTAGCTCTAATTTTTTATGTTTGGATAATCGTTTCTTGTGGTTCGACTCCAATCTTATCGGGTTATTATTGAATACTACTTCGCTGCATCTGCTCTTGGGTGTATTAAGTAGATCAAGTTAGGGAAAAAAAAGCTTCTCTTTTATCCCTGTCTCGACCCCCCCCCCCCCCCCCTTTTTTTCTTTTGGGCTCTATCAGTGAGAAAGTGGATGGGAATTCCTTGCCACCCCACAAATCACCCCTTCCAACCATGTGGGGTAATATGGTTATGCTGCACTTATCATCGGACGACTGCACCCCTTCAATGGAGTGTTTACTACATCTTTTCAACGAAATGTCCAAAGAGACTACCATACTGAAATGATCTCAGCTCCAACCAACTATGCGGTAAAGCGCCAACGCACCCCTCTATCGGAGTGCCTAATGAATTGCTATGGCTCTAACCAACTGCACTCTAAGGCGCCAATACATCCCCGGGCTTGCAGTGCTAAATAATTGCCACGACCATAAACAACTGCACCTGGGGCACTAATGCAACCCCTCACTTGGGGTGCCAAACAACTTGCCACAGCCACAATGGATCCCTCGCCTAGGATGCCAAACAACTGCTGCGTCTCCAAACAATTGCGTGCTACGGCGCCAATGCACCCTTCATCTAAGGTGCCAAATAACTTGTCACGGCCACAATGCAACCCTCGCCTAGGATGCCAACAACTGCCACGGCTATAAACAACTGCGCTTGGGATTGTAATGCAACCCCTCACCTAAGGTTCTAAACAACTTGCCATGACCACAATGCATCCCTCACCTAGGATGCCAAACAACTACGTCTGGGACGCTAATGCAACCTCTCGTCTAAGGTGCCAACAAACTTGCCACAACTACGCGCAATGGCACCTTAAGGCGCCAATACATCACCCCTCGCCTTGGGGTACCAAACAAAATGACATGGCTACAAACATCTGTCTAGAATGCCAAATGCAAAGTTCACAACTTTGTCAATTGTAGTGGTTCCACCTCCCCTCTGCACATGCACAACTGGAGAGCTCAATGTGGCAACTTCCACTAACCAAATCCACTGCAAATGAGTCCCGCTTCAACCTAGGTGCGCACATTTTCATCACGTTTGTCTCATATGCCTCAGCTCGGAGCTTTCGAACAAACATCTTACAGTTGTTGGATTAACGCTGTCCATAACTTTGCATTGCCACATCTTAAGCTGTTGGTTCTGCCGAACTTTCCAACTTTAAACTTTGCACTGGATAATATGGTCTACTAACAATCCTTAAGCTCTTCGCTACAGAAGACTAACCATTGAGACTTTCTATGCAACACCACAAACAAAACTCCAATGCCAAAATAAGCATAAAACATCATTTCTACGCTTTAAAAGGGCAATACTGAATTATAGGAGCAAAACATCACAAATCCAACACTGTAGTTGGCTTTAGAGTGGTTAATTTTGCTAGGAATGAGTCATGTCTCGGTAAAAAATGGCCCAAAACTACTTAAAAGAGCACAAAACCAAACTGGTGGCTCAATAAGTGGCGCGGCTCGATAAGTGGCACAGCTCAACGCTGGCTTGGGTGGCGATTTAATGGCGGTTGTTCAATGACCCAAAGGCGACGACTCAACACAACGGCTTAACTAGAAACAAAGCGGCTGATTAATGACCTAGTGCCGACGGCTCTGTGCGGCTCAACATAACAAGGCTTAAGGCTAACATAAGGCTGACAATAGCTAATATGGCCGTACTAAAAATTTAAGCAACATTTGGCGGTCAAATTGAAATTTCAACAACATTTGGGAGCTAAATTAAAATTTTAGAAACTTAAGGGTTAAACTGTAATTTCCAATAATAACTGGGGCCAAACTATAATTTCAAGAACTTTAGGGATTAAACTACAATTACACAAACTTCTCCTGACGTGGCACAGACTAGGCAGCTGACTAGACGCTAATGTGGTAGATGACGTAGCGGCTGACTGTGCAATGATGTCACTGATGACATATGGCTGACAAACTATTGATAAACTGTTATCGTCATTGATGATGCAATGTTGATGTCACTCGTCTTCTCTGGCCAAAAAACTGTAACAGATCTGAAAATTTCAATTTCAAATCTACAGAGTGTCGGACCTCTTTTTTCGACGCCATTTGTAGTAGCGTGTTCGTCTTGTCGAGACGAACCTTCTGCTATGACCAAAATTTGGATTCGGCCAAAAAATTATAATAGATTTGAAATTAAAAATTTCATATCCACAGAGCATCAGACCTCCATTTTTTATATGGTTTGCGGTAGGTTGTTCATCTTGATGAGACAAACCTTCTGGTGTGATCGAAAGATGGATCCGACCAACTTGATTTCTGGGCACTTCTTCCCAAGCAATGAACCAAAGTTCTAATACCAATTTGTTGTGCCAGCAAAAGCACTTGACACCACATATGTTGTCGTGCTGAAAGTACCCCAAAAATACACACACCTAATAAAAACAATAGAGATAGAGATTTATTGTGGTTCAGAAATTTGCCTACGTCCACACTTTGTTGGTGCAAATTTTTGTAGAAGAAGATTATGAACAATTGCTTCAAGGCACGATAAAATATCGCTTTCCTTAAGATGATATTCGCCCCCACCAATTTAGTGAATCTGGTGTGCACCGGGTTAATGGCGAATCGCCTCCAAGATACAATGAAGCCCAGAATAATCTGTTATCTAACTGCGTTTTGCACAAACGAAGTTAGAACCAAATACCTTCAGATTTTACAAGTCTGCCAAGAATCTAGAATTTTGTTTCTGCAGTAAACAGATTCTAACAATAAAAAAATAAAATAAAGAGGAATTGATGCATAAGAACATCTATCATAACCACCTCTAATGGTCTAATAAGATTACCATTATGTAGACTCAAAGGCGTCTATTTGGAATAGGTGTGTCCATTAGAATTCAAATATTCTAACCGCCATTTTCACATTTAAATGTGTCCATCCGATCATACCTTTACATATTAATGGTGTAGATTGCACCTCTCTAACATTTAAAAGCTTTAACTAAAAACACCCAATTGAAAACATATATATATTTTGAAAATATTTCCAACAATCCCCCACCATTTTCAAAATAATTTGAAAAATTACTTCTTGTTTAGACTAGGAAAACTAATGCATAAATGAAGGTGTCTTATGAACTTGAACCTTCACTTAGTGAAAACACATCAAAGTGAACAAGAATTGCATAGTAGGCAAGCTTTGAACTAGCGATCCTATATAGTTAACTGGACATGTCTCACACACAAATTTTCTTTTGTTTAGGTAAATTCATGAAAGCCGACACGTGGATTGGCCTTGTGTCTATATCTTGTTTCATGAGTGCTCTAGATATTGCCCAAATCATCATAGAAGGCGGCACCACCTTCGACACTCATATAGGTAGACTTATCTGAAGTGTTCCAGTAACTTTAACACTCCAACATGATCTGTTATAAGCCTATTGAGAGCATATTGCTCAACCTTCTCTTTATACATTATTGGTACCAAACACTTTTTCCTTGGGATGAAAAATGTTTGTAGTGCTCGCAGTCACTACATCTAATGTACTTTGGCCCATTGAACTCAAGACTTAATGTTTTGCGTTGAGTCAAGTTTCTATCAGTGGTGACTATTCATTTGGGCAAAAACTCATCCCCGTTGATGTTTTCCATCAAATTCCTTGCAAGTCTTTTGAGTTAGTGAATCTACGTGCCTTGTTCTGGCACGATTCCACAAACCAATAGTAATTACTAATTACTCCATTAGTGAGCAGTTGTCTCACATACCCAAGTCTTAGGCCATGCCTAGACTTATCAATATAAATTTTGGCTATGAACCCATGATAGTGTAGTCTTATTATCACAATGTAGATATTCAAGAAAAATAGAAATTTGCTATAACAAATTCCTAAGCCACTTTACTTATTTGTTACAAAAAAACCAAACCTACAAACACAACTACCATGGTAAAGTTTGTAGTAAAAATTTATTTCTTGAAACTTAGGAAATTACTCCTCCACCAAGAATAAAAATTCATTCGTTGGTTGATGTACGATCATTCTGTGATAATTGGCATTATTGTATCCATCCAAAACTATAGGGTATCCTTTGTAACATGGACCATAGTCCATGATTCCTTTTGAATATTTCAAAATACTAACCAAATGCACAAGCAATATCAGATCGTACACATGTCATAGCACATAGCAATGACCAATCACTCTAGCATATTTTATTTGCCACTAAATACCGCATGTCTAAACATGCTTAAAGTGATAAACTTCATTTTATACCATGCTCACATATAAATACAAATTTACATGCTTAACAATAAATTCAGCAAAGGAATTTCTACATAGAAGATCTATAATAGAAAAATAAATGACATCCAATCCAAAATAAATGCAACTAAAATATCCAATGTACTGAAACATGATATAATATAATAAGATCATGCTATATCCGCAATTATACATATATTTCAATTTCTAGAATTTTAATACAACTAAAATTCACTCAAAAAATTATGAAATAAAGCTTTGCGATATTGAATCATCCCATTCAATACATCAGATTGTGTATAACATAATCCCAAAGCCATGTGGCCCCAAGTCACGTGCTGAAACAATTGACAATTTCCACCACATGTGTGAGTAAACCACGTAATATCTAATTCCCAACTTTTATTATTAATTTAGTGGGTCAAAAACAAGAAGAAAAAGAAAGAAAAAAAAAATCTGACAACACACTCAAGTAAAATGAAAAATTGATTTTTAGTGGACAAAACAGACAACAACAGATGCATCATAAGTCCAACGCATCATCATGCGCGCGACTGGTCCCACCCGCTATCTTACTTGCCTTTGTTGGCCATGCGAGCGTTCTGATCTCATTTTTTCAAAAAAAAATCATGGAACCGTTGCTGCAACCATGGAACTGTTGCTTGCAACAACAACCCGCCGGTAACAAAAAAATCGAAGGCAACTTTATGGTAACGAACAGCCCGAAGAAGAAGGCCAAGCAACTAACATGCGTCAAAGTATGTGCATACAATTGCACTGTGGTGCCACCATTTTAATGGTTTTGTTCTGATGGCCATGATGGAGACCATGACTTACATGTGTCTTTTTGTTTGAGTGGATTTGACAAACACACTGTTCATTGTTTTCATAAGGCCAATTTTTATTCAAATTTAGCCAAAACTCTGAACCCTCTTAAAACTCATTCTGTGCAAAGCACTGCATAATGATGCATTCACTGTATCCATTTATATCACCAAACAAACAAAAACAATGTAGGAAATTAAAACAAAGGTAGATCGAGAGTGTACATAATTCACGCCAGATCTTGAAGGATGTTTTATGTTCAATCTTCTTCGAAAAATTTGTTTCATCAAAATCGCAAATAATTTTGGTAACTGAAACCATGCAAATATCGTCTTAAGATTGTTGGTGCAAATTTTTGTAGAAGAAGAAGATTATGAACAATTGCTTCAAGGTACGATAAAATATCGCTTTCCTTAAGATGATATTCGCCCCCACCAATTCAGTGAATCTGGTGTGCACTGGATTAATGGCGAATCGCCTCCAAGATACAATGAAACCCAGAATAATCTGTAATCTAATTGCGTTTTGCACAAACGAAGTCAGAACCGAATACCTTCAGATTTTACAAGTCTGCTAAGAATCTAGAATTCTGTTTTTGCAGTAAACAAATTCTAGCAATGAAAAAATAAAACAAAGAGGAATTGATGCATAGGAACATCTATCATAACCACCTCTAATGGTCTAATAAGATTACCATTATGTAGATTCAAAGGTGTCTATTTGGAATAGGTGTGTTTATTAGAATTCAAATATTCTAACCACCATTTCCACATTAAATGGTGTAGATTGCACCTCTCTAACATTTAAAAACTTTAACTAAAAACACCCAATTGAAACATATATATATTTTGAAAATATTTCCAACACACTGGAACCGGATAAAGTTTATTTAATGGAGGAGATTACTACTCTCAACTCACACAACACTCTGCTTGACAAACCCACTGTTATACAATACCCCACCAATACAAATGGTCATACAAATTGCCTATGGCAATACCAAAGCCCATCCCTCAATACAAATGCCCACAACAATACAAAATGCTATTGCCTCACAAATGGCCCCGCCCCTACACCGGAGCAGTGCCTCTCACTGCAACCCCCACTCTACATTGCAAACCCCATGTTTGCCCCCTTTTCTTCATCCCTCTACTCGATCCTCTATTTATATGGGAGGAGGAAATTTGTCATGTCTGCAATGGCATTGCAAATCTTTGACGATGGAGGTGGTCAACAGTGGGAAAGGATTAACTCTTTCTTTGACAATGCCAGCGGCCGACTTCTTGAAGGTGCGGCGGCCTTCTTCCGTTGCTACTGATAGCCCATTCCTTCTTTTCTTCCTTTTCCTTCTTTTCTTCTTTTCTTATTCCAACTGTCGACGGGTGAAGAAAAGACCTTGTCTTTTCTTCCATTTTTTCTTTTGGCCTCTGTCGGTGAGAAAGTGGATGGAATTCCACCCACTCCACATGGGTGGACCAGGGTGGTTCCCACCCCACAATAAGGATGTCCCACAAGAGCTTGTTGATGAATTAAAGGTTATTTTCCAAGTATTGTACCACTTACCTGTTTGTTATAAGTCTTATATAAGTTTTAGAAACTTTTTGGATGTCTTTCTCCTATTCTATTGCAATACTTCACACAAGATTCCAAGTCTTCTTTTATTTTTCTGCAATTCCTTGGCAATCAAAGAGCGCATTAATTCACTTTTTTTTCTTCTGAAATTTGGAGTTGGAACATAGTGCTATAGCCGATGTTTATTATTCTGTTAGGAATATGTTACATTATGCTCAATAATTTAATAATGGATTTTGAAGCAGTGAATATACCCTAATGTGGCAGTTTTTCTAAGGTGCGATTGGGGAACCTTGGAAACTAACATCATTTCTTTTTCAAATTGGCATGTGCATTTGTTTTCTTTGTAGATGTAGTTTTGTTTGGAATGCTCCTAAATCTGCTATCAAGCATTTACTTACTTCAACGACATAAAAACAATTAACTGACAGAGGAGTGGTTTGCGATGCTTGATTCTATGGGGGCCGGCACCGTGGGAACTGGAATAACTGGATACTTTATTTAGTTTCATACTTTCATGTTAATTCTTTGATTTTTCGGGGCAGGGGGTTGATTCTTTGATATGGCAGGCTCTATGAGACGAAATTTTGAGGTCAGCATTTTTTTGGCCCTTCATGTTTCTCTCGGATGGCTTTCTAGTTTGCATAAGTGTTTTTTAAGTGGCTGCTTTTTCCTGGGCAATATTGTTGGCAACTAGTGAATTGTCTCAAGTTCGTGTTTAGTGGTATTCCTTTTATGGAGTATTCTTGTGTAGGGAATTCCCTGTTCCTTGTTTCACAAGGAATTTGGTCTAGGGCTTTACATAATAGAGTCTAGTGTTAGAAATTTGCACGTACTCAAAGATTTGGTTTCCCAAAATTTGAAGGGCCCTCTCCGTATGGGGAGGAGCACATTGCGACATGAACTATTATAAGGTTAATTATCTAAGTGTGTTTTCTTGAGGTTTTACTTTGGTGCCTTATCCAATTAAGAGTTTGGGTTCTTGGTGTTGTTTGTACTCTCTTCAATGTTTTGGCTTTGATACTTCTGGTTTTTTTTTCCCGTAATCCCTATTATTCATTACATATTGGTGGTTTCTAATTGTGATTGTGTTTGTGGGGTGATTTGGCTACGATGGAGGTTTCTTCTATGTCCCATTGTGTGGGGCTTTGAAAGGGGATGCGGAGGACACGGAGCAATTTTTGGCGTAATACCAGGTCTACAGCTTTTGGACTTTTAGAGGCTTTGCGGTAAATGGTTGAAGAAAGGTTCCATAGAACCTCTTTTGTATTATTATTTTTGTACGAGTGGCACCCCCTTGGTGCCTTTTAATATAGTTTCACATTTATTTATAAGGAAAAAATATCAACTGTTTCTGAAGAATTGATTGGCAACTTCTTTGGTGTTGATAGTTCCAATGTGGGGGTTTTAGTGGTTGTTGAGGCACTTGTGATAGTGGTACTGCAATTTCGTGATAGTACTGGTGGAAGCAAGACTGAGATGGCTGTAGCGATGGTGCTAATTATGTTTTTTTCTATTTATGAATAATTAAAAATATATGAACTTTACAAATAATTGGGTTCTACGCGTGTATTTCGATTAGCATTTCCTATTATCATTTTATGTCCCTTGCTTATTGAGGAATAAAATATATATTGTGAAGGAGGGATATTTTGAGAATGCAACCTTCACTCCACTGCACTCTGGCTGGTTTTATCAGTCTACGTAGATTTGCAATGTGTTTATAACATATTATTGGGTTCGGTGTCAGAATTGCAGGAACATATAGTTTAGTATTCTGTTAGGAGTTGTTGCTAATCAACTCTGGAGACTCAGTATAGTGACATTTCGTCCTTTAGCATGTCTATATACCAAGTGAAATTGATATGTTTATCTATGTGGGAGACTTGTTTATTCTCTTGGAATATTCGCTAAGGGATATTTTAGGAATTATATGGGGATTAAATTATTTCATTTTGTGTCAATGCTAATATTTTTTGTTGAGTGGAAAATGTTTATTTCGCTGTCTGTATTCATCTACAATGTTCTCAATTCAGATTCTAATAATTCCCCCAATTTTTATTTTTCAATTTTATTATGTTGGTCCTAGTTTACATATTAGCTCAAGTATTTGAAACAGACGGGACAATTTGTGTGTTTACTGAACACTCATAATTGATTTGCTGCTTCTGTTTTCATCTGCTCTTTTAAAATTTTATTTATGATCTACTTCCTAAATTTAGCTATTGATTGCCGACATAGACTTGGCCTGTGTCTTGAAGGCGTTCATTATTGATACATAAGCTTTTACTTTGATAATTTATGATCTCCAAAGCATTATCATCTACCTTGAAATAATAATATATACGTCTCTTGGTGTCAGTTTGCGTATTATCACAAAATAAAGCTGTCTCTGTTAAAAACTTGTTTATCAAGCTATTTTTCTAGCCCTTTCCTTCTTTTTTCTTGTGGTCCATTCAGTAGTACATTGTGCACTAGGTCCTAGCTCTCTCTTCAAAATGACCTTATGTGGTACTTTGTGCATTCAGGTCTGAAGAGGAAGTGTCCAAGATAGTCAAATCTTGTAACAAGTATAAGTTCTGAGCTCCTCCTTTCTCAGGATTGTCTGATTTTTATAAAGCTTTCAATTGTTTCTTAATGATTAATATTTGTCTTGCCATTTGGATTGGATAACTCCTTTATATATTGAACTTTGGGCACTTGGATTGTTTCAACTCATAACTATTTGTTTCCATGCATTAAGTCTGAAAAAATCCGAAATGAAATATGCGGAAGAGAAGCAAATCTGATTTGATTCAAATGTTTGTTTTAGTTAACATATTCACTATATATAATTTGGCCCAACATTAGCAAGTTTTAAAATGGCTTATTTATTTGAACTTTTCTTTTCTGCTCGTTTTTAATTTTCTTTTTTGGTTTAATTTGATGAGCACAGGTCCCTATCGTGCCATATGCAGGAGCCACATCAATGGGTCATATCTTATCACCTTATGAAGGTGTTTGCATTGACATAACTTTGATGAAAGTATGCGTCTGTTGTAAATCATGTCACATGACGTCAAGGCTCTTTTATCATTTGTGGGCAAAGGTGTACCGGCGAACGTAGTGTTGACTTACACGTGGTCCATTTTGGAAATTCTAGTGATCGTCAACATTGCTCGAGTCTCCCAGAGAGTGGCACAAAGATAATCAAGGGCAACACACAGAGAGAGAGAGAGAGAGAGAGAGAGAGAGAGAGAGAGAGAGAGAGAGAGAGAAGCTCAAACTGAAGTATTAATGGCTGAATTCTCAGAAAAAATGACCAAGGGTGAAGGTTTTAGCTATAGAGTCGTTAGAGACTCTCTGCATATATGGTGAGAGTTAGGAATGATGAAACTGCCATGTTGCGATCCCTGATCAGATAAGCACTAGAGCCATCATAGCCTTGAGCAGATGTGTCAGCTCTGGTCAGTCTGATTGGATGGAGACGTGGACTGCTTCTCTAGCCACGGGCTTCCACATGGGGCTATGTTTAATGCCATGAAGGTTGCATTAATGGTAAGTGACCTTAATTGATCTTAATAAGAAGCACTTGAATGCAATTTGGGCGGTGGTCTCTCTCTCTTAGCTGGTTGATAGGATCCACAGTCCTAAGAGGCAAGCGACTTAACGGTTCCTTTTGATTCTAGCCACCAAACCACAACTAGTAGGCAAATCCCGAGAAGATGGATATGAGTTTACCTGGAGACTTTCCTGGATAGGGAGACAAACCTTGAGCACAGGGTGCTCTGTTGATGATGCTTAGGATATTCATGAGATCGTAAAGGGTCTAGGCTCATGGGGGATACCTACTTGGAGAAGACAGCTTTGCCAATATAACCTACATGAGACTGACAGGAGGTGCCTTTGGCGATCTCATAGGGTTAAGCCTGTTTGGAGAAGGTCACAGGGGATGCCCACTTGGAGAAGGTCACCTTGTCAACGTCACTTGCATGAGTTTCTTTGGGTTAAGCACATGATATGCTCTGTGGAGGGAGAAGACCTTGCTGACGTCACCTGGCAAGGTCGACATAGGGTGCCTTAGAGTGCCTACGTGACATGCCATCTGGGGGGAAGACTTGGCCACTTGGTGCAGGTAGATTGGACTACCTACATTAGCCCCCCTGCACGTGTGTGTCAATCTTACTAGTAAATGCACACGCGTGCATAATATATGAGGTATGACTCTTTGTTTGAAGATCATGCATGACTATTGCAGATTTCCCGACGTGACTGATTGCAGATTGCGTTATTCCAAGTGGGCACATCAATGTGCCAAGTGGCCTGGTAGTTTGAGCAGTTGTTAATGTAGGTAGCTTTGACTTGAATGATTGTGACCGTTCGACGACAACTGGTGCAGTAGTTAAGGCACAATGACAGCTCGTGTCACTTCAATCGTCTCGTTAAGGCGCCATTTGGATGTCGATAAATAGGGCACTTAGCCCATATTCCCCCTTTTTTTTGCTTCATTCGAAACTCCGCCATTGAGGGATTGTGAGGAAGTTGAGAAAAAGTGGTTTCACTGTGCTTCGTCTTTGGTAATAGCCTAAGTATTGAACTTGTGATTGGCAAGGACTTGTGGAGCAGGGAACCAAACTACGGGGAGATCTTTTGTTAATAGAAGGATTCAATGACCATTGCCGGCAGGTGAAGACCAAGGTTCAGGTGATGAAGGCCTAGGGAAAAGAAGGGGAAGTGTAGAGCCTTGACACTAGTGTTGGGCTCCACATATTGGTGCAGGGCTCCATTTTTGGGTGATAGGGATGAGTTCTGAAAGACTATGGAAGCGTTCTCCATCGAGAGACTCACTACTAGTGAGACACTGTTATTGTCCTTTGAGGAGGTTGGCTCTAGTCTAGCAGGTTTGATTAGGGGCGAATCAGTGCTGAGGTTAAGGATTGAAAGGGGAGATTTCCCCTATTCCTTTTGAGCTAGGCAAAACTAATACACTGCTGGGGGTGGAATAGAAATCTATACAGAGGAAATCTTGAAGAATCCTGACTATTGCGTTTTGAAGGCAGCTGGGGTCTATGACGTAGTGCTAAACACGCACAAGTTGATAGTCAAACGAAGTGGCCCCTAGCTGGAGACTATAATATTTCGTTGGAGTTTGGATGCATACACATTTGCTGCTGGCTGGGGTAAGACTACGCCTACGTTAGAGGATGTAAGTGCCTTGACTAGGTTGCCTATTGTGGGCAATGTTGTGATGCGCCTCGCGGAGACTAGTGCTAAGGAGGATGGGATTGAAAGTGCTCTGGACAATGGTGTTATGCTGGCAATGAAGACAGTGGCATATAGCAAACCCCAATGAAGTCTGGCAAGGCTTCTAGGAGCAAATCCAGCAAGGTGTCAGGGATGAAATATAAAAACACCTTTAAGAGCTAGATACTTTACTGGTATAGAGATCTGGAGCAAGCGTTTAAGAAGAAAAAGAACAAGAAGGCCCAGGATGATGATTCTGAAGTTGAACAAGATCGTGGGAAGGTAGGGCCAGAGCTAGAGAGCCCATTTCATTTGGTTGTTTTCTTGAGAGCCTGGCTATTGCGATATATTTTTGAAGGTCCTTTGGCTGATGGGGTAAATTACGTATTGTTTCCTTTGGCTGCAACACTATCCTGTGGCAGGCGTCTGACGTTGGGGCCTCTATTTTTGGAAACTCTGTACCATTAATTAGATCAGCTGAAGTTGAACATGGAGCGGTCCTTGGAGTGCTATGACATCCTTTCCTATGTGTGCACCAAATTTCTGCTGATATTCTTTTATAACCGTTTTAAGAGCATGGTGCCCCAGATGGTCTGGGTGTTGCCTCGAGGTAGGTTGAAAGACACGATTGACAAATAGAAGCTCTTCACCCGTAGGCTATATGTGGAGTTGCTTTGAAGGATTGCATTGTTTTAGGCTTATGATGAGGACACTTGGGTTGTTGGAGATGAAGCTATATCTAAAAAGAGAATAAAAACTATTTTGTGGATCATACCAGGGGGTTTGCTAACTTTTAATAAGGCAGGGGGTTTCGAAGTGATGGGGTATCAGCCTCATAGGGTAGCACACCAATTGGGATACAATCAAGGATCTCCTTCCTATCTAGCGTTGGCTAGGACGGCGTGTCAAGTAGGATCTAGGTTTTTGTATGGGAATTGGGTATTGGAGATGAACCAGGTAGGAAAGGGTGGTTCGGGATCTATGGTGCAGAGCGGCTAAGAAAAGTGACACAGTAGTCGAGGGAGTTCTGGAAGAGAACTTTGGAGGTTTGGGACATGTTCATGTTTGGCTACCAAACTAAAGGACGTGCCGCATGATGATCTTAGCCTATGTCTTGCACGTAGTAAAGATAGGACTCTTGCTTCTTGGTGTGAGAAGAGCGACGAGGAGAGGAAACTGAGGATTGTGATTGTAGAGCTTCATTTGAAAAATCAAGTGGAGTCACCAAGCCAATTGGATAAGGAAGTTGGTTTCCAAAGGGTGTTATGTATACCTGTCTTTAATTTATTTTTGCCAAGTGTTCTAAGAACTTAGGTCAGTTTAGCACGCTCTCGTGTCTGTTTATACAAGCTGCTAGAGTAGAGATCCAGGAGCCCGAGTTTGAAAGAAAAGCATAGGACGAAGAAAAGGAAGGTAAGTATCATTGTGTATTAGCTTGTGAGGTTGGGGGGTTAAATTTTGTCCTGGCCTATCTGAGCAAAAACACTTTCTTGTCGTGTAAGCAAAGTAAGAGGCAATAAGGTACTTGAAGATCCGATTGAGGTGGAGGTTGCAGGAGATGCTGTAAAGAAAATATCCTCTTTTGCAAAGGAAAATGACGCTGTGAGAAAGGAGCAGGAGGTTGCACCCAAAAGAACACCATCTGGGGAAAAGGAGAAGAAATCCTAGTGGATCGCCAAGAGGGGGGGCATAATAAACTCTGAAGATGAAGCTGAAGGCATTTTTGATATGGTGTCTCCCTTACAATCAGCGCTTCTTTACGAAAGTGGATTAGCTGCTCGAGAGATGAGGAAGGGGTTGGATCTGAATCTCATTGCTAACCCTAAGAGTGAGAAAGCTGGGGGGGCTAGCTGAATTGCCATCTGTTAGCAGTGGTGAAAAGGGGTAAGAGTTTAAAGCCCAAGTAAAAAAAATAGAGACAGATGCACTTGTTAAAGCATCCAAAGTTCTAACAAAAGAAGCTGAAGTGGTGGGTGGTGATGGGATTTGTACCCACTGACATGACCAAGGGATCTAGCGTGGCGGTTGTAGAGGTTCCTTCTGGAGAACAGAGGACTGTTAAACTTGTGATAAAAATTTTAGAAGATTTGCCTAAAGAAGATAGGATTGATCCCGTGGTGGAGGTTAAAGGAGATCTTCTTGGAGAAAAGATTGTTGAACCTGTTGTGGAGATTACTATGGATCTTCTTAAGAAGAAAATGGCCGATCCTATGGAAGAGTCTATTGAAGCAATTATTAATGTGGAAATGCAGCCAGCTAAAGAGTTACCAGAAGAGTCACCATTGGAGAGCCCAGGAAAGCAATGAGTGTAGGATTAAGGTAAGGGCATTGTTGGTTTGGATGTCAAGGACAAAGGCCCAATGGAGTTGGATGCTGCACAATTGGCAACTATTCTGGGGGAGGCATTAGCACCTGGGCTAAAGGGGCAAACTACTGAGTTGCTAATACCTAAAGTGATTACGGAGAAAGGAAAAGGCAGTGGCTCTAGGAGAAAAAGGTCAATAGGGCGGTCTTCCCAGGATTGGTGTTGGTGAACCGCATGATGAGGGAGAGCATGGGCTCTAATGCTGACTTGAGCAGCCATTCATCTGGTAAGGGGATCTACCAGTGAAGAGGAGGATGCTTCCAGTGGGGATGAAACTAAAGGGATATGGGAGAAAGATCATGAAGAAGTCTTGAAAAATAGACACCTACTATAGTGGATCCTATTGTGAGCATGGGCTCAGAGGTTCCAAACCCGCAACCAGTGCTAGAAGGAGACTTGGTGAAGTTTTAGAGGGATGGGAAAAAAGAGGTGATCCATCGTGGAAGCCTGCTGGCATATATGGAAAATAGGTATGTGCCCAAGATTCTGAAAGTCTTAGCTGAAGCGCTTTGGACTTTTTGCAAGGCAGTTTCAGTGGGGCACAATTCTGGCTCTTATAAACGTGAACTTGCTTGGTGGGTTTTTGAAGAAGTTGGAGCAGCGGCGTCTGGGCAATTTTTAGGTTGAGGACTTTGTGGATTTGAACAAATGGACTTGGAAAAGCTGCAATTTGATGTGACTTGGCTGAGAGCAAATTAGAGTAGATGTTGCACACTTATTTAGAATTTGGATGGTAGTGTCTTGTCATATCAGAAATTCGTACGTGGATGAGCTTGCTGAGGGATCCTTGTATGTAGTTGCTCTTATCAAACTAAAGAAAGCATGATCCTTCATCGAGATCGCCAAAATACTCATGACCAAGTTACAGGTGTTGAGGGGTAGCATAACTATTAATTGTGAGAAATCAATTAAATGTTGTACACTTATTTGGAATCTGTATGGTAGCGTCTTGTCAAATAAAAAATTTGTAAGTGGATGAGCTTACTGAGGGTTGTATGGTCTCATTCCATTAAAACTTGAATTGCATTGTCTTGTCAAGTTAGGGAACCCTGAGATGAACAGTCCTGTCAAGAGCTGTGTACTCCTATCCTAGTGAGTTGCAAATGAGTTATAATGTTGGGAATCTCTGTTGTTCCTGATGTTCCTAGGGATGAGAGCCCATATTTAGAGTATAAATAGGGGGAGAGGGGAACCAAATATTGTGAAAAATGGGGTTTGCCTATTAGTAGGAGAAAGATTCAAACTATAGGGGCTGAGGAAATAGGGGTTACCCATTGGTGGAGAATTTAGAGAGATGGGGTGTGTCCGTTGCTCGAGAACTCAACATGGGAGGAGTTAGGAAATGGAGGTTGCCTCTTTGTGCTGATCTGCAGCAGGGAGGGCAACCAACTGGAGGCACATCTCTCTCTCGGCCTTTTACTTCCATGTGTTGATGCAGTGGGAAGAAGTTCGTGAATGGGGAGCATCCTTCGGCGAAGGGGAGTCTTGCAGCTTCTCCACGCCACGTCGAGTATGGTTGAAGTGCCCCCAGACTTAGGGTGCCCTGAGGGGGAGGGTGCCATTGGGGGCTACCACAGCCTCATTTAAATTGGTTGCCATGGGCAAGGGCAGAGGTGGCGATAGCTGAAGTTGTTGCAACTCCTAGGATCACCAGCTAGCGAGATGTCGTGCAAAAGCTAGAGATATTGACAAGATAGGGTTCCCCTTGTTAGAAGATCATTAGGTGGCCATTTGAACAAGTAGCCAAGATCTGTAGCTATCGACGAAGGTCTTCAAGATGGGATTTTTACTTAGCGGCCTAAAGGAGATTCACTTTATTAGGCTATGATTGTGATCCCTTGAATTTGTAACTATCTGTAACTGAAGACATGCAATAAAAATTAAATCTTTTTTTTTTTTAGCTGTTTGTTGTTATCGAACCAATGCTTTGTATGAAGTTTGAGATAATAGAACCTTTCTTAAACATAACTATGGAGAGCCTCGTGAATTTGATAATAATAACTGTAGGGATCTTAGTGAGTTCGGTAATAATAAAGAGTGGTCCAAAAAAGCTTGTTTATACATAAACTTACTGTTGTGATTGAGCAAGATGCAAATGTTCTATACATACAGTTGCGGCTAGAAAAAAAAAAAGAGGGACCATTTAAGCGATTTTGCGTTGATAGGAGCAGGTAGGGTGTTGGAGCCTGGCCTAACAATTCTATAATAGACGCTGAAGCTGGTTTCTTTGATTTCAAAGGGACCTTCCCATTTAGGGGTGAACTTGGTGGTAGATGTTCCTCTCATGACATGAGGGGCAGTACGTAGCACAAGGTCTCCTACTTCAAATTGCCTTGGGTGCACAAGGCTATCATAAGCACGATCCAGGCGTTTCTGATAAGCCTTTAGGTTGAACTGGGCGTGATCCCTCTTTTCATTCAAGGACTCGAGTTGATAGGGGCATTCCTCTTCTAGGACTCCATTGGCTATGGCAATGTAGACAAATGGAATGGCAATTTCTATGAGTAGCACTGCTTTAGCTCCGTAGACTCTAAAATGAGTCATCTGCGTGGATCGCTTCTTGGAAGTACGATATGCTTAAAGGGCCATAGGCAGAACTTGGGCCCATTGGGCCTAGTGATCTTCGAGGGTATGATTGAGGATCTTGATCAACATTTTATTGGTGGCCTTTGCTTGGCCATTACCGTTGGGAAATAGGAGTGGATTTGTGATGGATGATCTCGTAGGAGCTGGCCTACATACATGGCCATTCACAATCGGGTGCCATTACCAAAAAGTATTACCTTCGGCAAATAATGTGTTCTTTGATAAAATGGATGATTGTTGAGCCTGTGGTGCATTTTATCAGAATGGTTTCAATCCATTTGGTGTAGAGCTCTGTTGCTGTAATGATTTAAATATTGCCACAAAAGGCAAATTGACAGGACCAACTAGGTCCATGGCCAAAGTGTGAAAAGGCCAAGGAGTGCCCAAAAGCTAGAAGATTCACTCAGACATAGTGGCGGCCTCCATGGTGCTCACTGGTGTGGGCTTGTTGGAGAATAGTGGTGATGTTAGATCCTGCCAAACAGTGAAGCAGGGTGCCCGCAAAACCGTGTCTAAATAGTTGAACTTGGTGGCGAAAAAAATGATTACTCACTTCTTAATGAGGGCAGTATCGGCCCATGTGTGGGAAGGGATCCCTCCGCTAGATAATTAATATAGGGCTGCCACCAATCTGGAGGGGAATTGATGAAGTAGCATTCAGCTCTGGATGGGTTCGCTAGATAGGATAGACATTGATTCTGCAAAGAGTTAGCCTTTTGAACTATGAAGGCTAATAATAACCTTGCCGCTAGATTCTGCAATATAAGTTGACGTCGACTACACCACAGGTTCGGTCATGGACTTGATGAAGTTAGAGTTTGTCCCTGTCTGTATCAGCACAGCGGGTGAGGAGACCGCCTGGGCCACGATAGTAAAGGACTCTCTGATAGATGGTGAAGTGTTTGACTTTGTGGATAGGGAGATCTCTTTTTCTTTCTGTTTGTTCAGCTCAAATTAGAGCTCCCCAATCATCTGGGACCTTTTCATGCAGGATTTTTGTGATAGAGCATGGGAGTAGATCATTTCAAAACCTCGATTTTGGTGGGCTCGTTGCCTATTTCAACTTTTGAAGCAAGTGTGGCCAAAGGCATCTATATGGCAATTGTGGGAGCGTGGAGCATGTTCAATCAGAATCGAGTCAAACTTATAAATGAGCCACTGAATGATAGTCAACGAGGCCAAAGCTGGTTCCTCGATGGTGAAATCCCCATTAGTTTGTTTGACTAAAAGCATGGAGTCACCCTTGATGCACAACATAGAGATGGAGAGGTTAGAGCCAGGGAGGAGTCCCAAGATCAAAGCCTCGTACTTAGCCTCGTTGTTAGAGGATTTGAACTCAAATTTGTAAGATAGGTTAAGCTTGGTGCCATTAGAGAAAACGAAGACAGTACGACTTTGCCAGATAGAGCTATGGAGGAGCCATCGAAAGCTAAAGTTCATTCTTCTTTGGTGGAAGCAACAGCTACTTGAAAATCATTGCCAGGGAGATCTTCTAAAGGGGTTTTGTAGTCACTGCTCAGAAAGTGAGCAAGGAGATTGAATAGGGCCTAACTTTTGATTGCCTTAGAAACTTTGTGTAGGATGTCATATTCAGCCAAGGAAAGAAGTCATTAAGTGGGACGTCCCTTGAGGGCCGGTTGGGAAAACAAAAAGCGAATAGGATCACATTTGGTGATCAAGTGCAAAGAGAAGGCTAAGATATAATGATGCATCTTCTTGGTGGCAAATACAAAGGCCAAACAGTGGCACTCAACCAGCGCATAACGAGTTTCTGCTCCTTGGATGACTCAGTTGATGTAGTAGACAGGGCGCTCAACTCCCTAAATTTCAGGTAAGTAAGGCATCAATGGAACATGTAGTGATGTAATGTATATGAAGAGAGGCTTACCTGGCTATGGAGGGATTATAGTATGAGGAGAAGTTAGAGTGGCCTTGAGAGTTTCAAAGGCTATCTAGTACATGACGAGCCATTTGTAAAGAGTATCTTTCTTTAGAAGAGAATTGAAAGGTTGGGTGATCTCAAACATTGCTGGGGATGAACTGTTTGAGGTAAGAGGCTTGCCCAAGAAGTGTACAAAGCTCGTCTTGATTGGAAGGGCAAGACATATTGTAAACAACCAAGAGCTTGGCAGGGTCAAGATCAATACCATGGAATACAATCGAGAAATTTGCCTATAATAATGCCAAAGGCGTATTTGAGGGTGTTCATGCGGAGATGATACTTGCGATAACACTAAAAAATGTGTTGGAGATCTTTCATATGGTTCCCTTCAGCTTTGAATTTGACCATAAGATTGTCGATGTAGCATTCTACGACCATACGGAACATGTCGTGGAAAATTGCGGTCATAGCTTGCTCGTAGGTGGCACCTACATTCTTCAGGTCAGTGTAGAAGAAATTACTGATAGGAGTGTGAAACCCTGTCTTTGGGGCATCCTCTAAGGTCATTTTGATCTGGTTGTACCCACTAAAGTCGTCCATGAAGGAAAACATATGATGGCCAACTGTGAGATCAATGAGCGTATCGACGCTTTGTTCAAATCATGAAAATCAATAGATACTCAAATCTGGCCATTCTTCTTGATAGCGGGAATGATGCTGGATATCAAGAAAGATGTTGAATTGGCTTGTTGAAGCCAGCGTCGAGGAGCTTGACCACTTCATCCTTGATCATGAGCTCCACTTTAGGTTTGTAGAATCGTGTTCCTTACTTGATTAGGTGAGCTGATGGTAGGACATTGAATCTGTGCATGGTAACAGGGGGATTGAGGTTGGGCATTTCACTATAATTCCAGGCGAATGCATCCTAGTGTTGCCTAATTAATATGAGGAGAGTTTCTCGCTGTTCAATAGGGAGATCTTTGCAGATGAAGATAGGGCAAGCAAGCTCTGATGGCGGAGCGAGATTGACTTTTTCAAGTTCTTGTTTCTGAGGTCGTGGGCCATCCTAGAAGCATTCATGGGCAGGCTCTACTTCTTGCTGGTGAAGGAGAGGAGGCTGCGCAACCAGGATTGGCTTTTTACGAGAGTACTTTTTCTTTGTTGTTGATTCTGGCTTATGGGAGGTGTGTACCTAAACAACATTCAGGAGGGATAAATAGATCAATATGAGGAGAATAAGCCAGAGCCATTGTGTATGGGGGATCAACTGAGCGAGCAACTAACCCCTTGCACCGTCATTAGCGGTACACGATGTAATAGCCGTGATTTTTTGAAATTGTCTACATTACACCCTAATAAGACAATAACGTCCGTCACTCAAAAATTAGGCTAGAAAATTTTTCTTTAAACCGTAGTCAAACAGCGAAACCCAGTACGACACCATACTCGCCCATAATGGTGCCGAGGAGCATCCAGCCCATAAACCGACTCTTCCTCCACCAATTAAAGACTTCATAAGTTAGTAAGGGCCCCGGATACAGCATAATTAAATAGATTTGAACATCGCATGCTAGATATTATTTTTTTTCTCTAAGCCAGTACATTAATTCTCATTAATTTTTCTAAACACACTTCGCTTGATAACCGGATGGATACACTTTGTAATATAAAGCGTGTTCATATATTTATATAAAGTGCACCCTTGGCTACATGCATGGCCACCTTTTACCTTAATATATAATCATATGATTAGATAGTGGCCCCTTATGTATGGCTAATAGTATTAGTGCTATGTTAATATATAAATTGTGTTAACACACACACACATCACCACACCCTACACCCTACACACTAATTATTTTATCCCCATGTAAGCCAACTTAGTGGCTGGTTAAATATCAAGAGAGAGTGAGAAAAGGATAGAGATAGAGAGAGAACCTGAGAGGGAGGGAAACCTCCCCATAAACCTATCAACACCAATATTGGTGCAACCCCCATTACATATATTTCATGCCCATATAGTACCATTTATTGGCTGGTGTTAGAGAGAGAATTATAGAGAGAGAACAACCCAAGAGAGAGAGCCTGTAGGAGTAACTCCCACACAAACACAAGCATGCACTATAACCCCATACTAAATATATATATTATGCCTGCAAGCCAGCTTTTAACTGGCTATATATATATATATAGAGAGAGAGAGGGAGGCCATACGGGGAATGCCCCCATGCAACCGACCAAGGCCACTAACCCCACACTTATATGCACCCACTCACTCAATAAATACATTAGACTTCTACACCTCTCCCCTGGTTGTTCGAACTTCAAAGAGACAGTGTATACAAAGAGAGAATTGTATAGAGAGAGAGAAAGAGAATGGGGAAAACGAGAAGTCGGGGAGAGAGAAAGAGAAAGGAACCAAGCCAAATCCAAGTAGGAACCTATCCCTCACCCTCTCACCACCCTAAACCTACCGTAACCTTACCACCATCCCCATCGTAGCCGTGGCAAAACCAGTGAGAGAAAATGTGTGTTTTACGGCTGTGTGAATGAAATTGATTAAACCAGGGCTTGAGGCTAATCACAAGGGTATGAGACTCCTCCTAGACCTCCAAGGAGTCCTAGAGAGGCCTCACATCTCTGTGCATGCGTCGAAATTGCCCTAGAATGGTAGATTCGCTAAAAATAATGAGAACACACATAACTCTGGCCACAGGCCACCATTTTTGACAAGACCAGTTGGGTCTTCTTCGTCTCGGTATCAGGAAATCTTTCATGAAGAACACATCTCCAGAAAATCACAGGAAGAGGCTGAAAAGCTTAGTTGCAGGTTTGGAACCTTAGGGTTCCGCCATGCAGCTGAACTTTTCCAGCCATAGCGGCCACCTTCGACCACTGTTGGTTGAACTCTAGCCATAAGTGTGTAGCCTAAGTCCTTTCCAATCTCTGGGGCTCACATGCATGTCTAGGAGGACCATAGATTGATGACAATCGGCAAGGGAAACCCCCAGCCCACAAGGAATAAGATGAAGGCCCTGCTATGTGAGGGCACGTCCCATACTCCCTCAGCCTAAAATTTTTATGGTGTGTTGGTAACACCAAATAATGTCTTTCCCTATTTTTCTGGAATTTTATGATATTTATATGATTTTTTGTTAATTAAAAATAATGTTCTAACAAAGAAAATCATATAAATTACAATAATAAAGGGAATAATCTGAAATTTTTTCGAGATACCTCAAAAAATATGAGGAACCTAGAAATAGGAGAGTACAGGTCACTGGACCTCTTGGCATAAATTTCAAATAATCCCCTTTGGTTCTGAAACTGGGAAATTTCGTCCCTAATGGGCGTCGAGAAGCATTTGAAGTATCAACCCCACCAAGTTACCCACTTTATTATGACTATTCCTTTATTTAACACTACTCAACTGATTAAAAGAATTGCAGCCCTTGAACTCCGAGATAATGGACAATTGTAGTAATTATTGACAATTGAACAAGAAGGCTAACTATCGGCTCTTTGTCTAAACAGATAATATGTGAATCAGAGACAACTTGATCCAAAAATATCGTCAGAGTAGGAAACTATGCATTCTCTAAGATACATGCTCATTTTCGTTCTATTAAATGTTTTGTTAAACTGCTTTACCGGTATATTTCTACTATAATGATTTTAAAGTTGCATTATGAGATTGCTTACATCACTGGGGAGAAATAAGGGGGGAATAACCAAAATGTGAAAAGACCCCAGAATTATATCACGGATGAAACCTGACCAACTGGTATACGGGGTTGCCACGAGTCAGCTTGCATTGGGCTTGATATCAGGCTAGATGTTCTTGAATGGGATTCGCAATTGATGAAGGAGGAGTATCATAGGTGAACCCATTGGCTAGAATTGGCCCGGGTAGGACATACCTGCAGGATCCTAGTATTGATAAAAAGAAACTTTAAGGGAGATATGCATGCGATATCATTTTTTTTTTTACAGCATTGAATTTAAACTTGTGCATTATGGAAATCATAGAATTCCTACTGGGCTTCCCAACTCACTCCTATCTTATGGGATATTTTTTAGGAGTTGAGGCATCAACGAGTTTTCTAAGGAAATGAGTATGGGAGAATATGAGTTAATTTGTATCATTTGGGTTGTAATTATTATGAGACTGAAAAAAATAGTGGTTCCACTGGCTTTCTTTTGCATTGTAATAATATCATAACTTCTCGAATCATGTTGAGATCTATGCTTATGAAATATCGTTATCTTTTACCCTCTAACCCCTAAAACCCCTTGTCCTGAACATCTTACATGTAGAACACATCATTTACATTACTTTTCTAGTATCGATTGAGTGCTGATTCTAACTCTCATGAGCAGATGAATCTGTTAGTGTAGGATGATTTGCTTATGGATAAACTTAAAGTCGAGGGTAACATAAGGGATTACTGTAGAGTAGTGACTAATAACCAAGCCAAGGCTCTTCTTAAGGCTGAGATAGTAGGAGTTTCTCAGCGATAGAGAGACCTTCCCAGGACTGCTCAGGACTCCATTATTAGACACTGGATGACTTTTTTAAAAGAAATAGTTTAGGAGGTCACAAAGATTTTGAGGAATCCTACTGAGTATCAACATCTGATACTGAGCATGCAATTGTCCAAAGAGTTACCTATTTCAGGAGTTTAAGGACACCTTGAGCCACACCCATCACACCCCGTTACACAGGGACAGTAGTCAGCCCCGCTTACGGCACCGCCTCCTATTTACCAACCACCATCTCCCGAGTATCACCCTCTGACTCCCGAGATGTTAGTGGACGACCCTACTTCAGTAGTTAGTCATGTTATACTAGTGGTATCCAACACCCCGGTGATAGATGTATCTGATAGTGAGGAAGAGCTGGAGGAGGATATGAGTATGTGATCTAGGTAGAAGTTTGTAGCGTGGGTATGATTATATTATGTGTGTCTTCTTTTATTAGTGGCCATATTAGTGTTCACGATCCTCCATGTTTTGAGTAATTGTAGATGGAGAAGCGAATTAGACGGTGTTAAGTGAATTTGTTGTATTTACTTAAACACCTTATGTACTTGCCTTTTCTATATAACTATTACCAGCTTTGTGAATCTTATAATGACATCTTGACTTATGATTTAGCAAGATAGGAATCTAACTTAACTTAATAATAATTTTAGATGGCAAGGATAAGAATTGGAGCGGGAACTAGTGAAAGCAACGATACCCCATCTAACACTCAATTAGAACAGATTCTGCAAAGTTTGCAAGCGGTGACCAATCTACTGCAACAACAGTAGCAAAATCACCAGGCACCACCTACCCTTCAGTAGCCACCACAAGCCCCTGAACCTCAAAAAGCAGCACCGATCCCAATACCTAACCTAAACCTTGAGGAGAGAAAGACTAAGGTGCTTCGAGAATTTCAGAAGCAAAACCCTCCAAAATTTGTAAGAGAACCTAATCCCTTAATCATAGAACGTTGGCTCAAGCAGACCCGTAAGGTGTTAGACATTGTGGGAACACCCGCGGAGTGTCAGGTAGAGTTCGCAACTTACCGTCTCGAGAGAGAGGCAGACTTTTGGTGGGATTTTATAAAACACATGGGAGATGTCAGAAACCTGACCTGGGAGGAATTTGTGGTTCTTTTCCATAACCATTACTTTTGAGAAATAGTGAAGGATGTAAAGATGGAGGAATTCATGCAGCTGCAGCAAAATAACAGGATTGTGAGTTAGTGCATGACCACATTCTTGGAATTGTCTAGATTTTCCCCAGATTTTGTGTCCACGGAGGACTAAAAAACATGAAGGTTTCTTAAGGGATTGAGACCTACAATTCGGTCTCGAGTTGTTGCTTTCATGGGTCAACAGTTTTCTGAAATCATTGACCGAGCCATGTTGATAGAACAAGAACTAGATGGACAACAACAAGCAATAAGTCGGAGAGATTCTGGCCGAAATATAAGAAGTTCCTCTAGCTTTAGCAACGCTAGACGTCCAAGCCTGAGATACCAACCCTACCCTTCCAATTCTAGGGGAACATCAAAGAATGGACCCGTTTGCTTTAATTACAACCAGAAAGGGCATTTTAAATGAGATTGCCCTTAGGTCATGAGAAATGGGAATGGTTATGGCAACCGACTACCTCCATAAGCGCCACCAACTCAAAATTTCCCAGCTGCCTCCACATCGATTTTCGAACAAACTATGACAGGAAGACCTACAACCACTTCATTCAATTCCAACAGGGTGAACCTAAGAGGGGCAGATAAAGGGAAACAAGTAGGTAACACCAGTGCACCTCGGATGTTCACCATTCCTATGACTAGAGGAAACTATAGGAACCCTAATACCTTGATCAAATGTATGATCTTACTTTACAACTCATGGGTCACAGTGTTGTTTGATTCAGGAGCTACACATTCATTCATCTCTAAGAAATGTGTAGACAATCTAGAATTGCCCATTGAATTGCTAGCTATACCACTTAGCATTCAAACACCCACTAGCGGAACAGTTGTGGTATGGGTAAGATGTCCATCTAATAGTATGCGTATAGGTACCTTCAAATTTTCTATCGAGTTGGTCCAAATAGACATGGAAGAATTTGTTGTAATCCTAGGAATGGATTGGTTAGCAAAGAATAAGGTAGTCATGGATTGCAGTTAGAAGACTTTGACTGTATGGCATCCTAGTGGATGTATGGTGCGTTTTTCTGAGGAAAAGGGTATGAACTTAGTACAACCTCTTGTGACTCTTCGAGAGCGACAAAAAATGGCAGAAGGGTGTTTCTGCTTTCTTAGAACCTTGTTAGAAGAGAGTGAGAGCCTGACTGAGACTAGGCAATTACCTATGGTAGATGAATTCTCGATGTATTTTCCGAGGATCTACCTGGAATACCCCCCGATCGGGAAATAGAATTCATAATTGAGTTATATCCAGGAACAGCTACTATATCCATTGCACCCTATAGGATGGGCCCGACCGAACTTAAAGAACTAAGATACATCATCAGAGTAGGAAACTATGCATTATCTAAGATACATGCTCATTTTCGTTCTATTAAATGTTTTGTTATACTACTTTATCTGTATATTTTTGCTATAATGATTTCAAAGTTGCATTATGAGATTGTTTGCATCACTGGGGAGGAATAATTGAAATGTGAAAAGACCCAAAATTATATCATGGATGAAACCTCACCAACTGGTACACGGAGCTGCCACGAGTCAGCTTTCATTGGGCTTGATATCGGGCTAGATGATCTTGAATGAGATTCCCAATTAATGAAGGAGGAGTTTCATAGATGAACCTATTGGTTGGAATTGGCCTGGGCAGGACATACTTGCAAGATCCTAGTATTGATAAAAAGAAACTATAAGGGACATGTGCATGCAAAATCATTCTTTTTACTTCATTGCATTTAAACTTGTGCATTATGAAAATCATAGAATTCCTACTGGGCTTCATGGCTCACTCCTATCTTATGAGACATTTTTCAAGAGTTAAGGCATCAACGAGTTTTCTAAGGAAATAAGTATGAAAATAGGTCCCACTGCTATATTGTCTCTATGGGAAAATATGAGTTAATTTGTTTCTTTTGAGTTGTAATTGTTATGAGACTGAAAAAAATAGTAATTCGACTAGCTTTCTTTTATGTTGTAATAATATCATAACTTTTCGAATTATATTGAGATCTATGCTTATGAAATATCATTATCTTTAACCCCCTAACCTCTAAACTCCCTTATCCCGACCTAGACAGAGTTAAGTGGGTCGTGACACATGATCTTTCTATCTTTCCTTCAAAACTTGGTGAAGATTGGTGTTTATTCCCGAGGCAGGGGCTCTCGGGGATGTTTCTATCGCAGAATGATGGCATCATGAGTGTCCTGGGATATTTGAGACTAGGGAAGTATAGGGGTTGCAAACAAAGGACCCCGCGGTTCCCCTTCATCCACTTCATTATAGAAGGCCGATTCTGCCATGTACAATTCTGCTACCTTGAAGGGTTGATTAGAGGTTGAAATGATGACAACTTCTTTATTCCAAATTGCTTTCATGCATTGGTGTTAAATGGAGGGAATAACTCCATACCTGTGCAACCAAGTCCGTCCTAACAGCACATGATAATTGGCATCAGTGTTAATGACATGGAACTTGGTGCAAGAATCAATGGGGCCAACTCTGAGGTTGATTTTGGTGTACCTAAGTGAGTAATGAGACTGGTTGACAAATCTTTGAATATGATGGGCTCGCGAATGAGCCACTGTATGACCTGGAATGTGGAGTAGGGCATGATGTTGATTGAAGCCCCACCATCCATGAAACCTCTATGGAATTCCATTTCTTGGAGCATCATCGAGACATAAAGAGACTTGCTGTGAGGGTAGGGATACATGTGATTTGCTTCGGAGAAGGTTATGGTGAGTGTAAGCACCCCATTTTTGACCGCTCGGCAGTCTACACTCCGTCCATACTTGTTTTCAGGTCATTGTGGACATATTCCAATCGAAACCAATTCTCTAGGTCCAAATTCCGTCTTTCCATCACCTTGCGGGCCTGTCAGGCCCAAATAGAGGCAAAATGACCAATATGCCCTTAGGGGCATTGTCCTTTCCTTTCCGATTTCAATCCCTCTCTTGAGACAGTTTATTCCTCGAGACAGTTCTAATCCAGGCACGTCTATTCGGAGACGATATGTCCCCTTTCCAATCCCACTCTCGAGACAGTTTATTCCTCGAGACGGTTCCAATCCAGGCATGTCTCCTTGGAGACGGTAAGACCCCTTTCCAGTCCCTCTCTCGAGATAGTTTATTCCTCGAGACGGTTCCAACTCAGGCACGCCTCTTCGGAGACGGTAAGACCCCTTTCCAATCCCACTCTCGAGACAGTTCCAATCCAGGCACGTCTCTTCGGAGACGATAAGTCCCCTTTCCAATCCCACTCTCGAGATAGTTTATTCCTCGAGACGGTTCCAATCCAGGCACGTCTCCTCGGAGACGGTAAGACCCCTTTCCAATCCCTTTCTCCAGACAGTTTATTCCTTGAGACGGTTCCAACTCAGGCACGTCGCTTTGGAGACGGTAAGACCCCTTTCCAATCCCACTCTCGAGACAGTTTATTTCTCGAGACGGTTCCAATCTAGGCACGTCTCTTCGGAGACGGTAAGACTCCTTTCCAATCCCACTCTCGAGACAGTTGATTCCTCGAGACGGTTCCAATCCAGGCGTGTCTTTTCGAAGACGATAAGTCCCCTTTCCAATCCCTCTCTCGAGACAGTTTATTTCTCGAGACGGTTCTAATCCAGGCACGTCTCTTCGGAGACGATAAGTCCCCTTTCGAATCCCTCTCTCGAGATAGTTTATTCCTCGAGACGGTCCGAGTAGCGAAACTACTCACAAAACCGTTAGAGTAGCGGAAATACTCACAAATAGGTCGATATAGGGAATTGCCAACAAATCCCTGTGTCACGACGACCGCCGTTAGAGTGGCGGAAACACTCAAAACCCAGGTCAACACCAGTGTCTGTTAGCCCACTTTGGTGAAAAATAACCAAACTGTCCTTTGGACTTTTTCTGAGACTTTCCGGTTAAGATGACCATTTTGCCCTTAGGCATCCGAACGCCCCGGGAATCACACCGGCTCTGGGTATCAAACCGGTAATCTCTTGAGACTACTTTTTATAATATTCTCAACCTTCCTTTACCTTTCCGGATCATTCCGAGTCAGTTCCGGCTAACCCAGTACAAAATGACCGTTTTGCCCTTGGAGGGCCGATCTCCTTCTTCGACCACACCGGGTCTGGGTATCAAACCGGTAACCTCCTGAGACTACTTTTTATAGTGTTATCAACCTTCCTTTACCTTTTCGGATAATTCCGATTCAGTTCCGGCAAACCCGGTACGAAATGACCGTTTTGCCCCTGGTGGGCCGGTCTTCTTTTTTGACCACACCGGCTCTGGGTATCAAACCGGTAACCTCCTGGGAACATTCTGAATAATGTTTCCAGATCCCAAGTCTTCTTCCGGGACAATCTGAGTTTGTCCCGGCAGTTTCCCGGTCCGATTGACCGTTTTGCCCCTAAAGGCCCGGTCATCCTTTCCGACACATCTTATCCTCACTTGTCAAGTCAAATATCTCCAGGACACTATTTTAAGTGTTCCTGCTCCATTCTGGCCTTTCGGGTAATTCCTGGCTCCTCCAAATCATTCCCGGACTTTCCGAAGCCACTCATAGTGAAGCCAGGCTAAAAATTGCATGGTAGTCACTAGTACAGGTGCCCAAATCTAGTCAAAGATACGTTGCTTGCCGACTTATAAAGTTTCCTAACCTCCTTTTTCAACTCCTTTCCAAAACGCTCTCTTCAAAATCCACTTTCCAGAAACACTCCCTAAAGATCTTTCTAAAAACTCTCTTCCCAAAATCTTCCTTCTAGAAACTCTCCTCTAGGGTTTTCCTTCTAAAACTTGTTTCCAAAAAACATGCTTTCCAAAAACTCCTTCTCTTTAAAATCTCTTTCCAAAAACTCTCTCTTCAAAGTCACTTTCCAAAAACTCCCCTCTAGGATTTCCTTCTAAAAAACTTGTTTCTAAAAACACACTTTCCAAAAACTCCTTCCTAGGATTTCCCTTATAGAAAACCTTCGTTTCCAAAAACGCACTTTCCAAAAACTTTTTCCTTAGAGCCCAAGTCAAGCCCTAGAACTCACAATTAGGAAACTCTAATTTTCTTTCCAAAAACATGATTTTCAAACTTTACCCCAAACCTAGATTTCCAAAACCTCTTGTTTTCTACATCAAAATTATACATGTTTCCAAAACCTCTTTTCTACGTTAAAATTTCACACTTTCAAAACTAGGGTTTCTAGAATCTCCTTTTTCAAATCCTCACCAAATCCTATCTTCCCTTTAGGAAACCAAATCAAATCTCCCCGTTTAGGAAACTAGATCCTATCCTCCGTTTTTGGAAACAAAATCAAACCTTCTCTTTTCAAAACAAAATCCAATCCTTTCCTAATCCAACCTTTTTCTTAATTCAAATCCTTCCTAAACTTTCACTTTCCTAAACCTTAAGTTTCCAAAGCTTGCACATAAAAATCTTTCCTAAATTCTAAAACTCAACTTTCAAATCTTTCCTAATCCAACACTTTCCTAATTCAACCCCATTTCCAAATCTTAACTTTCCAAATTCAAGTTTTCAAATTTTTCTTAAACTCAAACCTTTTCTAATCCCAAGATTTTCTAAAACTCTAAGACTTTCTAAATCTTAAACTTTCTAAATTTTAAATCTTTCCAAATTCAAAACTTTCTAAATTTGAAACTTTCTCAAGTTAAATCTTTCTGAACTTAAATCTCTCCAAAATTCTAAAATTTTCAAAACTTCAACATCTTTCCAAATTTAAAATTTTCTAAACTCAAAACTTTCTTATTTTCAAAACTTCCTTGTTTCAAAACTTTCCAAATTCAAAACTTCCCTTTTTCAAAACATTCCAAAATTCAAAACTTCCTTAACTTAAAACTTTCCAAATTCTAAACCTTTTCTAAACTCAAAACATTTCTTAATTCAAAACATTTCTAAATTCAATACTTTCCTATTTCAAAACCTTTTTTAAAACGAAACATTCCAATTTTCAAAACTTTCCTAAGTTGAAACTTTCTTAAGTTATGAACTTTCCTAATTCAAAATTTTCCTAATTTGAAACTTTCCAAAAATGAAACTTTCCTAATTCGAAACTCTCCTAAATCGGACTTTTCCTAATTCGAACATCTCCTAAAATCTAATCTTTCCAAATCTTCCAAGCCGAGTCAAATCTTTCCTAAGTCTCTTCTCTTTCCTAAGTCTAGGTTTTCTTAAACCTTCTCTTCCTAAAACAAGTCCAAATCTATCTCTTCAAATCAAAGTCCAATCTTCTCAATTTTCATTTCCAATCTCCTCTTCTAATCTCAAATCGAATCCAATTTTTAATTTAATCTCTTTCTTCCAATCCAATCTCTCTCTTCAAGTCAATCTATTTTCAATCAGACTCCGGTCCGAACTACGACTAACCTGATTCCCTCAAAGGGATACATAGGCAACCTTCATAGGTGCGGTCACAACACTTTTTAAACTTTCAATTCCACCCTCATGGGTGCGGTCTCCACATTTTTCAAATCTCAAATTCTAATCTATTTTCAAAATTCCAATTTCAAAATTTCTATTTCCAAACTTCTACTTTCAATTTTCAAACTTTCCAATTTCAATTCCATCTCTTCAAATCTATTTTCAAATCAAATTCTTTTCAAATTTATTTCCAAATCTATTTTTCAATTCTCTTTACTTGCACTTGCATATCATGCATCATGATAATTTATAAACATTATTTTTCAAAGTGGATAGGATTGGCCAATAGTTAGTCGAAGACTCTCATAGGTGAATCTAGGGTAGATTGACATGTAGGTACCGAAAGGCCGGGGCAGGGTGATAGCTTAGTGCGTCTTCCCTACACATAACCAACCTCTAAACCTAGATCATTGTTTTCAAAGACCAAAACGGAGTTATTTTCTAAAAATGGCTAAATATTTTCCAAAGGTTGCCAAACAACCTGTTTTCCTTAAAAACCCTCTCTTGAGGAGATATTTTCAAAATCGTTTTTCAAAAACCCCAAGTGTAGTTTTCGGATTATGCTTAGTTTTTAGGTGACCTAACTCACCTTAATCAAGTTAGGTGGCGACTCCGATTCTTTTTCAAAAGCCCTTTATTCAAATCGATTTTCAATTCAAACCTAGTCGCACTCATTCTTTTAGGAGGGTGAGTTCTTACGAGAGAGTACAGCATTTTTCCCGCTTCTGTGAGTATTCCTCGAGTGCAAAAAATCTGGGCGCGACAGTGAGGTGGTGTTCTTTGAAAGTGCGATTGATGTAACTAATGACTTCCATGCATGGCTCGCCATTTTCATCTGAGAGGTAGAGGATGGCCTTTGTGGCCTCGTAACGGATGTAAGGAGAGAGACCAAACTAGTCAAAGAAGTGCTTGAACTTGGTCGTGAATCGGTGGAGAGTTGTGGTGGGCGATGTTCAAAATCAAGTTCTTGGGGTGTGGGCTCATTAATGTGGCATACTGCATCATCCTCCAATTCATCATGGTAAGAGATGTTCACTCAAGATTAATTCTCATGTTGATTTTGATGATAACTAAACCTTGTGTTATTTTACTAATGCATTTACTTAGTGTGCAGATTAATAGAGTTTATAATTTAGACTTAAAGTTCAATCTTAAGTCTAATACTTGTCAAAGTAAATGTACAACAAGTTCAAGATCAAGCAATGAATTTCAAAAGCTATGCAATGAACCAAACAGAGGATTGACATCTACTTTTACTTCAAACAAATGTTTTATATTTGAAAAGATTGAAGGTGTTCAAATGAAGCTTCTATCAAGTATGCATAGACCCAATGAAGATTGACTTGCACTTAAGAAAGAATGTGGACTTCATCTGAATGTGCAATGATCAGTTGAAGATGAATTGATTATTGAAGAAATTGAAAATGCTTAATTGAAGACTTCATCAAGTATGCAAAGATCTGTAAGCACCCCATTTTTGACCGCTCGGCAGTCTACACTCCGTCCAGACTTGTTTTCAAGTCATTTTGGGCATATTCTAATTAAAACTAATCCTCTAGATCCAAATTCCGTTTTTCCATCGCTTCGCGGGCCTGTCAGGCCCAAACAGAGGCAAAATGACCAATATGCCTTTAAGGGCATTGTCCTTTCTTATTCCAATTCCAATCCCTCTCTCGAGACAGTTTATTTCTCGAGACGGTCCAAGTAGCAAAACTACTCACAAAACCGTTAGAGTGGCGGAAACACTCACAAAACCGTCATAGTGGTGAAAACACTCACAAAACTGTTAGAGTAGCGGAAATACTCACAAAGCCGTTAGAGTGGCGGAAACACTCAAAACTCAGGTACGTCTCTTCGGAGACGGTAAGACCCCTTTTCAACCCCTCTCTCGAGACAGTTTATTCCTCGAGATGGTTCCAATCTAGGCACGTCTCTTCGGAGACGGTAAGACCCCTTTCCAATCCTTCTCTCGAGACAGTTTATTCCTCGAGACGGTCCCAGTAGCAAAACTACTCACACAACCGTTAGAGTAGCGGAAATACTCACAGAACCGTTAGAGTAGCGGAAATACTCACAGAACCGTTAGAGTAGCGAAAATACTCAACCGTTAGAGTAGCGAAAATACTCACAGAGCCGTCCGAGTAGCGGAAATACTCAACCGTTAGAGTAGCGGAAATACTCACAGAACTGTCCGAGTAACGGAAATACTCACAAATCATTAAACCCGTCCGAGTAACGAAAATACTCATAAATCATCAACCCCGTCCGAGTAGCGGAAATACTCATACCGTTAGAGTGGAGGAAACACTCAAAACCTAGGTCAACACCCGTGTCTGTTAGCTCACTCCGGTGAAAAATGACCAAATTACCCTTTGGACCTTTTCTGGTCAAGATGACCATTTTGCCCCTAGGCATCTGGATGCCCCGGGAACCACACCGGCTCTGGGTATCAAACCGGTAACCTCCCGAGAATACTTTTTATAGTATTCTCATTCTTCCTTTACTTTTCCGGATCATTCCGAGTTAGTTCCGGCCAACCCGGTACAAAATGACCGTTTTGCCCCTAGAGGGCTGGTCTCCTTCTTCGACCACGCCGGCTCTGGGTATCAAACCGGTAATGTCCCGAGAATACTTTTTATAGTGTTCTTGCCCTTCCTTTGCCTTTCCGGACCATTCCGAGTTAGTTCCGGCCAACCCGGTACAAAATAACCGTTTTGCCCCTAGAGGGCCGGTCTCCTTCTTCGACCATACCAGCTCTGGGTATCAAACTGGTAACCTCTTGAGAATACTTTTTATAGTGTTCTCAACATCCCCTTTACCTTTCCGGACCATTCCGAATTAGTTCCTGCCAACCCGGTACAAGATGACCGTTTTGCCCCTAGAAGGCCGGTTTACTTCTTCGACCACACCGGCTCTGGGTATCAAACCGGTAATGTCCCGAGAATACTTTTTATAGTGTTCTCGACCTTTCTTTACCTTTCCGAACCATTCCGAGTTAGTTCCGGCAAACCCGGTACAAAATGACCGTTTTGCCCCTGGTGGGCCGGTCTCCATTTCCGACCACGCCGGCCCTGGGAATCAAACCGGCAACCTCTGGAAACATTCTAAATAATGTTTCCAGATCCCAAGTCTTTTTCTGGGACAATCCGGGTTCGCCTCGGCAGTTTCCTAGTCCGATTGACCGTTTTGCCCCTAAAGGCCCGGTCAACCTTTCCGACTCACCTTATCTTCATTTTTCAAGTCAAATACCTCCAGGACACTATTTTGAGTATTCCTGCTCCTTTCCGGCCTTCCGGGTCATTCTCGGCTCCTTCAAATCATTCCCGAACTTTTCAGAGTCACTTCTAGTGAAGCCAGGCTAAAAATTGCATGGTAGTCACTAGTACAGGCGCCCAAATCTAGTCAAAGATACGTTGCTTACCGATCTTAATTGTTTCCTAAATGGCTGGTGCCACTAGTAGTGGGGCCAAGCCAAAAAATGGCCTGGCGCCACTACTAGTGGCGCCAATGTATAATTTGGCCTGGCGCCACTCCAACAGGCGCTAGGTTTGTCCTCCCTCTATAAATACAGAGCCTCGTTCAACGTGAAAAGGGTCTGCAAACTTAACCTAAGAATCTCATATTTCAATATACAGAGCTCGAGCACCTCCAAAACCCTAGCCTCCCTAGGTTTTCCCAAACCCTAGCCACTATACACAAACCCTAGCCTCCTATACAGTCATACACTCCTCTATACACTCATACACTAGCCTCCAACCATTCTTTGAAGACTTGAAAAGCTGCCATCTAAAGCTTGAAGACAATCCTTGAAGGTTGAGGAAGAAGATCAAGACGAAGACCGAAGACCGAAGACTGCACGGCGCGCAAAACAAATAAGAAACAAGGTAGGCTCCCTATTTAAATTTCCGCACAACCCCCCTCTCTCTTTTCTCTCCAACCCACTTGGGTTTCTCTATTTTAATCCCCCATCTCTTTCCCGCCCTTTCTTTGCATGCTTGAAACAAGGGGATTCCCGGTCCATGTGTAGGATTGGACTATGGGAGAGTCACCGTATCGGGGGCTTTCTTCTAGTCTAACCAAAGACCACGTGGGTCCGGCCCCCTTGATTATGTGGTGAAGCCTTAGCCTTGTACGTTCATGACCCCAAATTGCATTGTGCATATCATAGTCTTGCATCTTCCAAAAACCGTTTTCAAAAGTTGTTTTTCAAAACGTTTTCAAACCTGTTTTCAAAATTGCATCAAAATCTCTTTTTCAAAGACTTGTTTTCAAAACCACAATTCTAAGGTGATTCTAGCCTTTCCATGGCTAGAATCGCTTTAGGAAAGTGAGATGTTTTTTTATACTTTCCAAAAACTCTCTCTTCAAAAATCTCTTCCTAAAAATCTCTTTTTCAACATACTTTCCTAAAACTCTCCTCTCCAAAATTGTTTTCAAAAACTCCCTTCCAAAATCTATTTTTCAAAATTCTCTCTCCAAAATCTTTTCCTCAAAATTCACCCTCTAAAAACACTCCCTAGATTCACCTTCCAAAAATCTCTCCTAAAAATCTTTCCAAAAACTCTCTTTTCTAAAATCTTCCTTTTAGAAATTCCCCTCTAGGTTTTCCTTCCAAAACCTTCGTTTCCAAAAACGTACTTTTTAAAAATCCCTTTTCCTTAGAGCCCAAGTCAAGCCCTAGAACCCACAATTAGGAAACCCTAAATTTTCTTCCCAAAAACGTAATGTTCAAACTTTGCCCCAAACCTAGGTTTCTAAAACCTCTTGTTTTCACATCAAAACCATACATGTTTTCAAAGCCTCTTTTTATGTCAAAACTACAATTTTTCAAAATTAGGGTTTCTAGAATCTCCTTTCCAAATCCTTACCAAATCCTATCTTCCTTTTAGGAAACCGAATCAAATCCCCCCGTTTAGGAAACTAGATCCCATCCTCCGTTTTTGGAAACAAAATCCAACCTTTCTCTTTTAGAAACCAAATCCAATCCATTCTTAATCCAAACCTTTCCTAATTCAATACCTTCCTAAACCATAAGTTTCCTAAACCTAAACTTCAAATCTTTCCTTAAGTTTCAAAATCCAAATCTTTCCTAAATTCGAATCCTTCTTAGACTTTCACTTTCCTAAATCTTAAGTTTCCAAAACTTGAACATAAAAATCTTTTCTAATTCAACCTTTTCCTAATTCTACTCTCTTTTCAAATCTTAACTTTTCAAATCTAAGCTTTCAAACCTTTCCTAAATTCAAACCTTTCTTAATTTCAAGATTTTCTAAAACTCTAAAACTTTCTAAATCTTAAACTTTCTAAATTTCAAATTTTTCCAAATTCAGAACTTTCTAAATTTGAAACTTTCTTAACTTAAATCTTTCTAAACCCAAATCTTTCTAAATTCTAAACTCTCTTAAACTTCAAATCTTTCCAAATCTAAGACTTTTCTAAAATCAAAACTTTCTTAATTTAGGACTTTCTTAAGTTGAAACTTTCTTAATTCAAACATTTCCTAAATTGAAAACTTTCCTTTTTCAAACCTTTCCTAAAACGAAACTTTCCTACTTTCAAAACTTCCCTATTTCAAAACTTTCTAAATTCAAAAGTTTCCTATTTCAAAACTTTCTTAATTTGAAACTTTCCAAAAATGACGCTTTCCTAAAATGGGCCTTTCCTAATTTGAACATTTCCTAAAGTCCAATCTTTCCAAATCTTCAAAGTCCAATGTTCGAGTCAAATCTTTCTTAATCTCAAGTCTTTCCTAGGTCTCCTACTTTTCCTAAGTCTAAGTTTCCTAAACGTCCATCTTTCCAAAACCAAGTTTTTCCAAAATCAATCTTTCCAAAGCAAGTCCAATCTTCTCAAATTCAATCTCCTTTTCTAATCTCAAATCAAATTCAATTTTCAATTCAATCTCTTTCTTCCAATCCAATCTTTCTTTTCAAATCAATCTCTTTTCAATCGGACTCTTGTCCGAACTACGACTGACCTGATTCCCCCAAAGGATACGTAGGCAACCTTCATAGGTGCGGTCACAATACTTTTCAAACTTTCAATTCCACCCTCATGGGTGCGGTTTTGAAAATCTTTTCAAATCTCAAATTCCAATCTACTTTCAAACTTCCAATTTCTACTTTCAATTTTCAAACTTTTCAATTTCAATTCTATTTCTTCAAATCTATTTTCAAATCAAATTAATTTCTTTTCAAATCAATTTCTATTTTCCAATTCTCTCATCTTGCACTTGCATATCATGCATCATATTTTTCAAACATTGTTTTTCTAAAGTGAATTGGATCGACCATTTGTTAATTCAAGACTCTTATAGGTGAATCTAGGGTAAATTGACATGTAGGTACCGAAAGGGCAGGGTAGGGTGATAGCTTAGTGCGTCTTCCCTACACGTAACCAACCTCTGAACCTAGGATCACTGATTTCAAAGACCAAAAGGAGTTATTTTTCTAAAAAGGGCTAAATATTTTCCAAAGGTTGCCAAACAACCTGTTTTCTTTAAAAACCCTCTCTCGAGGAGATATTTTCAAAAATTGTTTTCCAAAACCCTAAGTGTAGTTTTCGGATTATGCTTAGTTTTTAGGTGACTTAACTCACCTTAATCAAGTTAGGTGGCGACTCCGAATTTTTTTCAAAAGCCCTTTATTCAAACCAGTTTTTCAATTCAAACCTAGTCGCACTCATTCTTCTAGGAGGGTGAGTTCTAATGAGAGAATACATCATTTTTCCCGCTTAGGTGAGTAATCCTCGAGTGCGAAAAATCTGGGCGCGACAGCTGGCGACTCCACTAGGGACACTTAGAGGGTTAGGCCGTTAGTCATGTCTCTTTACCCTTTACCCATGTAGAGTCTTCAATTAACTTGGTTCAATCCTATTCACTTCAAATTTTCAAAACCAAATTTTCAAAATTGTTTTCAAAAAGCATGCATCTACTCATATTATCTTGTATTATGTTTGTCATCTACATACTGACACTTGCATCTTTGTTTTGTAGGTGTGCTTTATGTTTAAATTTTATTAATTGCTTTGCATGAATGTGATGTACAGGATGAATGAGAGTTGTTGGGCCCTTTTCTCCACTTTTAAAAATCACACACACACTGCATGTGCACTTGCATTCTGCATACTTGCATACCCTGATATGTCCTTTCTAGTTAGAAAGGGGGAACGGTATATTGGTTGTGGGCAAGATGCTGTGTTAGTTTCTTCGCCTACGGCCTCTTGATGGTTCCCCCGCTCGGATCACCAACCGATCATGGCACCACCTCGAGGAGTGGGCCTAGGTTTGAAGATCTGGGGACCGAGCCTTTTTAGGATGCATTAGTCAACCCTCAACCTCATACTCATATAGACACCATGCATAGCCGAACCTCTGCCGGATTTAGGACACGAGCACCGTTTTCAAAATCACAGAGGAAAGGGCGACCGCTTTTACTTTCATTTATACCTGTTGTTATAATGCTTGTGTTTATACTATTATAATGCTTGTCTAACTATTCATGCATGCTTGTACTTTCTCTCCTTATACTTTTTGCATATTCATGTTCATACATTTAATATCCCATGTCAAGACAAGAGTTCCAAGTAACTCAAGTCACTGCATTCCCATGCATATGATCAACCCATTGAGAGTGACACCAACGTCACTCTCCTTTGCATTAAACCTACCCAAACCCTAAGGGTTCCCGCGTAACCCTAAGGGACTCATTGCATGCATCTTGATTCATTCCATAAGAGGGGCCCCAATCCCTCTATGCTCACGGAGATAGGGTTGCCAAGAAGACAAGGGGCAATCAATCAACAAGGTCTCTCAGCGACCTCCTCAACATCAAATCCAAGGAAGGCGAATCTAAAGACTCAAGAGTAGTTTAGGGTTTCCCTTTTGTAAAAGTAGATAGGTGGAAGTCCAAAGGAAAATGTTCCCCCTCCCCCTATTAAAATGTATTTAAATTCTTTTGTATCTTAAACCCAAAATTTAATGTACTTCTTTATTTTTATGAATAAATGCATGAATGGCCAAAGGTTCCCACCTAACGGTAAGGTGTCTGCATGCAGGGGCAAACCCCCTATCTCCAAAAGTGAGCCAATACATCATGTGTAGTCTCCCTCTCAAGCAGGGGCAACCCTAGGACATGCATTGCATAAAATTCTCTAAAAACCAAAAACTAACTTATGACTTGTGTTTTTGTCTTTTTCTTTTTTTCTTTTTATTTCTATTTACAAGAAGTCACCTTGCACTGAGTCAACATTGCTCCCAAGAAAGCGCAACATCCACCTAGGGATCCTATTATCACTCGGCACAAAACATCACTGATGGCTGCTAACCCTGAAGAATCCTCTCAAGTCTCTTGAGAGGAAGTTAATGAAATGAGGACTAAGATGGATGAGATGCTCAAACTCATTCAAACTCTGGCCATGAAGGATGCTACTGCGGTCCCATCATCATCAACGACTTCATCTAAAGATCTTGAACTCGCTAATCCGAGAATCTTGCTTCAGTCTGACAATGCTGGGAAAACTAAAGAAGATGCCAAAAGGGTCAATACTGAAGAAGAGGAGACCATATTGCTTTCACCTGTTACGAAGAAGGCCCCTCTAGACCCTCTCAGTCTGAAAATCCAAGGGTTAGAGGATTCGTTGCGAAGTCTCCATGGCCATGATGCTTACGGATTCACCTTCTATGATGAGCTATGTTTCTTCCCTGACCACCCGAGGCCTGCTAAGTTTAAAATGCCTGACTTCCAGAAGTACGACGGTACCGGTAACCCTGTTGCTCATCTTCGTCTATATGCTGGAGCACTGAGTGGACATGGCCACGACCCGAAGCTCCTTATGCAGTTATTCCAACACAGCCTCACCGAGTCAGCTCTACAATGGTTCGCTCGACTGGACTTAAGGAAGATCACAACCTGGATGGAGTTAGTCAATGCATTCAAAGCCCAATACCGTCACAACATCGATCTCACTTCTGATCGCTGGTCCTTGATGACGATGAGCAAGAGTGAGAAGGAGAATTTTAAAGCATACGCCCTAAGATGGAGGGAGGCCGCTGCACAAGTTAATCCCCCGTTGGAAGAAAAGGAGTATGTACAACTATTTATACATACTTTTCAAGGTATATTCTATGAGAAACTCTGCACAAGCGTGGGAAAAAGCTTCTCCGAACTCATTATGCAAGGGGAAATGATAGAAAATGGCCTCAAGACAGGAAGAATCACAGATCCCTATGCCAAGACTGGAGAAAATACCACCAACATAGCCAAGAAGGTGGCTACTACAAGGGGCACAATCAGGAAGGAAAGCGAAGTGTCTGCTATTTTGCCTAGCCAACCACCTCAATACCGACCTCCGCTTCAATCACCCCCAGTACTGCCCTTGCCCACCTTGACCATGCCTGCTCCAACCCCAAACTATGGTCCCGCTGGGGCACGACCCAACTTCAGTAGACCTGCTCGACGTATCCGCACCTTCGATGCCTTAGCCTGCACCTAAACCGAGGCCTACCATAGCCTTCTTAAGAACAATATCTTGAAGCCCATCCTTGCTTGCCCGTTGCCAAGCCCTCTGTCCCCGACCTTTAATGCCGCTCTTATATGTGAATATCATTCAGGTGGCCAGGGGCATGACACCGAAAGCTGCTTTGCTCTCAAGCACAAGATCCAAGACCTGATCGACAATAAGACCATCGATCTGCAGTCGGTAAAACCTGCTCCCACTCCCAATGTGACTACTAACCCTCTACCAGATCACACCGTCAATATGATACTAGTAGAAATAAAGGGCGAGGGAGTATTTGACGAGCCTGAGGCCGAGGACTATGAGGACGATTGGGAGACTGAGGAAGAAGATGACTGGGAGGAGGATCTCCCATTATGCCCAATATATCTCCATAACCCTGATGAAGTGTCTGATGCTTCCGACTGGCCCATTGAGGAGCCAATGTTCCTGGGAGATGAGACTACTAAAAACATGGTTGCTGATGGATGGGGTGCTGAGTTTCTGCATCCGAAATATGCCGCGGCCGAACGCCATTTGCTAGAGAGTCATTGGCCCACAAATGAGTACAGCTATGAAGAAATGAGCTGGAGGATAGAGAAGCCAAGAACATAAGCAGAGCCATTCGAATTGGAAGGGGGTGAGCTGGACACCCTGTTTACAGAAGAATCCGATACACAAAACAAGAAGGAGGCTGACAACCGCATCAACAATGTCAACATCTATGGAGCTCTAGGGGAAACCTTTGCCTGTCTCGCCTTGGCAGAAGATCCAGGTCGCGAATGGAGCATCAAAGACGTGGGAATTGTCCCAAGGCCGTACTAAAAAGGGGTTCTTTGCACAAGCGTACAAGAGAGGGGTGTTTTCACCCACTTTTTTTCTATCCCTTTTACTTCTTGTTTTTAAATTAATGTCTACATTTTCTTATTAAGAACTTGATGCTTTCCGTAAACATAATAATAATAATCAAATGACAGTCTTTTATTCCATTGCTTGTCCTCCCTGGGAATAGTAACTACTTTCTACGCAAGGGGCATGGTTTGTCTTATGGAATGATCCAACTTGAAGAGATGATAGCATGAGTTAACCACTTACCAAATGAGCAGCCTTCCACAGAGAGAGAGAATAAGGATGAGTGAGAATACTACCCAAAGGCAGCATTTGCAAGACTCTGAGGCTAAGCGATGTGTGGCTAGTTTGTCAAGAAGAAGAGGAGCCATCTTTCATTCCCCCACATATAAAGAATAAATAACTAAATAAATGAACAAATGTGCTCATATTCCCTTTGCTTAACCCCTAGTGCCTCGCGGAAAGCGAAAATTTTCTTTGATAACCCTGATCCAAGACTGTCCTTCCCACACTGGGGCAAACATTAGTTGAGAATTCTAGGAGTGGTGTCCACCTCTATCATGCTAGGATAGTGTTGAAAGCTCTATGGATCAAGCAGTCTAATTCAAAATGAAGAGAGGCCCTCATTTCATTTTCCATACAGTCAAAAGCAACCCCTTGCCAAACCCGTTGAGCCACTTATCCTTTCTTAACAAAATCCCAACCTAGGGATCACTGCCCACACTGGGTATATTAAACTACCAAAGGAAGAGGTTTAAGGGGAAAGGGTTAAAGAATTGTTCCGTTTCGTAAAAGAAAAAGAAAAGAAATAGAAAGGAAAAAGCAAAAGAAAGGAGTGCCAAGGGGCGAGAGGCCAAAAAAAAAACCATGATTCTAAAGAAAGGCCTGAAGAAAATCGTGATTGAATTAACTTCAACGGCAGAAAAGAAAATCATGTTTATCTCAAGAAGTACATGGAAAGGGTGAAAGAACGAGGTTATTTTCACCCTGAGAAATATATGGCCAAAAGCGAGAAGGAAATTTAAAGGTGATCCTAGGTTACAAGGAAACCCAGTAGGTATAATAGGTTTGAACCTTTACCTTTTCTTGCAAAACTTCGAAACCATGGCCTACATTACAACCCTATTAAAGTCCCCTCTGATTGAAAAAAGATTGCTTGATCTAAATGAGTTAGATACGCTGCCAAAGCTTAAAAAAAAAAAAAAAAATGGATGCTAATCCTACTGAAAAACGGTTAAGGACAGTTTGGATCTAAACCCTGCTGAAAACAACATTGAATTTGAGCTTACATATCCCGTTGTTTCTAAAACCCCATAACCTAGCCTACATTACGGTCCTAAACAAAGCCTTCTCGGATTGAAATGACTGGCCACTTATCGCTCTGCCAAAGGTCAGGTAAGTTGTTGCTAAGACCCCGAGAGTCGATAATTTCAGCCCGATAACCCTATACACTAACCCTAAGACAAAAGAGTTGGGGGCGATCAAGAGGTTGAGTAAGGTGCGAAGTGCTATCATCCGATCGAGGTAGGATTGAGCCAGAAGAGAGGCTAAAATCCCCGAAGAGGAGGGAGTTACCATTCCCAAGGCTACAAGTCTAACAGCACCCTGTGTCGTTCTATTAACATATTTCTAACCTGTACATATGTCTAAATAAATAAATAAATAAATAAATAAATTCAGCGTGAGCTTTGCACATATAGGACATAACTCCCTGTAGAAATAAAAGTCATCAACATCAACTCATGTAATATATATCTAACATCATCATACATCACATGCCTCTGATCATATATATCTGTCTATCTGTACATCTAAGTACCATAAACATCCGTTCTTATATAAAACTAAGCAAAATAAAACTGTCTAACATCAATACATCTTAGGGACAAGGGGCAAAAGAGGATCAGAGTCTCCGCAAGGGGCATCAATCACAGGTCAAAATCAATATCATCTGGATCAAAATCCCCAAAACCCAGCATCGGAGGAGGTGGATAACTACTCGAAGCACCACCATCCTGCAGGGAAGACAGAACCAAAATTAGCTGCATACAAAAGGAACTAAGCAACAGCAGAGCAAGAAGAAGCAAAGAAAGAATAACTTACCCCCCTACCACCCATCTGAGACAACCGAGCCGTCAGGGAAGCTACCTCGGCCTGGTACTGGTCCCGCTCCATCTGGTACCGATCTCTCTGGTCTCTCACAGCAGTAAACTCGGCCTGGGGCACATATCCTCCAGCACGGCGCCACAAGTCAACCACCTCCTGGCCAACAGCATACCCGCCGACTACTACATCGAACCGGGTGAAGGCACCAACCGAATGGGCTCCAAAGGGCGCAGCGTAATCCGTATCCGAAGGAAGCAAGAACTCGGCACCTGGCTAGCGCTCATGGTAGGGGATAGGCACTCCTGCCACTAGGGCTCTAAACATATACTCTGGCGGAGCCCCTGCTGATCGAAACTCCTCGTGAAACTGTCTCCAGTGCTGCTCTCCAAGGTAGGACTCCCAGGTGTCATCACTGAGAAAAGCAGCTCTCGACAAGGACAGCAGGACCAAGTATCGGACTGTCTCGTAATGGACTGAGCCAATGAAAGGCCGCCAGGTCACATCCCTCGCCTCAATCAACTCCAGGTTAGCCCGGAGCGTCACGAAGTCAGTAATCTCCGATCGCTGGGCTACCCGGTCACGAGCCCACCTCAAAGCGCGAGGATAGAGATCATCATCAACAACTGCGGGGCGACGCACCAACAAGTACTCATAACTCCACCAGACAAGGAAGGGCCAAAAGCTAGTCATGCTGCCCCAACGAGAAGAAGTCCGAACCCTCATCGATCGAAGAAAGCAGCCAAAAGAAAAGGACCCCCAGTCCAACTCAGACAAATCTCCTAGATAGGCTACTATACTCACCAAACGGCACGGCACGAGTGACTTGTTGTTGTTGCAGAAGCAGCTGAAGATGATGTACAACACAAGTCGCCGTCTCATGATATCCCGCCTGGCAAGCGATGGCTCAGTAGCAAAAGTACGCTCACCCTAACCAATCCAAGAGACTAGGAAGGCAGAATGCTCAGGCTGAGGCAAATCCAACAACAAACAGGCCTCGTCCCTGCTGACCGGGTGCAGGGTGATCCGCCGGCCGACAAAGGAGAGTCCTGTAATAATCGCCCAATCTAAAGGAGTAGGGCCTAACTCGAAGCCGACGAAATGGAAGGTCCCAGTCTCCCCGAACCACCGCTCAACCAATGCCAGTACCAAATGCCGATTCAGGCGGTTAGCCTGTAATCCCATAAAGGTGCCGAACCCGATCTTTGCCAAGAAGGCGCGGTATGATCGGGCAGCCTGCTGCATGGTCACAAAAATCTGGTGAACAGCCCCTCGAAAAGCTGTATGTACCCGCGAAGTTGGTAAATGCTGTCTGGAATATACACTAGGGTGATAGGCCAGATCCCTGAGAGGTGGGACATCTGGTATCTACAAATCTCCCAAGTCGGCGTCTGTCTGCCTATGCCTGGAAGAAGCTCTCCCATAGCCGGTCACCTGGTCCCCAAGGCCCGGTACCTCCTCCTCGGTGTCAACTTCCTCAGCAAAAGCCTGCTCAACCGAAGGAAAAGGGTCGACAGGTGGTCTACTCCCCTGCCCGCTCTGGCTGGATGAGGATAGTCCAGTGGATCGTCGACTACCTCTGGATCGACTAGAACCGCCAGCAGAATCGGTCCGGGCCGCCTTCCCCGAATGGCGTCTCCTATCAGAACCGTCATCACCTGCGTCTGCCATCCTGAAAAGGTAAGCCAAGGTAAGTGATGTAAATATACCATCCATGCAGTTTAAATAACAGTAAAATAAAACAAACAAATAACACAAAACAAATAAAGGATTTTGAATAACAAATCAAAAACAAAATTTTCACACATCTTGGTTTTCCAACTCCAAATCACATCTCAAGGGTTCTCTGTCTTTTCCCTTCAAAAAGATTTTATTTCTAAAATTTTAACCAACTCTTTTCATAATTTCTAAAAATTTCGGCAGAGTCCCGTTTAAAAATGGCCCCTACAATGCCCATGACATCAACACAAAATACGAAATATGCACCTTCCAACGCTACGATCACATAACAATGGCACCCGTGCACACTTTCCAATTTTTCAAAATTTTCAAAACTCATGTTTTATTTTTCAAATAAATCAATGGTTTTCAAAAAGCTCCCAAAAATTTTTCAAAATCACCTCAAATGTTTTCAAAATATTCCTACATTTTTCCAAATTTCAAACTTTAAAAATTTCATCAATTTTTTGAATTTCCTAAATTTTTCTAATTTTTTAAATATTTTTCTATTTTTCAAAAAATCAAAAATTCACCGAGTTTTCAAAAAATCACGAAACTTCATACGGTTGTCAAACACATTTTTCTAAGGCATATTGCACAAAAACATGGCCAGAAAACCCAATATCCATGCTTATAGAAACAAATTTCCTATTCCTGCAGAAAATCCTCTTCGCATAATCATGAAAAATCACTCAAATTCAATCAAACAACCATCAAATTGCAAAAACAACATCACCAAAGTGTTCAAAACATATCAAAACATCAATTTCCACTATTCACATGATTCAAACGAAGTTTTACACATCAAAATCAACAAACTTTGAAAACTCACCTTTTGGAAGTTCTCCGGCGAAATCTTCACTTCCGGCGACTTTTCCGGCGACGTGAACTCCCTCCAGCAATCACCCGTGGTCCCCAAGGAGTGCTCCTTCAATGTCCAAGACGGATTCCTCGCAATGCCTCACAAATTTGCAAAAAACTCTTCAAATCCCGTGGGTGTTCGAACCAGAAATTTTCTAGTTTTTAACCTTAAGCCTGGCGCCACTAGCAGAGGCGCCAGTGCTTTTTTACCAAAGCAGTGGCGCCAGTTATAAATTTTGGGCAGTTTTGCCCTTTTTCCTGCCAAAACTTGTTTTCGAAGGCCTTTTTGGTCCGTTGTCCATTATCCGTTTTCGACCCTCGTTGTCGAAAGATTTCCGGTGTCCGTCCTTCCGACTGCCTCGCGGTCAACATGGGACTCTTACTCTTATCGTTTTCTGTCTTTGCTTGTCAAAGATAGAAAAAGAAAGGCAGCTGTAAGCACCCCATTTTTGACCGCTCGGCAGTCTACAAAGCCGTTAGAGTGGCGGAAACACTCAAAACTCAGGCACGTCTCTTCGGAGACGGTAAGACCCCTTTCTAACCCCTCTCTCGAGACAGTTTATTCCTCGATATGGTTCCAATCCAAGCACGTCTCTTCGGAGACGATAAGACCCCTTTCCAATCCTTCTCTCGAGACAGTTTATTCCTCGAGACGGTCCGAGTAGCAAAACTACTCACACAACCGTTAGAGTAGCGGAAATACTCACAGAGCCGTTAGAGTAGCGGAAATACTCAACCGTTAGAGTAGCGGAAATACTCACAGAACCGTCCGAGTAGCGGAAATACTCACAAATCATTAAACCCGTCCGAGTAGCGGAAATACTCACAAATCATCAACCCCGTCCGAGTAGCGAAAATACTCATACCGTTAGAGTGGCGGAAACACTCAAAACCTAGGTCAAAACCCGTGTCTGTTAGCTCACTCCGGTGAAAAATGACCAAATTACCCTTTGGACCTTTTCCGGTCAAGATGACCATTTTGCCCCTAAGCATCCGGATGCCCCGGGAACCACACCGGCTCTGGGTATCAAACTGGTAACCTCTCGAGAATACTTTTTATAGTATTCTCAATCTTCCTTTAATTTTCCGGATCATTCCGAGTTAGTTCCGGCCAACTCGGTACAAAATGACCGTTTTGCCCCTGGAGGGCCGGTCTTCTTCTTCGACCACACCGGCTCTGGGTATCAAACCGGTAATGTCCCGAGAATACTTTTTATAGTGTTCTCGCCCTTCCTTTACCTTTCCGGACCATTCCGAGTTAGTTCCGGCCAACCCGGTACAAAATAACCGTTTTGCCCCTGGAGGGCCGGCCTCCTTCTTCGACCATACCGGCTCTGGGTATCAAACCGGTAACCTCTTGAGAATACTTTTTATAGTGTTCTCAACCTCCCCTTTACGTTTCTGGACCATTCCGAGTTAGTTCCGGCCAACCCGGTACAAGATGACCGTTTTGCCCCTAGAGGGCCGGTCTACTTCTTCGACCACACCAGCTCTGGGTATCAAACCGGTAATGTCCCGAGAATACTTTTTATAGTGTTCTCGACCTTCCTTTACCTTTCCGAACCATTCCGAGTCAGTTCCGGCAAACCCGGTACAAAATGACCGTTTTGCCCCTGGTGGGCCGGTCTCCATTTCCGACCACGCCGGCCCTGGGAATCAAACCGGAAACCTCTGGAAACATTCTAAATAATGTTTCCAGATCCCAAGTCTTTTTTCGGGACAATCCGAGTTCACCCCGGCAGTTTCCTAGTCCGATTGACCGTTTTGCCCCTAAAGGCCCGGTCAACCTTTCCGACTCACCTTATCTTCATTTTTCAAGTCAAAAACCTCCAGGACACTATTTTGAGTATTCCTGCTCCTTTCCCGCCTTCCGGGTCATTCCCGGCTCCTTCAAATCATTCCCGGACTTTCCGGAGTCACTCCTAGTGAAGCTAGGCTAAAAATTGCATGGTAGTCACTAGTACAGGCGCCCAAATCTAGTCAAAGATACGTTGCTTGCCGACCTTAATTGTTTTCTAAATGGCTGGCGCCACTACTAGTGGCGCCAGTGTATAATTTGGCCTGGCGCCACTGCAACAGGCGCTAGGTTTGTCCTCCCTCTATAAATACAGAGCCTCGTTCAATGTGAAAGGGTCTACAAACTTAACCTAAGAATCTCATATTTCGATATACAGAGCTCAAGCACCTCCAAAACCCTAGCCTCCTTAGGTTTTCCCAAACCCTAGCCACTATACACAAACCCTAGCCTCCTATACACTCATACACTCATACACTCCCCCATACACTCATACACTAGCCTCCAACCATTCTTTGAAGACTTGAAGAGCTACCATCTAAAGCTTGAAGACAATCCTTGAAGGTTGAGGAAGAAGATCAAGACGAAGACCGAAGACCGAAGACTGCACGGCACGCAAAACAAATAAGAAACAAGGTAGGCTCCCTATTTAAATTTTCGTACTACCCCCCTCTCTCTTCTCTCTCCAACCCATTTGGGTTTTCTCTATTTTAATCCCCCATATCTTTCCTGCCCTTTCTTTGCATGCTTGAAACAAGGGGATTCCCGGTCCATGTGTAGGATTGGACTATGGGAGAGTCACCGTGTCGGGGGCTTTCTTCTAGTCTAACCAAAGACCACGTGGGTCCGGCCCCCTTGATTATGTGGTGAAGCCTTAGCCTTGTACGTTCACGACCCCAAATTGCATTGTGCATATCATAGTCTTGCATCTTCCAAAAACCGTTTTCAAAAGTTGTTTTTCAAAACGTTTTCAAACTTGTTTTCAAAATTGCATCAAAATCTCTTTTTCAAAGACTTGTTTTCAAAACCACAATTCTAAGGTGATTCTAGCCTTTCCATGGCTAGAGTTGCTTTAGGAAAGTGTTATATTAAAAGTGGCCTTTTGGTCTATATTTTCAAACCTTGTTTTCAAAACCACTTTCTTAAAGTGGTTCTAGCCCTCTTATGGCTAGAATCGCTTTAGGAAAGTGAGATGTTTTTTTATACTTTTCAAAAACTCTCTCTTCAAAAATCTCTTCCTAAAAATCTCTTTTTCAACATACTTTCCTAAAACTCTCCTCTCCAAAATTGTTTTCAAAAACTCCCTTCCAAAATCTATTTTTCAAAATTCTCTCTCCAAAATCTTTTCCTCAAAATTCACTCTCTAAAAACACTCCCTAGATTTACCTTCCAAAAATCTCTCCTAAAAATCTTTCCAAAAACTCTCTTTTCTAAAATCTTCCTTTTAGAAATTCCCCTCTAGGTTTTCCTTCCAAAACCTTCATTTCCAAAAACGTACTTTTTAAAAATCCCTTTTCCTTAGAGCCCAAGTCAAGCCCTAGAACCCACAATTAGGAAACCCTAAATTTTCTTCCCAAAAACGTAATGTTCAAACTTTGCCCCAAACCTAGGTTTCTAAAACCTCTTGTTTTCACATCAAAACCATACATGTTTTCAAAGCCTCTTTTTACGTCAAAACTACAATTTTTCAAAATTAGGGTTTCTAGAATCTCCTTTCCAAATCCTATTTTCTCTTTAGGAAACCGAATCAAATCCCCCCGTTTATGAAACTAGATCCCATCCTCCGTTTTTGGAAACAAAATCCAACCTTTCTCTTTTAGAAACAAAATCCAATCCATTCTTAATCCAAACCTTTCCTAATTCAATACCTTCCTAAACCATAAATTTTCTAAACCTAAACTTCAAATCTTTCCTTAAGTTTCAAAATCCAAATCTTTCCTAAATTCGAATCCTTCTTAGACTTTCACTTTCCTAAATCTTAAGTTTCCAAAACTTGAACATAAAAATCTTTTCTAATTCAACCCTTTCCTAATTCTACCCTCTTTTCAAATCTTAACTTTTCAAATCTAAGCTTTCAAACCTTTCCTAAATTCAAACCTTTCTTAATTTCAAGATTTTTTTTAAAACTCTAAATCTTAAACTTTCTAAATTTCAAATTTTTCCAAATTCAGAACTTTCTAAATTTGAAACTTTCTTAACTTAAATCTTTCTAAACCCAAATCTTTCTAAATTCTAAACTCTCTGAAACTTCAAATCTTTCCAAATCTAAGACTTTTCTAAAATCAAAACTTTCTTAATTTAGGACTTTCTTAAGTTGAAACTTTCTTAATTCAAACATTTCCTAAATTGAAAACTTTCCTTTTTCAAACCTTTCCTAAAACAAAACTTTCCTACTTTCAAAACTTCCCTATTTCAAAACTTTCTAAATTCAAAAGTTTCCTATTTCAAAACTTTCTTAATTTGAAACTTTCCAAAAATGACGCTTTCCTAAAACAGGCCTTTCCTAATTCGAACATTTCCTAAAGTCCAATCTTTCCAAATCTTCCAAGTCCAATGTTCGAGTCAAATCTTTCTTAATCTCAAGTCTTTCCTAGGTCTCCTACTTTTCCTAAGTCTAAGTTTCCTAAACCTCTATCTTTCCAAAACCAAGTTTTTCCAAAATCAATCTTTCCAAAGCAAGTCCAATCTTCTCAAATTCAATCTCCTTTTTTAATCTCAAATCAAATTCAATTTTCAATTCAATCTCTTTCTTCCAATCCAATCTTTCTTTTCAAATCAATTTCTTTTCAATCGGACTCTTGTCCGAACTACGACTGACCTGATTCCCCCAAAGGGATACGTAGGCAACCTTTATAGGTGCGGTCACAATACTTTTCAAAATTTCAATTCCACCCTCATGGGTGCGGTTTTGAAAATCTTTTCAAATCTCAAATTCCAATCTACTTTCAAACTTCCAATTTCTACTTTCAATTTTCAAACTTTTCAATTTCAATTCTATTTCTTCAAATCTATTTTCAAATCAAATTAATTTCTTTTCAAATCAATTTCTATTTTCCAATTCTCTCATCTTGCACTTGCATATCATGCATCATATTTTTCAAACATTGTTTTTCTAAAGTGAATAGGATCGACCATTTGTTAATTCAAGACTCTCATAGGTGAATCTAGGGTAAATTGACATGTATGTACCAAAAGGGCAGGGTAGGGTGATAGCTTAGCGTGTCTTCCCTACACGTAACCAACCTCCGAACCTTGGATCACTGATTTCAAAGACCAAAAGGAGTTATTTTTCTAAAAAAGGCTAAATATTTTCCACAGGTTGCCAAACAACCTGTTTTCTTTAAAAACCCTCTCTCGAGGAGATATTTTCAAAAATTGTTTTCCAAAACCCTAAGTGTAGTTTTCGGATTATGCTTAGTTTTTAGGTGACCTAACTCACCATAATCAAGTTAGGTGGCGACTCCGAATCTTTTTCAAAAGCCCTTTATTCAAACCAATTTTTCAATTCAAACCTAGTCGCACTCATTCTTCTAGGAGGGTGAGTTCTAACGAGAGAGTACAGCATTTTTCCCGCTTGGGTGAGTATTCCTTGAGTGCGAAAAATCTGGGCGCGACAAGATCGATTCAAGATAATGTGATTGAAGTTGCTGAGAAAATGGCTTACAATGATTGTTTGATCTCTACCTGGAATCCAAGTGAACAATGTAAAGAATCAATGAAGACTAGATGTATGAAGAGATTTCATCAAGCTTGCAAAAGTCTCATTGAAGTGATTTTAAAGAAGAAAGAAGAATTGCTAGCAAAGAGAAGAAATCAGAAATGAAGCATTATGAAGCTCTACATAGTTGAGAAGGCTCGGCATAGAAAGAAATCGTTCTACAATGAAAGAGGAAGCTTTGCAAATGAAGAAGATAAGATCAACATTGATCTAATGAAGCTCTAACTGTTTGAGAGTTAAGAGAAGATGAATGTCATATGATTGATTCAATAGAAGTTAACTCTGATAAGTTAAAAGAGTTTGATTGATCATCATACCCCAAAGAGATACTCCTTGAAGATCTTATACCAGTGTTGAGATGAGCTGGATCATTAGAAGTCAGAAAGTTGATTTCTAGGCAATGAGCGGACTTATGGAAATGAGGAGTCACCTCATGGAGACAGAAGCAAAAGGCTAAAAGACCCAATGGACAATGAGCGGACTCATGGAAATGAGGAGTCGCCTCATGAGCACAAAAACAAATATCCTGAAAACCAAGTAGACAATGAGTGGACTCATGGAAATGAAGAGTCGCCTCATGGAGACAGACGCAAAGGCTTGAAGATAAAATAATCAATGAGCAGACTCATGAAGATGAAGTGTCGCCTCATGACAACAGAAGCAAAAGGCCTGAAGATCAAATGTACAAAGAGCGGACTCTTGAAGATGAAGAGTCGCCACATGAAGGCAGAAGCAAAGATGTGAAGACAGAATGAACAAGGAGCCAACTCATTGTTATGAAGAGCAGACTCATGAAGACAGTGAACAACATCTGGTAAATGCAAAAGCAAAAAGTGTCGACTCCACAATCATGGAGCCAACTCCTTGAATATAACGGCTAGTTTTTCTAACATTATAACGGACTGAACGTGCATTAATGCAGCCCAACAACCTCTAACGGATGGAATAAATACAAGGGTTTATATACAAGCTTCCAGCTGCATTTATAAATGATAATGAGAGACAAAAAAGAGATTCAACTGACTGATTCACTGAAAACTCTGATATTCTTTCTGTCTTCAAATTTTGAGCTTTGATTGTAAAATCTACTCTTGTTAGAGAGTTTGCTTGTTACTTGTATATTCTTATACACTTGTAAGGGAGAGTTTGAGAGTTATCTTGAGAAAAAAAACTCTTGTAAGTTTGATTGGAGCTTGAACAAAACCACTTAGAGATTGAAGAACGTAGGTGGGAGTTCTTGTGTATAGTGAGTTGATCACTTTGTCAATCAGCAACCCATTTGTAATTGGAGGTTACATAGTGGAAGAAGACTTCAAGGAGGTCTTGGGGTGTGGACGTAGACCATGGTTTGTGGTTGAACCTCGGTAAATCTGTGTGCTCTTTCTTATGCTCTGTTTTCCTTCGTTCTTTTGTTTATATTGCATTGCATATTGATTGATCACTGTTACATTGGTTAGATTAATTTTAATTAATCTTAATTGTTATTTATCTTTAAAAAACCCAATTCACCCCCTCTCTTGGGTTGCCTTTTGGGCCAACAATTGGTATCAGAGTTAGTATTCATGTTCTTAAGGCTTAACATCCTAGGAATAAATCCATGGCAACCAATTTTGGAAGCTCTCTTAATGAGGGTCAATCCACAAATAGATCACCTATGTTCAATGGCGCCAATTACAATTATTAAAAAAATAGAATGAGAATCTATATCCAATCGGTTGATTATGAATTATGGAGACTTATTGTAAATGGTCCCAAAACTTCTACTACCAGAGTATAACGAATAGATGTCCCTAAATTTCAATCAACATGGGATGAAGATGATCTAAAAATGCTACAATCTAATGCTAAAGCTATGAATATTCTATATTGTGCACTTGATCCCAATAAATTTAATCATATTTCCCCTTGTGAATTAGCCAAAGAAATATGAGATAGATTAGAGGTCACACATGAAGGTATCAATCAAGTTAAAGAATCTAAAATCAATATATTGGTACATAGTTATGAATAGTTCAAAATGAAACTTGAAGAATCCATCACCGAAATGTTCACTAGGTTCACCAATATTATTAATGGTTTAAAATCTCTTGGAAAAGTGTATCCTAACAGTGAGCAGGTAAGGAAGATTCTAAGGTCTTTGCCAAAGGCTTGGGAGGTCAAGGTCACAACAATCCAAGAAGTAAATGACCTCAACACCCTACCACTAGAAGAACTCTTGGACTCTCTAATGACACATGAGCTCACACAAAAGCAACATGCCCAAGAGGATGAAGAAAAGAAGAATATGGTAGTTACATTCAAATCCACCTGTTAAGATAATGAATCAGCAAGTGAAGAGAATGAAGATGAAATTGCTCTCATCACTCGAAAATTTATAAGATTCATAAAGAAAAAATGGAGAGGTGGAAAGAAGCATGAAGCCAAGGGAGAACCTAGCAAGGAATCCAATATAACATGTTATGAATGCAAGAAACCTGGCCATATGAAGGCAGAATGTCCTCTGCTTAGAAAGAGAGGAAAGAAATATCAAGGAAAGAAGGCTATGACAACCATGACATGGAGTGATGATGAAGAATCAAGCTCCGAAAAAGATGCAGAACCACAAGAAGTGGCTAATCTATGTCTCATGGCTCATGAGGATGATAGTGAGGTATCTGACTATTCCCAATTCACTTTTAATGAATTACAACATGCATTTGATAATTTACTTTGTGAATTCATAAAATTGGGAATTAAAAATGGATTTCTTAAAAAGATGATCTCTACTTTTACAAATGAAAATGAAAATTTACAAAAGTAAAATGAAGATTTGAAAAATGATGTTTGTGTCTTGAAGGATAAAATTAAGAAAAATTCTTTTCAAAAGGACTTTTCAAAAGAAAATCAAATCTTGCTTAAAAATGTCAAAAGCTTCGAAACAAGTCTTCATAGATGTGTAAATAGAAAAGAAAAACTAAATACAATTTTAGGAAAACAAAATTGTTCACTTGACAAAGCTGGCCTTGGTTTTGATCCATTTAAAAGGAAGAAATTTTCAAAAGACAGATTTGATGCTTCAATTGGAAAACCACAGATATCATGCTTTTACTATCATAAAAAGGAACACATTGCTAGTAAATTCTATACTTTACAAAAATCAAATGTTCCTAGCAATGCATGGGTCTCTAAAAGACTAGTGAGGACTAACTCCCGAGGACCTAAGATGATTTGGGTACCTAAGGTCAAATAAATCCTTTTGTAAGTGTCCCTTCAAGCCAAATCCAAGAAAGACCATTGGTACTTGAATAGTAGATGCTCAAGGCATATGACGAGAGATGAAGCATAATTCACATCTCTCTCATCAAAGGATGGAGGTCTTGTCACATTTGGTGACAATAGTAAAGGGAAGATCATCGGTATAGGTAGTGTTAGTAAGAATTCCTATACTTCTATCGAAAATGTATTACTTGTTAAGGGACTCAAACACAATCTTTTGAGCATTAGTCAACTTTGTGATAAAGGATGCAAGATTGTATTTGAATCCTCTAAATGTGATGTAATTGACATTAATGATACCAAGACAATTCTCACTGGACATAGACAAGGCAATATTTATGTTTTCAATCTTAATGATTTATCTTCATGCAAAATGGAATGTCTTGCTGCTATGAATAGTGATGAAAGTTGGTTGTGGCACAGAAGACTTGATCACATTAGTATGAGCATACTTTTAAAGGTTTCTAAAAATAATTTGGTCAAATGTCTTCCAAAGATAAAATTTGACAAAGATAGAGTTTGTGATGTTTGTCAATTAGGTAAGAAAACTCGAATTTCTTTCAAATCCATAAATATGCTCACTATATCTAGGCCACTTCAACTATTGCATATGGACTTATTTGGACCAACAAGGACTTTGAGTCTTGATGGTAAACAATATGCACTTGTTATTGTTGATGATTATTCTGGATTTACATGAACTTTCTTCTTAGCTCATAAGGATGAGACAATTGTTTTCTTCATAAAATTTTGTAGAAAGGTCCAAAATGAAAAATGAATTTCAATAACTTCTATTAGGACTGATCATGGAGGGGAATTCGATTGCAAACCTTTTGAAATGTTTTGTGATTAAAATGATTTTGATCACAATTTCTCAGCCTCTAGAACACCTCAACAAAATGGGGTTGTTGAGAGGAAAAATAGAGTTTTAGAAGAAATAGCTAGAACCATGCTTTATGAAAATGGTTTACCAAAATACTTTTGGGCTGAAGCTGTTAACACAGCTTGTTATGTTTTGAATCTAATTTTATTTAGAATTTTTTTTTAACAAAACCCCCTATGAACTTTGGAAAGATAAGAAACCAAATGTCTCATACTTTAAAGCTTTTGGATGTAAATGCTTTGTATTCAATAACAGTAAAGACAACCTCGGCAAGTTTGATGCTAAATCTAACGAGGATGTATTTCTTGGCTATTCAACATATAGCAAGGCTTATAGAATCTTTAATAAGAGGACTCTAGTAGTTGAAGAATCAGTCCACATCACTTTTGATGGACTTAATCCTTCTTCAAAGAATGTTGTAAGTGATGATGCAGATGTGCTAGAACCCGAAATGGAAAAGCTGGACATCCAACCAAGCTCAAATAAAGAACCACAAAAAGAAAGAGAATTACAAGGAGTTCCTACCAGCCAACAAGAAATCAATAAAGTTTGTGCATAACCATCCTACGAAACAAATCTTAGGTGATCCTTCACAAAGTGTAAGAACTCGATCCTGTATCAAAAATATATGTAATCATCTTGCATTCTTATATCAAATAGAGCCTAAGTGTTTTGATGATGCTGAACATGATGAATTTTGGATAAATGCAATGCAAGAAGAATTGAACCAATTTGAAAGGAATGAGGTATGACACTTTGTTCCTAGACCTAGTGGTCATCCAATTATAGGAACTAAATGGGTATTTAGAAATAAAATGGATGAGTTCGGAGTTGTTGTGAGGAACAAGGCAAGACTTGTTGCTCAAGGTTATAGTAAAGAGGAAGGCATTGATTTTGATGAAACCTATGCTCCTGTAGCTAAACTAGAAGCTGTTAGATTAATACTTGCATTTGCTTGTTTTAAAGATTTCAAATTATATCAAATGGATGTTAAAAGTGTATTTCTAAATGGTTATATCACTGAAGAAGTTTTTGTTCAACAACCACCTGGTTTTGAAGATCCAAAACTTCCTGACCATGTTTTCAAACTCACAAAAGCTTTATATGGTTTGAAGCAAGCCCCAAGGGCTTGGTATGAAAGATTGAGTAAGTTTTTTATTGAAAAAGGTTTTTCTAAAGGAAAAATAGATATCACTCTTTTCATTAAAATAAAAATCAGTGATATGCTTGTAATACAAATTTATGTGAATGATATCATATTCGGTGCTACTAATGAATCGCTTTGCAAAGAATTTACTAAGTGTATACAGGAAAAATTCGAGATGAGTATGATGGGCGAGCTCAACTATTTTCTCGGACTACAAATCAAGCAATCGAGGGAAGGCATCTTCATCAATCAAGCCAAGTACATCAAGGACTTAATCAAAAAGTTTGGCATGGAAGATGCAAAACCTATAAGTACTCTAATGAGTACTACAATGAAATTGGACAGTGATGAGAAAGGTAAGTTAGTAGATACTAAGTTTTATAGAAGCATGATAGGCTCTCTATTGTATCTAACTGCTAGTAGACCTGACATAATGTTTAATGTTTGCTTATGTGCTCGCTTTTAATCCAATCCTAAAGAATCTCATGTGATTGCTGTAAAGAGAATATTTTGTTATCTTAAGCACACACCAAATCTTGGATTATGGTATCCAAGGAGTACTTGTTTCAATTTAAATACTTACACTGACACGGACTATGTTGGGAGTAGAGTTGATAGGAATAGCACAAGTAGCTCTTGCCAACTTCTAGGTAATATGATTGTATTTTAGCATAGTAAGAAACAAAATTCAGTTGCTCTTTCCACAGCTGAGGCTCAATATGTAGCACCTAGAAGTTGTTGTGCTCAAGTATTGTGGATCAAACAACAGTTAGAAGATTACGGAATCTTGTTTGATCATATTCCTATTAAATGTGATAATACTAGTGCTATAAATTTGACTAAAATCCTGTTCAACACTCTCACACAAAACACATTGAAATTAGATATCACTTTATACGTGATCATGTACAAAAAGGTGATATTGAACTTGACTTTGCGTGCATAAATATTCAATTAGCTGATATCTTTACTAAACCATTAAGTGAAGATAGTTTTTGTACGATTAGAAGAGAATTAGAGATGAGTGATCCTATATCTTAAAATGTGTTTAATTTGAGTGAAATTGTGTGTTTTGAATGTTTAAATGTGTTTATCATTCATATGAAATGCATTTCTTGAGTTCATGATGCATTACATGATCATATTTAGACAATCTTTATCTCAAAACTTGAAAAAGATCATTTTATGAAATCCTTATGATTCACATGCTCAGTCTGGGTGAAAGAGTTGACACTTTATTTCATAGAGTCGGCTCATCACAACAGTGGACTCAAATTATTTCATTAACAAGGCATGTGTCGGCTCATTTAGTTCATGAGTCGCCTCATGCTTCGGGCCTATATACTTTAACGAAGCTCACTTTTCAAACATTCGAAATTTTCCTCTCTCTCTTACTCTCACTCTTTTTCTCTTCCGCTCCCTTGTTCGCACCAAAGTCTAACCGTCACTCACAAACCATTGCATTTCTTCATTTCAATTCCTTATAAACCCTAAACGACCCCTTTCCACTCTCTCTTTACCTACCTTAATCCTACAATAGCTTCCAAAACCTTTAAACTGAAAAAGATGTCCAAAGCCCTAGTTGTATTAATAGAACCTACTTCTAAACGGTCACAGAAAAAATCAAAAGGGGAGTCTAGCAAAGACAGAAGGAAGCACAAGAAGAGTAAGACTAGAGAAACGTCATCCTCAGCTATCCTGGAATGGAATGAACTATATTTCAGTGAAGGAAAAGCCCAAGAAAGGTACAATTCAATTTTTTCTCTTAAAAAAGTGTTCAATGGAAGACGGGTATATTACAAATTCTTTGATTTTCATAAGTTCGAATTTGGTACAAAATTTGGAAACTTAGGGTGGAAATATATGACAACACTTAGGGATGATGTTTACCCTAATTTGGTTGCTCATTTCTATTCAAATGCTGAAAGGGAATCTGGACAAGTGTTTATCAAAAGTTATGTTAAAGGAATTACTATCAATTTGGATAGAGAAGTGATTAGACACATTCTTGGAATCAGAATTGGTGGAGAAGTTTATAGAGATAGTGTCTCTAGAAAAGACCAATTGAAAGCGCTATATGGAAAAGACATGGATGAAAATGTACAACCCCTTGTCGCTGATCTACCTCTTGAATTAAGGCTTGTTCATCACTTTTCCTGCACCATATTCACTCCTAAAACTGGGAAGTATGATTATGTTTCAGAAAAGGAGTTATTTTTCCTATGGGCATACATAACTGATTCAAAGATTGGCTTGCCTCTGTTTATTTTGGATCATATATACAAAGCAACCATTTCTAAAATCACTTTGTCATATGGAATTTTCTTGACAAAAGCTTTCAAGCATTTTGGTATTGATCTGAAGAATGAGAAGAAAATAATCCCTAAGGCTATTAGTGGTGAATACAATGAGAGAATACTCAAAAGAATGGGGTACATGCTAAAAAATAACAAATGGACTCCAAAGAAAACTGGAGAAGAAAATTCTTCAAAAGGAAAGGCTCTATCTCGAAGCACCTCCAGGCAGAGAAGCACAAAAAGAATTTTGAGTTCTGAATCACAAGAAAGTACAGGAGATTTGAGTACTTTTATGACGCAAGTTATGGAATCTTTGGACAAATTGAATCACAAAGAAGATATTGCAACCACAAGGATGATAATTATTGAAAGAAAAATGGGAGAACTCAAAAAGGAAGTGCAAATGTTGAGAAATGAGAAAAAGGAAGATTACAGTAGAAGAAGAAGAAGAAGAAGAAGAAGAAGTTAATGAAGAAGAGGAGGAAGCACAAGAAGGGGAAGAAACTAGAGAAGAAGACTCTTCGGCAACTGAATCTGATACTCACTAGACTCCTTTTTTTTCCTCATTCTACCTAACCATACCTCCCTTACTTCTATCACCTCATATTTCCTCTTACCTCATCCTTCTGTTTTCCTCATGGCCCTGTTATAACATCTCTTTTGTTTTGACCGATTGTTTTGATTGTTTTTGGTATACTTTTTATGGACATGATAACTGTACAAATTTTGTAATCTCACCTCTTGTAATCTAAATGGTTCAATCAATGAAATATAATTTTGTTCTGGTATCAAATGTGATTGCTCTGATAATTTGCTTGTTTAAAAATTTTCCTCATTATACATTTTATTTTGTTTTAATATTTTTTGCTATTGTACCTGTCTATCATTCTCATTCTATTTCTGTTTCTGATAAATTGACGAAAATGGGGAGAAGTATTAGAAATATTGGAGCAAAATTGATAAATTGAGAATTTGTTAGAATTGGGAACAAGAAATGAATAATATGTTTTTGCTGAAAAATGAGTTGCACATCACTTAAAATTGGAGAAATATTGACAAGAAGAATTTGATAAATATGGGGGAGAAGTATTTGTTCAAGATTGAGTATGTATATAAACTTTATTGGGAAACATGAATTGGACAAAATGAAGAGTATATCTAATTGATGAATTGAAATAAAATGAATTGCTTATTACCTGATAAATGTCAAGCATGTTCTCAGGGGGAGCATCATGATTTATTTCCCTCAAAATGTTTTTGAATTATCTGAAAAAAACTCCTTGAAAATTGTTTTTGAAAAGTTTTTATCCTCTGAGCATCATTTGCTTAATTACAAAACAAAGGGGGAGTTTCTTTACTGGTATGATATTTAACCTTGTTAATTTCATTTAATCTTATATGAACTTATTTTGCAAAGGTTTTGTCATCATCAAAAAGGGGGAGAATGTTGACTCAAGGTTGATTTCCATGTTGATTTTGATGATAACTAAACCTTGTGTTATTTTACTAATGCATTTACTTAGTGTGCAGATTAATAGAGTTTATAATTTAGACTTAAATTTCAATCTTAAGTCTAATACTTGTCAAAGTAAATGTACAACAAGTTCAAGATCAAGCAATGAATTCCAAGAGTTATGCAATGAACCAAACAGAGAATCGACACCTACTTCTACTTCAAACAAATGTTTTATATTCAAAGAGATTGAAGGTGTTCAAATGAAGCTTCTATCAAGTATGCATAGACTCAATGAAGATTGAATTGCACTCACGAAAGAATGTAGACTTCATCAGAATGTGCAATGATTAGTTGAAGATGAATTGATTATTGAAGAAATTAAAAATGCTCAAGTGCCGACTTCATCAAGTATGCAAAGATCAATTCAAGATAATGTGATTGAAGTTGCTGAGAAGATGGCATACAATGATTATCTGATCTCTACTTAGAATCCAAGTGAAGAATTCTTCTACAATGTAAAGAACCAATGAAGACTAGATGTATGAAGAGATTTCATCAAGCTTGCAAAAGTCTCATTGAAGTGATTTTAAAGAAGAAAGAAGAATTGCTAGGAAAGAGAAGAAATCAGAAATGAAGCATTGTGAAGCTCTACATAGTTGAAAAGGCTCGGCATTGAAAGAAATCGTTCTACAATGAAAGAGGAAGCTTTGCAAATGAAGAAGATAAGATCAACATTGATCTAATGAAGCTCTGACTGTTTGACAGTCAAGAGAAGATGAATGTCAAATGATTGATTCAATAGAAGTTAACTCTGATGAGTTAAAAGAGTTTGAATGATCATAATACCCTAAAGAGATACTCCTTGAAAATCTTATACCAGTGCTAAGATGAGTTGAATCATTAAAAGTCAGAAAGCAGATTTATAGGCAATGAGCGAATTCATAGAAATGATGAGTCGCCTTATGGAGACAGAAGCAAAAGGCTTAAAGACCAAATGGACAATGAGCAGACTCATGGAAATGAGGAGTCACCTCATGAGCACAAAAGCAAAAAGCCTGAAGACCAAATAGACAATGATTGGACTAATGGAAATGAAGAGTCGCCTCATGGAGACAGACGCATGGCTTGAAGATAAAATGATCAATGAGCGGACTCACGAAGATGAAATGTCGCCTCATGACAATAAAAGCAAAAGGCCTGAAGATCAAATATATAAAGAGCGGACTCTTAAAGATGAAGAGTCGCCACATGAAAGCAGAAGCAAAGATGTGAAGACAGAATGAACAAAGAGCCGACTTATTATTATGAAGAGCGGACTCATGAAGACAGTGAACAACATCTGGTAAATGCAGAAGCAGAAAGTGTCGACTCCACAATCATGGAACCGACTCCTTGAATATAACGGCTAGTTTTTCTAACATTATAATAGACTGGACGTGCATTAATAAAGCCTAACAACCTCTAACGGATGGAATTAATACAGGGTTTTATATACAAGCTTCTAGCTGCATTTATAGATGATGATGAGAGGCAAAAACGAGATTCAACTGACTGATTCACTGAAAACTCTGATATTCTTTCTGTCTTCAACTTGTGAGCTTCGATTGTAAAATCTACTCTTGTTAAAGAGTTTGCTTGTTACTTGTATATTCTTATACACTTGTAAGGGAGAGTTTGCGAGTTCTTTTGGGAAAGAAAAACTCTTGTAAGTTTGAGTGGAACTTGGACAAAACTACTTGGAGATTGAGGAACTTAAGTGGGAGTTCTTGTGTATAGTGAGCTGAGCACTTTGTCAATCAGCAACCCTTTTGTAATTGGATGTTATATAATGGAAGAAGACTTCAAAAAGGTCTTGGGGTGAGGACGTAGACCACGGTTTATGGTTGAACCTCGGCAAATCTGCGTGCTCTTTCTTATGCCCTGTTTTCCTTCCTTCTTCTGATTATATTGCATTGCATATAGATTGATCACTGTTACATTAGTTAGATTAATTTTAATTAATCTTCGAAAGATTTAATGTACCCCCCCTCTTGGGTTGGGCCAACAAGAGATCATCATAACATCTTTTCCACCATTTATGTACTTTGGGATGGGATCCTGGAGCACATATGTGTGGTAATTGCAGAGTGTTTTCTTGCTTCTGCTTAAGGAAAATACCTCTAAGGGTCCAACAGTCTTTGGTCGAGTGGGAAGTGACTCAATGATAGATGCAATAGTTAGGTTTGGATTGTTCCCATTTGGTGAGTAAAGCTTTCACTTTGGGTAGCATGATCTCGCCATCGACGACCCATGTCTTCCAAAGAGCAGTAGCTGTTTTCACTGAAATAAGGAGTAGTGGGGAGATCGCCTGCCAATGGTGTTGTTCCGATTGGTATAGTCTACAGTGTAGATTACTAGCCTGCGTGGTCCATTTCTCCATGAGTTTGAGGCATAACGAGGGGTAGAGGCAGTTGACTAAGCTGGTTCCTTGACCATTTTGTTGATGTTGCAAGTTGCAATACAGAGGCTCGAGAAATTGAGGAATTTGAGGTTCACCATGTGGATTTTGTAACGTGGTCGCATGCCTTCAATGCAAGTGTCAACCAACTATTTCTTGATGACAGGGTCTTGTAAGTCTATCGTCTTTTCTCTGAAACACTTGACATAGGCAAGCAAATCCTCTCTATTAGTCTAAATTTTTATGATCAAATGGAAGTTATTGAGGCACTCCTTCACGTAGAAGAACTTAGAGATGAATTTGGAAACCAAATCTTCCCACGAGGTGATGGAACCAACTGGGAGGTTGGCGTACAAGGTGTATGCCTAGTGATAAAGGGATTAAGGAACTCCTTTTGGCATAAATTGAGATCGGCATTGTAGATACCTAGGGAGTCAATAAACCCAGTAACATGCTCTTTGGCATTACCTGTTTTCCCATCAAATCTAATGAACTTGTGAGTGAGGTATTTTTTAAGGTAAGGGAGGGACTGTATGGATAGGGCATAGGGAGGGCGCAAGTCAAGATCAAAGCTAGAAAGAGGGCGACCTCGTTTATGTTTGAGAATGAGATATACGTGCTCTTCAACTTGAGAGACTGTAAGCAAGGGATCGAGGGGACAACTGGAGTGTTTGGCAGCGTTTTAGGAGGAGCAGTTTCTGTGGTGGTAACCGTGCCCTAGTGTGCCATTGTCGGTTGATTCGTGCCAAGGGGTGGCTCGCACACTCATTAGGGGCATACAAGGAAGTACTTGAGAATGGATGGGGCTAGGTTGGCCTACCTGAATAAGTCATATGGAATCAACAAGGGCCTATTGGGCTTGGGTAAGGGCTAGTACGTTGGTGTTTAGAGATTGAAATTGGTTGTTTTATTTTTGGGGCGTTGCTGGTGGTGGAAGTTTGACGGAAGGGTCTTGAGGCTCTTCCACCAAGGTTGCTTCATTAGTCTCATAGAACCCTTGGCCTACTTCAGGAGTAGGGAAGAGCACCCTCTTTGCAGCCATGGATGAGCAAAGTAGCCCCTAGATACTGTGGTTTGTTCTGGGAATCCTGGCAGTCGTCGACGTGGCTCAGGTCTCTCGGTGAGCAGCCTAGAAAGAATCAAGGACAACCAAGAGAGAGAGAGAGACAGAGAGTGCTCAGATCAAGCTGAAGTATTAATGGCAAAATTCTTAGAGAAAATAACCAAGAATGAAGGTTCTAACTGTAGAGTCATTAGAGACACTTTGTATATATGGAGAAAGTTAGGAATGATGGAAACTACCATGTGGCAATCCCTAATTGGACGAGCACAGAGCCATCATAGCCTTGAGTAGTTGTGTCAGCTCTGGTAAGTCTGATTAGATGGAGAAGTGGACTGCTCCTCTAGCCAGGGGCTTCCACATGGCGTTGTGTTTAATGCCATTTTGGTTGCATTAATGGTAACTGACCTTAATTGATCTTGCACTTGACTGCAATTTGCGAGGTGGTCTCTCTCTCTTTTAGCTGGTTAACAGGACGGATCCCCGCGCGCCCAAGAGGCGAGCAGCTCAACGGTTCCCTTTGATTATAGCTACCAAGCCAAAACCAGTAGGCAGATCCTGAGAAGATGGATGAGAGTTTACTTAGAGACTTCCCTGAATAGGGAGACAAACCTTGAGCACGGGGTGCTCTGTTGATGATGCTTAGTATATTCACGGGATCATAAATCGTCTAGGCTCGTGGGGGATGCCCTTTTGGAGATAACTTCGCGGGGGATGCCCTCTTGGAGATAATCTTATGGGGGATGCCTGCTTAGAGAAGACTTCGTCGGAGATGCCCACTTGGAGAAAACAGCTCTGCCAACGTCTCATGAACGAGGCTGACACGAGATGCCTTTGGTGATCTCAGAGGCTTAAGCCTACTTCGAAAACTTCACGAGGGATGCCTCACTTGGAGAATTTCACGAGGGATGCCTGCTTGGAGAAGGTCAGCTTGTCGACACCACTTGCACGAGGATGACGTAAGGTGCATTGGGTGAAGCACGTGATATGCTCTATGGAGGGAGAAGACCTTGTTGAAGTTACCTGCATGAGGCTGATGTGTGGTGTCTTGGAGAGCCTATGTAGCACGCCATCTGGAGGGAAGATATGAGACTGACGTGTGGTGTCTTGGAGAGCCTACGTGGCACGCCATCTGGAAGGAAGACTTGGCCATGTGGTACAGGCATATTGGACTCCCGACATCAATAAAATTTAGTTTGTTGACATTTGTTTATATCTGGCTTTTGTTTTAGCTATCAACTCATACGTTTTTGTTGTTTAGTGCATAATGCATTTGAATTGCATATGTTTGATGTCCTAACCAAGGTTAGTCTGAATACTTGCCTTAGGTCTACTCTGGCTCCTTAGGGCCTATTGGTTTGTGAAGCTCATGCAGGCCCACCTTATTGCTTCACTTTGGGTCTGGGGTCTCCTAGGATATTTTTTGGGAATTATCCTTTTCTATGCTGTTTATCAAATACTTATGTGGAGGAATTTAAAGTTATACTAGGTTTTTGCTATGCAAGGACTTAATGTCTTTTAATATTCATTACTTGGAATACAGTTTGAGACAGCCTAGTGGGAAGGCATCGTAGCTAATGATATGGAGTTATCTATGAGCAGAAATGTTTAAGCTTCGTTAAATGAACTATTATTTTCAACGAATCATTATTGCAGTTAGCTCTGCATCACTTGCATTATCATTTGTTATTCCTTACTTTTGTTGCCTTTACTTTTAAATTGTAGAGAGCCAAATCACTACATGTTGAGGATATGGATGTGGTTGTTGAGCCTGAGATTAGATGGATGGAGCTTAATGAGTACCTGGAGCCTTATGGTCTATTCTTTTCTCTGATCTTGGTCAGTTTGTGATGTGTTCTCTGGTTGACATTTCTATACTCTTCACAAAATATTCCTGATATATTATTGTTCTTATCTTTGAGATATTGTCTATAAATATCTTCAGTTCCACAAAAATAAGTTGTAGAACATGAAAATAGTAGGTTGAAATATGTGTGAAACATGGCAATGATCTAAATTCATGTGCATTAAAAATTTCTACAACGGGAGAGTATGATAAATTGAAGGCCGGCTAGCTAGTTGATAATGTTGCTTGGTAGCCAAAACTAAGTGTTAGTGTCAAACTCCAACTTCACTTCGGTCCCTGGTTTGTGGTTACAAAGAAAGGCTACTCTCCTTTAAGTAGTGCATTGTCTTTGTACCCAAGAAAGTATAATGGATCATCAAGTCTAGAAAATGTCATTGAAGATTTATTTGCAGGAACAACATGGGACCACAGTTATAAGAATATTATGATTCTTGATTTGAGTCTTGGCAAGGGGAGTCAGTGTAGAAAATTTTTGTAATGCTCTGTGGAGTTGGTGTAGTAGCTGATGTAGAGGATGTCGTGAAGTGGAAAGTGTGATTTATTGCTGTGAAGTTCTTTTACAAGAAAATTTTTGGCAAGGGGGTCTTCTCCATGAAGGGGTCTTTGTTGTTCTAGGAGTCCATTGAAAATGGCCTTTTTTGCTTGCTGGCGAGGGATTATATATATTATATTATTTTATATTATCTACTTATCTATTTTGTTAAGTGTGACTAGAGATTCTATATTGATTGTTGACAATTGGTAATTTGATGATGAACAGTCCAATGCTGTGGTAACACGAAAGATGTCATGCTATGGTACTGTTACAATAATTTTAAAACAGTATTTTGTTACATGACCATTGTTGTATAACTCTGTTTTGTTCTGTTACTCCAACATCAAATTTCGTGGGTTATTAGAAACACATCCTCAAGTTTTTGCCATTCCACAATCCGTTGGATGCCTGAGCAATCCTTTCTAACCTCTGTTTCCTTTGTCTCCCATGAATGAAATGTACCATAAATTAATAGTATCATGTGTCATTAAGTGTAAGCTAAGCCTTACCCTTTCACTATTACTATCTTGTTGAATTGATTGACATTCCGTACAATATTTTTCCATTTCTAATCAAAATTTGTCTCTGTTCTTGTACAAATGGAACATCAATGATTCAAAGTCTAAAACCATCGAAGCATTGAACTCGCCACATAGGATTGTTGATGATGACAGAATTCACTCTCTGATGCGGATAGCATAGTAGAAGATTACTTGGAGATCCGAAGGCGTCGTTATGCGTAGGCCGGTGGTCGGTAAACTTCAATCGGCCATAACTTTTGATCCGTAACTTCGTTTTCCTATTATAATATGCTTTTGAAAAGCTAGCAACAAGGCGGAGAAAGGGGCAAATCCCACCGGCTTAGGAAAACATGAAAAAATGCCTCTAGTATGATTTTTGGCCGGTTTTGTGTTTTGGGCTTACTTTTTAGGCTTTCGTCATTTTTTTTAATTAACCCAGTTTGTCCCGGGCCCTAGGGTTTCATGCCGTGTATTTATACTCATGTGAAGACATTTTTCGGCAGTTTTGATGATTAAATAAATTTTGTGCGTGAATTGCACTTTTTTCAATTGTTCGGTATTTTTACGAATCAATGAACGTTTAATGCCTTTGTATATGGTATTCGTGATGAATCAACAGGTTGGGAGAAGCCTTTAATCCAGTATTCATGGCGAATCAACGGGTTAAGGTTTATTTTCTTGTTCTCTTAAATTTCCGCTGCATCACTCTCTCGGCACATTTTTCAAACATTAGTGGAGCATTCCTATTAACAATTTGGACTGACAATGCCTAACAATCACCTTTAGGATTTTCATTGGACTTGACTTAAATAAGTCTATGACAAGGCTATGAAGACCTTTACATCAAAACTCTAAGATATCACCATCATTAGAAGGATAATTAGAAAGATTTGGGTAGATCTCCTGTCCATTTTTCTACCTGATAAATCAAAGAATTCCTTTATTCTCAATCATTTTTCTAAGACTTGACTTTCCGTTTATATAAAGGTTTGTGGCTGCCTGTTTGAATCTGCATACAAAGTTCAACATGTTCTCCGCCCATAGGATATTCAAGTTCAAAGTTCAACACATTCTCTGTTAATGATTCCAATTGTTGTTTCATCTCTTTCCACTATTTCCAAAGCAGCTTTTCTTCTTCAATGAGTTAGTTCTTCGATGCGTATTAAAAGCTAAGCTTTACAGAGAAACAAAGGGAGGTGTTACGAGTATTGATGCACTTGGCCCATTTTGTTCCTTGTAAAACGAACCTTGACATGTGTGATCTTGTTACGATCACTTGGAGGTGTGTTTGATTATTTCTAATTGATTACTCGAATCAATCACACACTAATTTAAATTGCATGCATGAATAATAAAACAATCACATAATAAACACACGATTTTTGAGTGGTAACACAAAGCTGAAAACAATTGATATTGCTCCAAGCACTATGAATCAATTGAACAATTTGCTACAAACGTGGTTGCTTGCACGTGGTTCACCGTTCTTCTGTGCTTGAACAACGCTAAACACCAAGCCGCGAATACCCATCTTGATGCACCACCCAGACTAAACTTTGTTGTTGAAGATTTGAAGTTTTTTGTCTTACTAAGAAGAAACTATAGGGTGCTAGGGTTCTTTGGAGCTCTCAAGATTGCTAAAGATTTCTTTTTAACTCACAAATACCTTGAGAAATTGAGCTTAGGCTTATATAGAAGATTAGGGGCAAAGGCAACCAATTAGGAACGTTCCCAAACTCATCTTTCAGTGGTCGCCACTGCGAGACAATAGCGCCAAGGCAGCGAGCCTCTTGGAAAGATTTTGTTGACTACTATTCAATTCTCGCCGTAGCGAGTGCTTGGAGCTAGATTAGGTCCCGTGGTTTTTCCTGCAAGGGTTTGCACGCTAAAAATTCTATGTGCATTTTTTGTTGTTGTTTATTTTGTGTTCATGGTATATATGTGATTGTTTATCATTAACATAATTTTAGATTTTGGAGTAGGGACTTATTCCCCCACTTCTAGGTCCATTGCAAGCCATACAATCCATATTACTAACGTGTTATTTCTCAAGAAGAACTCCTACACGTTGCTAACCAAGTGAACCCTAATGTTCCAAAAAGACAGAATAGCCAGTGGAAAGATTCATTGGTAATATGAAGTAGCAAATTTTGATGTTCTCAGATTCAATCCTAAGTTGTTGATTCAATAAGTGTAAAGCATTTAAGATCTCTTGTACTAATTATTCATCGCATAGTGTTTGGTTAAAGCTGAACTAGATCCCGTTGTTTTTCCTGCAAGGGTTTGCACGCTAAAAATTCTGTGTCTTTTGTATGGTTGTTTATTTTGTGTTCAAGGCATATGTATGATTGTTCATCATTAACATAGGTTTAGATTTTGGATTAGGGACCTATTCCCCCACTTCTAGGTCCATTGCAAGCCATACAATCCATATTACTAACGCACGATATTTTCTCAAGAAGAATTCCCACACGTTGCTAACCAAGTGAACCTTAATGTTCCTAAAAGACAGAATAGCCAGTGGAAAGATCCATTGATAATAAGAAGAAGCAAATTACAATGTTCTCAAAAGTTAAATTTATAGAACATAAAAGTTAGAAACTAATCAAAACTCTATATTATAGATTTCAACAAAAAATTAAACAAGAGGATAAAAAAAACCTCTACTGGATAACTTCTATTGATAGCATGAATAGAGTTGGGCTCCAGTATTGTGAACAATTCTAGACTATAGTACTTGCGACTGGTACTTCTAAAGAAACCTTGTTTATAACATTGTTCCTGTGTCAAGTAGAAATTTCAAAATAAACCCTTTCGTTGATAAATATTGTTGCTTGTAGTTTTTGTCATTTTGGCCTGCATATAATAGGAATATGATTCACAAATTGGTTTCAATACACTAAAAATGCACCAAGTGGATCTTTTCGTCAAGTTTTAAAAAAAATTTTATGTTCATAAAAATTCTGGCTAGGTGGGCCTGGAGCAACCATTGGGGGAATGTGTGCTACACGCTGTTCTGGTTCTTTAGCCGTGAGGTTGCTCTGTTTCGTGATTCACTAATAAGGTGCTTCAATTTTACATTTATTGTTGACATCACTGCTAGTGATTATGCTGCCGAAAGGACACAAAATTGGTTCTTTAAAAGTGTACCATGCAATACCTTTTTTTCCTCATCCAGAACTTTTACTAGTATTAGTTTTCCATACTAATAATACAGTATTTTATGGAACTAATTCATAACCTGATTACCTAAAAGGAAAAGGGAAGGGAAAAAAAAGAAAGAAAAGAGAACAGACACATAATATAGATGAGTAGGTGAGGTCCGTGGCACTGCTTCTAGCTTGTGTCTTCTGTAGTTTAAACTCAGAAAATAGAAGACTTCATTTTCATGCAATTATGATCATATGTTGATTATTAGCTGTCTGTATCAAGAAAGTTTGAGGTTTTTATTGCTATAAGCAATATAAACAATGGTTTAAAGGCTCTGCCATATAATTAGAATAAGAAGAACAATTGCAATACCAGAGAGAACCCTGGTGTGGTTACATCAATTTTAATATCAAGGAGAGGTCAAACCTTCTAGATTGAATTTGTTTTATCATATCAAGTACATGAAGTGGACATCAATTTTTTGTTGGGGGGGTGCTCTTCGTGTGGTGTTCGTGGCCCCTGTTGAAAATTTTTTTTTTTTCTACTAGTGTATAATTTAGTCGTGGTCTGTGAAGTACTTAAAGGCTGGCCCCCCAAACTTATTTCTCAAACTGCTTTATGTAGCAAAAGGTGAGCCCACGTATTTATGTAGCATTTTAGTTTTCATAAAAGGCAAAGAAGTCTTCATTGGAAAGACATAAGGCAGCCAAAAGGCTACTTTTACATCAGGAACCCACTTTGTTCTGTTTTAATATTAGTTTAAATTATACAACTAAGTAAAAACTATTCAATATCTATTAATAAACCTTTTGGAAGTATGACAAAATTTGAAAAATTAGGGTTTTAATTCCTTTTGTTCTTCTTCTTTAGTGCCGTGGACTTGTGGCTGTGGGCACTCTGTTTGTGATATAAGCATAAGCTATCACTCCCTTTTTCTTTGCACCATTTAACGCCCTCTCTTCATCACTCCTGGTAAGTCTTTTTTATCTAACTCTATCTCTCCCTTTTATATACAAATACATGGATCTATGTATTATATTGTGCTTACCTTTTATAAAAAAGAAAATCAAAGTTTCAAGTTTATTGTTTTATTTTATTTTGCTTTCAACTCAAATGGCCATTGTCTTAAGATTTGTTGATAAGTGTGGCTTTATATGGGAGAGTTTCTTTGATCTAATCCATGTTTAAGATACTATTGCTTCAACCTTGAAAAAGGAAATAGCTGTTGTTCTTTCTCGCCATTATCTTAGCATATAAAGTATTCGTGGTCAAGGATACGATGGAGCTAATATATGTACAACGTTTACAAGTTTTATTTTCTTCTAAGTGTCCATATGCATATGATATTCATTGTCTTACTCATCGACTCCAATTAGCATTGGTTACGGTAGCGCAAGAGAGGTTGCTCAAGTTGCTAAATTTGCAAAAATGCTTGCTATTGATGAGCTTGAAACTAGTAAAGGGCTAAATCAGATTGGTGCTATAAGACGAGTGGGAGATACTTGATGAGGTTCTCATTTTAGTATTATTCAAAGTTTGATGATAATATTTGATGCAACTTGCTCAGTCTTAAGAAATATTATCATTGATGGGAACACTTATTTACAACAACATAATGTAGATTCAACTTATGATGCTATCACATCATTGGAATTTGTGTTCAACTTGTGAGAGAGATCATGGAGATCACCGTTGATCTTTGCCAAGCTTTGCAATGTAAGTCTCAAGATATATTGAAAGCAATGAGATTCTTTGTTTGAAAAGGTGAAATTATTTTGTAAGAAACATGATATAGAGATTCCTGATATGGGTGCTCGATACAATGCCAGTCAAGGCAATCTCGTCTTCAAAGAGATCTAATCACAATAGAGCACCACTATCAGGTTGATGTATTCACAGCTGCAATCGACTCTCAATTCTAAGAATTGAATAATAGATTCAATGAGTATAAATCTTTTAACATTGATAATATTTGCAAGCTTGTGAGTAAATTTTATCCCCAAGACTTCACTGAGCAAGAGAAGTTGTATTTGAAGTTTCAATTGCAACATCATGAGCTTGATATCCATTAATGTCCTGAGTTACAAAATGTATCAACAATATTAGAGTTATGCCAAGTGTTGAGGAAAACAAAAAAGTCAATGATCTATACTCTTGTAGATAGATTGATTCGCCTTGTGCTAACACAACAACAGAACGTGCATTTTAAACTATGTGTCTTGTTAAGACTAAACTTCGTAAAAAGATGGAAGATGATTTTCTTGAAAATTATTTGATCAAATACACTAAGAAGGAAATTGCTCGAGATTTTCATACCGATTCGATAATAGATGAGTTCTATTGCATGACAGAACGTTGAGCTCAACTTAAAATGCCTAACTTGAGTTGATAGATGAGATGATTTTTGTTTTTGTGTGTTTAATGTTGATCTATATGGAAAATTGACCCCTTTTGAATTTTATAATATTTATGTAATTCTCATTTGATGTCTCTTGTTAACTACAAGTTTATCTCAACATTAACTGAAAATTTTATTATCAATTAATGATATCTACGAAATTTTGAAAACTTATAGTTTGGTCCCCCCATAAGTATGATTCTTGGGTCCGCCACTGGATAATGGGTATTTGACCAAATCTTCTACTTTCAATACCCCATAAAAGATGTGCTCTTGAGTGTAAAACTCTCAAAGTGCTCTCAAGGATGTGTCTCTGAAGTACCTAACCTCAAACTAAAGATCAATAGTTATAGGAGTGTTTTTGGCAATCTTGGACATATAGAAGTTGCATAGGAATTGGAATCCTGAGCTTATCTGAAGTAGAAGTGTAATCTTTCCTAAACTATCCCAAGTGTTAGAACGGTTGACCGGCTGTTTGAATGCCTACACTTGGAATGCCCCATTTGAATGGTCTTGTCCCTTTCAAATGTTATGGACCCGTTCAAACGTATCTGCTCCACTTTGCTGATTTTCCTGTCATTTAACCTTTGATGCAGCTTCAACTTGCCATAGCTTATGCCCACAGATTGACACACCAACATGCTTTATAGATATTACAACACAAATGCTTCAAATTACCAATCTAGGTCCTAGAGATTGTGTGTCTTCACATTTTGTGAGACACAACAATTAAAACTCCTTGTAGAGTTGTATTCTATTTAATCTATTTGTATTGGCTTTGATGCCTTAATATAGCCATTATCCTAAAAAATGGAGGAGCAAATCTAGAATATTGCAAAAGTCTGATGGCAAACAGTTTTATATGTGCCCTTCCAATTCTTCATTGTGCACTTTATGTGGTTTTGCCAACTTTTGCTTGTTCATTTCATTTGACTGTCTCTTTATTGCTACACATACTGTAGATTCTTTAGTTTGTAGACTTGTCATAACATATTTCAAACTATCACCTTATTACAAAGTTGCCTTGGGATTGTATCCTCATAAAACCTATTTGGGAATTAGCACTAGAAAGAGAGAAAGGACGAGGGGAAGAAAAAGAAAAAAAACCTCAAGAACAAGAGTACATTTATTTACCTAGTATGCATGCATTGCTATATCATGCAAAAGCTGCATCAACTTGTGTAGCATGTCATCAAGTGTATGGAAAGCAAATAACATGTCCAGGAGTCCTTCTCTAATAGGTGCAAAATTGAATTTCAATAAAGTGGAGGTTTAATGTGGATGATGTAAAGTTAATTACTTGTTCCTTCCCTTTAAATATTTTCTACTAGATGAGGTTCAAATGAAAGCTGTCAATGTTGCTAATGGAAAAACTTGCCTGAAGTTCCAACCTTGATGTTTGAATTTACGGCACATGTGAAACATGATATCACTCTTTTGTGGTGGACATATTTATTTATTTATTTATGCTTTAGGTGATAATAAGTGAATTTTTTATGTTATCTTACTTCGTAGAGAAAGAAACATTGTTATCTTCATGTGGACTTTATATTTCTTAAAATCTCATTACTGTTGTTAGAAAACAAATATGAGGATTGTTAAATGGGAGGAATATCTCCCTCATTGAGAGGCAGCCTGGGGAATGGCAAGAGATGTAGTTCTTGAACCAAGAATTTCATGTTGAGGATAAAACGAATGTAAGATGGCAATGACACTTTAATGATGAGAAATGTGAGGCAAGGGCTGCTTCTAAAAAAGCGCATTAGAGTTCTCTATATTGGGAAGTTTATCTTGAATTTGACTTCTTGATTGTTGTTGTCTAATTAGGGTTTTGTATTTATGGAAAAGACCATGTCATTAATAGTAGTTATTAGTAAAAGGTATTAATGCCTCTTTCCTTACTTTAGTGCCTAAAAATGACTATCCTGATTCACTCTCAAGCTATAGACCTATATCTCTACTTTCATCCATTTATAAGATTCTCTAAAAAAATGCTTTCAATAAGGCTGAGAAAGGTAATGAGAGAATTAATAGGAGATAATCAACCAGCTTTTGTAAAAGAAAGGCAGATTTTGGATGAGGTTCTGATTGCTAATAAAGTGATTAAAGAATGGAAATGGAAAAAGAAAAGAGGAGCGGTCATAAAATTGGACTTTGATAAAGCATTTGACAATATAAACTGGAATATACTATTGCAAATGATGTCAAAAATGAATTTTGGATCTAAATGCATGAAATGGATTAAGGAATGTCTATCAAGTGCTTCAATCTTTGTCTTGGTAAATAGGGCTCCTACACAGGAATTTAAAATGCAAAAAGGGTTGAGACAAGGGGATTCCCTGTCACCCTTTCTCTTTATCATAGTCTCTAAAGGTCTGACTGTGCTGCTTCAAAGGGCAAGGGATTTAAATCTCATCAAGGGCTACAGTGTAGGTTCAGAAGGTATGTTTCTTTCTCACTTACAATTTGCAGATGATACATTGATGTTTTGCTCAGATGATCTGGAGGAAGTTAGGAACTTAAAAAGAATCCTGAGATGTTTTAAACTCTTCTCTGGTCTTCTAATCAATTTAAAAAATTTGTTGTTAGTGGAGTGGGATTAGAAGAAAGCTTTCTACAAAAGGTCTAGCAAATATTCAACCGTATGAAACAACCTCTCCCCATGAAGCACTTGTGCCTCCATCTAGGGGCAAATCCTAGAAAATCCATCAGTTGGGAAAGGGTGCTGAATAACATAAAGGAAAGGGTTGCCTCTTGGAAAAAAAGATTTCTATCAATTGGAGGAAGGTTAACTCTATTAAAACTACTCTTAACTAGTTACCTGTCTACTATTTGTCAATGTATAGAGCTCCCCAAAAAGTATGCAAGGAGATTGATAAACTGCAAAAAAATATTCTTGTGGGGGGATCAGATGGGAAAAAAAGGGATTCATTGTGTAAAGTGGAGCAAAATTACTTCTAATAAGCAAAAAGGAGGGTTAGGTTTGATTCCAATAAGAGTAATGAACATGGCACTATTAGCAAAGTGGGTGGTGGAGATTTGCTAATGAGAGAAATGCTTTACGGAGGAAGGTTATTTGTCAAAAATACAAGTGGAAGGATTCTATATGGGTTTTTCCTGAAGAAGAAGGTAAGAACATTTCCATCATGATGAAAGATATTATGATGCTTAATGAGGATCAACAGGTCTTTAAAAGAATAATCCAAACAAATCTTAAGGTATCCATTGGAAATCGAAGTTCTACTCACTTTTGGGATGAACTATGGGTGGGTGATCAAATGTTAAAATTTAGATTCTCGAGGCTCTTCTCTCTATCTGAGCGGAAAAATGCTAACATTTCAGAAGTCAAGGATGAATCGGGGGATTGAAATTTTGGTTTCAGAAGAAATTTATCCTCTTGGGAAGAATTAAGCCTTGAAGAATTAATGATTTTAGTAAGCTTTACAAGCTTCAGAGAAAACAAAATGGATTCAATATAATGGAAGGAAATCATCAAAGGTGAATTCTCAACCTCCTATTTTTGCAAAGAGGTAGAAGCTATGGAAATAAAATAAAAATAAAAATAAAAATAAAGTTTGAGCAGGGGTGGATTTGGAAAACCTAGGCTCCCTTGAAATTATAGATATTTTGCTGGTAGGCTGTCCAAAGTAGAATTAAATCTAAATCTTTCCTAATGCAAAGGAAAATCTTAAAACCCATTGAAAGCCCATTTTGTGTGTTCTACAATGATGTATTGGAAGATTCAAAGCACCTTCTTCTCAAATGCAGAACTGCCTGGTTGGTTTGGAGCAAAATCCTCTTTTGGTGGGGTCTTGAATGGGTAAGTCATGTTTCCATTAGGTGCCATAGTTCTGGTGGAAGGATCAAAAGCATAGTAAATTGGGCAAATTAATCTAGGATGCCCTATTTGAAGCCACTCTTTGGAATATATGGTTAGCTAGAAATGAAGCCATCTTCAATAACACAAGGGCATATTAGTGGGATGAGGAAATTAAGCTGCAAGTTTGGAATTGGTTTCAAGCAAAAGTTAGAAGTGGTGTCTGTAACTGTTTCAATTTCTTTCACTCCATTGATGGAATAAAATCATTGGACTCCTCAGTCTTATTGTCACAGTCTCCTTTTGATTGTTTTGGGACTGGTTGATCCCTGTTCAACCATCCATATTGCTTGGGTTGGTCTTGCTTTGTAAAGCCTCTTTGACTTGTAGAGCTGATTGTACTCTAAAAGTACTATCTACATGCTTTAATTAGTTATTTGTTAGTCTTATAATATATTTAATTGTGTTATTTTTAATCCTAATTCGTACTAACTTAGATTTGTGTTTATTTTTAGGAATCCTAGCTAAAAAGGGATTAATTTGAGCTGAAACAGAATAGGCGTTCGAAGTGTGTTCAAATGGTCATCAAGGGCATTCGAACGGTATACAGAAGTGTTTGAATGGTACGTCGAACGGTCTCATATCAAGTTCAGGTTCGAAGTGCGTTCAATAGATTCAAAGAGCATAACAGCCGTCCCAAGAGTGTTAGAAGACCGTTCGAATGGTCAATTAGGAGTTCGAACGCTGGGCCAGGTCATTCAATTGGTGCGGCGGGGTTTTCTATTATTTCTACTGCCTATATAAACTGAGATTGTTGTTATTATTGGATATTAGGTGTTGATGTTTTTTCTAGGGTCTTAAGAGTAGATTAGAGTAGTTTATTCATAGTTTTTATTTAGTTTTTAATTCATGTAATCAGATTACCCAATCTTTCAATATATTTTCAATACAACTTTACATATTTAAGTTTATAATGAGGAGCTAGATTTTATCTTGGGATCAATTGTGAAAATTAATTGAATATCTTGGATAAACGAATGAGGTATGTTCTTGGTTTTAAAATTAAATTTTTTAGTTTTCTTTCTTCTTCTTCTTCGTTCTAGAAACCTTCAAAAACCTAAATGTTTGATTATGTTTGATAACGCTTATGTGTGAATATATATTTAGTATATGCGCCGCACGAATCGATAATACTCGTCCTTGATTTTAACAACCCGATTTATTCTAGAAGTTGAAGTTTTGAATAATTCTTAGTTTTATCGCTAAATCTTCTAAATCTAAGACTCGCGATATAGTCGAAGGATTTAAGTTATTAAATTATCTCATTTGGAATTTCAAGAGACCCAATTGATTGGATCGATTGACTCCAAGACTTTTTTCTTTATTTCTTAGTTTAAATTAGATAATAAATATTTTTTCTCATCCTAAAATCAGATTTTTGTTTATTGGAGTGTTTTTCCTCAGATTTTGATCTACGGCAAGTTTTCCTATTTACGTACACTATCTTCCTTGTGGAATCAATCTCGTACTTACGAGAAATTGTTAGGGAGAGAACAAGAGCATTCTCTCCCGTCTCCACTGTTTCTCTTCTTCACTCCAATAAATTCTTCTTTTGCTGTATTATTAGTAAACGTGACTTAAAACACAGCTTAGAAAATCAGTTTACCCATTGTCACTCAAAAACTTTAGTTCATTTCATCTGTAGACAAATGCGTTATTCCTTCCACCACAACTTATTTTTGAGCTTTGATATTTCTTTCGTCCATTGTTATTACTGACTTTAAAACCATATATATTGTTTAATCAGAAGCATATTCAGGTGAGCAAATGCTAATTGTTCAAAAGATTGTCTTGAGCACCATGGTTCAGATTTTGTTTTTGCGGAAGATAAAGAAGCTAAAAAGGAACTTTGGAAGGTAACTGAGAGGGTTGCTGAGCAGCCATGTACAATTGTGGGTTTGTGGCTTCTAAGTGTTCTCGTTTCTATGATGCTTGTTTCACATTTTCCATCCATGGTTTCAAAGTTTTAAATTATCCACGTCATCTATAATGGCCAATAAAATAGGTTAAACCCACTTCATGTTCAGATAGTATAACTTTTAACCAGATGTCATAATTCATTTTATTTTTAGTTGCACTTATTTTATTTTTTAAAACTCATGGTAAACTTCAATTGCAGTTTCTATTATTTCCAAACGATGTCATAATTCATTTTATTTTTAGTTGCACTTATTTTATTTTTTAAAACTCATGGTAAACTTCAATTGCAGTTTCTATTATTTCCAAACGATGCCTTTAGTGTGGATGTTCCTGCTGACCTTATGATGTCCATAATCAGATTTCATGTGGTCGTCATAATCTTTTGTTTCTACATTTGCTAACTTAGTGCATCTGTTGCTTTACATGTAGATAAGAAAGGAGGCACTGTGGGCTTGCTTTGCAATGGAGCCTAATTTTAAAGCAATGATAACGATCAGTTTATAGTCCTTAAATGGAGGGTTATGTGAATTTGACTTTTTGATATGGAATTGCATTTTTTTTGCTTTGAACAAATTAAGATGATTCAGTGTTATTGTTTCTTCGATCTTGAGATGCGATGTTAAATAGTAATTGACATATATATATATATATATAGTCTTGCTCCAACTCTTAGGGTTAGCTATATGATCTCTCATTATTCCTCTTTCATTTGGAGCCCCACTTGTTAAATGGTATGGCATCATGTTATTTTCCCTTACCTTCAACATATTCAATCTCTTTGTGAAATCAACCCTTGGTAAAGAAAATAGCCACTCCTGGCTACATTTTGGTCCCCATAACTCGTTCTTATTTTGTCTTTTACTTACTGTACTGCTTGTAGGTAGAATCAGTGTTACATCAAAATCTTTTGATTCAGAAATCTAGAGATGTTGGGGGCATGTCTCAGATTTTGCAAGGCGTGTTAGAGAACTGCCTGCCTGGCTCCTACTGGGCCTTTTCTAAGGTGTCATTGTTATGCAGGGGAATACATTTTGTGACATAACCATGAGTAGCCTTGTGTGACATAACCATGAGTAGCCTTTCTATAAGAAATATTTGAACTTAAGTGATTTCGGTGCATTACTGATCTCAGGCCACCAAGATGCTGCATTTTTGGCGGCCTAGAATTCACCTTTTTACACAAGGTGGTCTAGGGCTATGGAATGTCATGCTGAGATTGGGTAAGAGTAGCTTTGGCTGAGTAATTTTGCTATGTTGACCTTAGTCTGGCTTGATAGAATTACTCTCCCAAAAAGGGTTAAGCTCTTAGAAGTGGGCAAACAATTTATATTAAGCTCTCATGCCATTCGTCGTGTGCTATTTGCTTTTAACAAGCATACAAAATGGGGTGTTCGGAGTTCACATAACCAAACATAATTGTGAATAAGTATACACAAACAGGCTTGATTGAACCGAAGACCCCCCAGAATTAAAGCTCTTATATTATAGTAGACAATCACTTTTCCCAAAGTATAAGCTATTAGGGCAACCAAATAATGTGCATGCTCTAGCAAAACCTAATTGGCACACATGGGAGCTGTGGACCACAGATGGAAAGGACAACTATTCAACTCTCTCTCTCTCTCTCCAGCAATAGATTGAAGTTTGCAGGTTGAATTCATGTTGCTGAATGCAGATTATGACTAATATTGTCATCAATTTCGTCATCATCATCATTGTTCCACAGTATCTAAACAATTAATTGAAATTTCTTCGTAATAGTAATTCCATCAACGTATTCTAGCAATGTAATAATGGCGTTCTGCATCTCCAGCATACCCTCAAATGTTTGCTTATATTGCTAGATTTTTTAGCAAGTCTCATCCCGGATTTCCTTAATTGACCATTTCCAGATAGACAGCCAGTGGTTCGGGTTTAATTATCTGCTATAGAATTTTTATGAAACCTTTCAGTTCCTGTGCTTCAATAGCATGCTCTCATAAGTTGGTACTTTTATGTAACAACACTAAAGTGGCATTGGCTTCTTTGATTTTGTACCAAGCAGGAACATGTACAGGAGAACATAGTGTTGGTACAGGGAAGGATTTTTGCTCGAGAAGAAATCGTCTGACTAAGTGCATGCTTATATGCTTAGAGTATGTTTTTTGCTTATATGCTTAGAGTTCTCTTCTCAAATGTTGCAGGATAGATGCTATAAACACTGAACTTGGATCTCTATTTTTAGCAGTTGACTTCCTTGTTTATTGTTTGAATGGAAAAATAAAGATCAGTCTAAAGATGTTGTCTGTGTTGCAATACCTTGAGAGAGAACTCGAAATAGAGGCTCTGAGGATAATGAAGAAAGCAGCTTTGGATCCCAACAACATCATGAATCCAGGAAAGCTCTTACCTCCTCATGTTTGTTTATGAGCTCTCTATCTCAGCCCCCATTCTCAATAAATCATCATTTGCATACGAAATTTTATGCATTTACTGTCAGTGCCAAGTTGCCACAACTCTTTCTCACATACGGGCAAAATCCTATCCACGATCAAAATGTGGATCAAAGTATGAGAAAGAACTCAGCTTGAAATATAAATTGCACCATTTCTTTCTTTCTTTCTTTCTTGTTCTTCTTCTACATGTTTTTATCTATTGGGAAAATGTCCTTGTTGATATTGAAGACAACTGCATTATCATTGTGAAACAACATATGTTATTTAGTGCAATTATATACAGTTAATATTAATTAAATAACTGAGTTTCCTGGAAATCCAAACAATATCATATACCTTGCAATTGACGCCTGGGCTTCATCCCTCTCATCAACCTAGGAAAAAAGATTTAAAAGAAATAGAGAATAGGAAATATGCATTCCCCATGTGAGTATTGCATATTATAGTGTAATATAGTTTGCATATTGACTATTTGAATCATACCTACTTTCCTGCAATATTTCATCACATGAGAATAGGAAAAATGCATTCCTCATGAGTTATTATTACTATTGCCGCGTGTGTTTTACTCCACTTTTGAACTTATTATTGCTGTGATTGTGATAGAAGGATACAATTATTTCTAGTCATGCAACATATGGAATGTGGTTTGTAGAGGGCAAAAAATGTCACGCTGGAAGGGATTTGGACTTTGTAAAAATATACATTCGGAATATCGAATGAGCGGTTTATACAACCACTTAAATGTATTGAACTTGAGTCAATGGATTAGGAGTAGTCCGAAGAATGGTTGTTTCATACCACTAGACTTTGCTCAACTAATTTTTATTGAAAACAGGAAGTTTTTTAGACTGCCCATCTGAACCTAGAATAAAAGAAAAATCTTCAAAAATGTAAGATAAAAAATCATATTCAGAATATGGTAGAAAAGAATTCTATCTTTATTCCAGCTTCTACTATGAAAATGCTAGTTTTTCGTACTGGTTTCAGTAAACCTGTGGATGTCGGGCAGTTCTTTTCGTAGTCATTAGAACTGCAGAGTTCATTGTAGATAAAGACAGAATTCATCATTTGTTGAAGTTAAAGCATAGGAAGTAAAAAATAGAACGAGACTCAAGCTCATCGACTTGTTTCGATGATGACACATTTAATTTTGTTTTCCTAACTTGATTGGAATATATGATCTTCATTGTCTTTAACTAGTTATGCTTATGGTTGTCAACAAGAATCGATGGATGGGGAGCAATTGCGTATGTCAAATTGCAGCATAAATTCCACTTCAGAATGGGCATGGAACCAGTAATATTTCTCAAACTGTTCAAATATTCTATATCTTTATTTCTGGTTTTACTGCATTTGCTTCATGTTCTTCATTTTTATATTTTTATTTTTAGTAGTAATGAAGTATATTTTCTCATATTTTAGAAGTAGCAGGGGACAATTCATCCTTTTTATTTTCTTTTTAGCTGATAAGTTGTAATGATTTCTTAGAGCACCCGATTAATTCCTCAATAGACACAAGTTATCGAAGTTATTGGTAATTTTGTGCCAAACTTTTCGCCTAAATCTTTTTCTAGGCTTAAAAAAAAAAGCAAAAAGAAAGAAAAAGGATAAACAAGATTATAAGAAAAAGCCAACTAGGTCATCATTTGGCATTGCATGAAGTCATATGATTTGTGTGAATGGTAACCCTATACAAGGTCGAGGGATTAGTCATAGTGGAAGGGTTGTATGCCAACCTGATCAGTATATGTTTTTTGAAAAGTCTTATGACAGGATTCCTAATAAACTGAATGCCGAACTCGTGAACTATCACGAAGCACTTCAAGATAAAGACGCAGAACTTTGAAAAAAGGCTATGAAATCAAAGATAAAGTCTATGTACTCTAATTAAGTCTGAAATCTTGTAGAACCATCCGAAGAAATAAAATCCATCGGATGCAAGCGGATCTATAAGAAGAAGAGAGGAGCATACGGGAAGGTGGAAATCTTCAATGCTAGGTTTGTTGTGAGAAGGTTTACTCAGAAAGATAGGATCGACTATAATGAAGCCTTTTCGCTGGTAGCCTTGCTAAGTCTATCTAGATTCTCTTATCCATTGCGGCTCATTTCATTTTTGAAATTTGGCAAATGGATGTCAAGACAGCTTTCCTTAATGGAAGTCTTGATGAGAGCATCTATGATTCAACTAGATGGTTTTGTAGCAAAAGGCCAAGAGCACATGGTGTGCAAGCTTAAGAAGAGCCGAACACTCATTTTGACCAAGTCATTAAGTCTTATGGTTTTGATCAATATATTAATAAGTCATGTATGTACAAGAAATGTAGTGGAAACATAATGGTGTTCTTGGTGTTGTATGTGGATGATATCATGTTCATCATAAAAGATGTGGGGGTGTTATCTTCAGTTAAGGAATGGTTATCCAAAAAGTTCGATATGAAGGACTTGGGAAAAGCCGATCACATCCTTGGAATTAAGCTTTTGCGAGATTCCAAGCAAAGCACGTCGGGTATCACATGCTATTTATATCGATACGATTCTTGCCCATTTTAGCATGCAGGATTCAAACAAAGCATTCTTCCATTCCAGACATAGAATCTCTTTTTCCAAGGATCAGTGTCCTAAAACACTGATTGAGGTAGAGAACATAAGGTAGTTCCTTATGGATCAGCAATGGGAAGCCTTATGTATGTTATGCTTTACACTAGAGCTGACATCTGTTTTGCCGTAAGTATAGTCAGCAAATATTAGTCGAACCCAGGGCGGGAACACTAGACTGTGATAAAGAATATAATCAAGTAATTGTAGGAGGATGGTCTGTTACCTATTGGGTACACAAACTCAAATTTTCACTCAGATAAGGATTCTAGGAAATTGACCTCGAAAAACGTGTCTGCCTTAAGAGATGGAGCAATTAGTTGGAGGAGTATCAAGAAATCATGTGTTGCCAATTCCACCATAGAGACCGAATATGTGGCAGCCTATGAGGCAGCTAAGAAGACCGTTTGGCTCAAGAACTTTTTGTTAGGTCTAGGAGAGGTATCTTCAACACAGTCGCCTATTACATTTTACTGTTGGGTCAATGAAAGTAGTGAGTTAGGCGATAACATTATGTGTATGGTGAATATTAATTATTGATGGAATCCATATTATGGTGTAGAGATTAATGATACCCCATTGACGAAACTTATAAGTTTGACTATGTCAAACCCTATAGGTGGATTATGAATACAACATATCAAACAAGTTAAGTGGGAGGTTTCAAAGAATTAAATAAGTCTATTAAAATTTAGTTGTTAGTAATAGACGAGAATCTGTGATCTTAACGTGGGGAGATAAATAAAATTTTTAATCCAACTAGAATTAATCCCCCTATTTGCTATAATTTAAACTATTAAAAAATTATAATTGCACTCCCTGTCATACTAGAAATTATATTTCGAGCTCCATGTTATTAAATACCCTTATTTACTTAGCAAGACCTAGTCATACTAATCATGTAGTCCTTATTGTAGTCTCTATATATATGCATTCTATGAGCAGCTAAGGCTCACTTTCTATGAAATAAGGCGTGTACGACGGATACAATAAAAGTCTAAAGGTCACATTCGAACAATTGATTCGTAGTTGTTGCTATTGAAAATCAAAGCAGAGGGATTTCAAAGATCATCATTGTTGTTGTTCGAGATCAAAGCGGAGAGATATCAAAGGTATGATACTAATCACATAGATTAATTTTGCTAATCAGATCATAATTTTTTGTTATTATGTGTATGCACTATAGCCAAGTGCAAGACTATTTTGCAGTCCCTATCAATACAAGACTAAAATATAAGTTCCACAATCCTTTAAATGGTTTCATGGATATGTTTTTCAAAGATAAATCACTAACATTTATATTTTTACATATTTTTAAACTCTTTTTGAAACCAAAAGAAAAAGTTTTTATACCAAAAACTAAGTTGAGTTTTGTCATTGACATTTCTTCTTGAGTCCATAATGAGTTTTTTTCCTTTTTTTTGGTACATTGGAGAGCTAAAGCCCTAGGGGAGAGAGAGGGTAAGTCAAACCCAAACCTTAATCATGGGTAGAGGCGCCACTACCACTGAGTGGAGGAGCCATATTTGAGTTTTTTCAACAATGCTCGAGATCTACCCCAACCTCAATCCAAACCTAAAATTTTACTACTTAAGACTAAAATCGCATTGCTAATAAAATTGAATTCGTTGTTGGTAAAGTTGATCTCTAAGGTTGGTTGGACTTGCTTGTAGTTGGAACTTTATCTAATCTTGATGTTGATGTGGAGATGGGAGTAGCATGGTGATGGTTGTTTTTATAAGAGTTTGATTTCGATACACTATTAGTTTGGAAATTTTTTTATACAGGTGGGAACTAAAATGCGACAAGTGTACCATAAGTTTTTTTTTACTTAAATTTTAAAATACACGTGTTGTGTTTTGGTGTCCTACTTATGTAGAAAAATTATACACTAACTGTGACAAAAGTGTATAGGAGATTGTAAATGTGATAATTTGGTTGGTAAAAGTATAACAATATGCTATAACGCAAGGTTGTGATTTGTTCTTGTAAGTGAATGTGTAGTAGTATGCTATTAGTCAAATTTATGTTTTTTTTGTTGTATTTTAAGAAAATAATTACATACAATTATTTAGGGTTTGCCTAGCTTCATTAACATTAAAAAATCTCAATTAACCATAGTGGTGGTCCATCGGTTAGCTAGTTCTCATACTAAGCATGAGATCTCATGTTTGAATCTCTCCTATGCTCCCCTGTAGCCGGCTACTATTCATAAAATGCATAAAGTTTAATAATTCACATGGATAGTAGCCCTACATGAATTGAGGGAGGAGTTAGTTGAAGACATGGACATTTTGTATGATTTGAAGAGTTTTAATAATTCAATTTGCAAAACTTTTTTGAAAGAAAAATTCTATCAATGCAATCATTTTGTACAAGATTATGTGGGTAAATCTAATAATATTAGTTTTTGTTACAAGACATGTCAAATAAAAGTCTCACATTTTCGCAAAAGAATTTGCTAGCATCAGCTGTGCTGTCTAACAAGCACTAGTTAATGCATCACACCTCAGATGTGCCTCACCTTAGCGGAGGTGTGATGTATTAGCTACCTATTGAACAAGCGCGGCTGATGCTAGAGGGCCTCTTTCACAAAATATTGAACTCCATGGCCAAAAAAATGTTAGTCAGTATATGATTCCATAACCCATCATTGCAATAAAACAATAACCCTAAATGCAACCTAGCTTAGAGATCATTGAAGTGTTGTCCATGGGAAAAGGTGAATCCTATATTGTCATTTGCTGCATGTAATTTATAGTTAAAATTCGAAAGTTGAAAATTTTAATGGAAATCATACCTTGAGCTTCTTATGAAATTCTAAGTTCATATACATACAATAAAATGGTAAATTCATTAAGAAAAAAGAAAAGATTGTTAGAATAATGGGGGGTGCGTGTGTGTGTGTGTGTGTGTGTGTGTGTGTGTGTGTGTGTGAGAGTGAGAGAGAGAGAGAGAGAGAGAGAGAGAGATCTATGTATATTATATTGAATTGAATAAATACAATAGGAGACAGACTACACTATATATATAACACCAATAAGAGTGTTGTCCAAGAAACCTATAAACTAGAAAAGCGTAAATTAAAGAAAGAATCAGCCTAGAATATACACTAACATATATAGAATATACACTAACATAGAATGTACAACAACAACCAAACAACCCCCCCCCCCCCCCCCCACCCCCCACAAACTCAATGCGGTAATGCAGAGAACAAATTGAGTTTGGAGACCAGATCGTGAAACTGTCCTATAGGATGAGATTTAGTAAAAATATCAGCAGTCTAGTCAGCGGATGTTGCAGAGAGAGGATGAATAGTACCACGAACGACATGTTAACAAATGAAGTGACAATCAATCTTGATATGCTTAATGCAATCATGGAACACATCATTGTGAGCAATCATTATAGCATTGCGATTGTTACAATAAAGAACAATAGCACCAGAATGAGAGACACCCATGTCTTGAAGTAACCATCAAAGTCAGAGAAGTTCCTGAGTGGTGTCAGCTAGTGCACGGTATTCAGCCTCAGTGTTAGAACAAGCAGTAAGGGTCTGCTTCTTACTACGCCAAGAAATGAGAGAATCACCAAGAAAAAAAGCAAAACCCTGTGGTAAAATGACGATCAGTAGGATCACTAACCCAATCAGCATCAGAATAGGCATTGGAGCTGTAGAGAAGAGTGACGAGAGTAATGTCGACCATGAAACATGGTACCCTTAACATAACGAAGTATACGAAGAACTGCGGCATAATGATGAAGTAAGGGAAGGACAAGAACTGACAGACAAGATGAACAACATGGACAATATTAGGGCGAGTAATAGTGAGGTAGACAAGACTGCCAACAAGTTGTCGAGCGAGAGTAGCATCAAACAGAGGCTCACCATCCAGAGGAGTAAGATACACATTAGCTTCCAGAGGTGTGGAAGTAGTTTTACTATCAGTTAGACCAGCACAAGTAAGAAGATCGGAGGCATACTTGGCCTGAGAGAGAGAATAACTAGTAGAAGCAGAAGATATCTCAAGGCTAAGAAAGTAACTAAGAGGTCTAAGATCTTTCATCTCAAACTATCTGCTAAGAATGTCCTTGAGCTCAGAAATGCCATAAACTTCATGATTCCACTCTAAAAGTGTAATCTTTATCCCCTAATTAAATGTTTGTTAGCCTCTATATGGGTATTAGAATAGGTTTTTAGCAATAAATTGATTTAAAGTGGTTTTTCATGTGTATTGTAGGTTTTTGGTGATAAAATGGTGAAAAAAGGCCTAAAGAGAAGAAGTTCGTCCGGACGGACCGTTCGGATGATTCCCACTGTTCAGACGATGCGTTTGGATGGATAAATGACCGTTCGGACGCCTCTACCGTTCGGACGGTACGTTCAGATGGGCGAATTACCATTCGGACGCTACAACGGAGATCGGAGTTCCAGAGTCGATATTTCCCGTTCAAAGCCGTTCCAGAGTCCATTTTTCTCGTTCTAAGCTATCACAAAGTCGTCTTTTTCTGTTCCAAGAAATACAAAGCCGAGATTCTACGTCTGAAGATCGTCCGAACAGTGAAATAACCGTCCAAACGGTTATGCCACCGTCCGGACGGTGCGTCCGGACGCCATTTAGACGGACTTAGGATGCACTTCGGACGGTGAGCGCAGATTTGCCCTACAACCCAGCAGTCGAAGAAAAAAGAGAGATATGTTTTATTTT
>CM065392.1:22845000-22992500 GCA_033060915.1 Euryodendron excelsum
ACATTTGAGACAGGAAAGTATTGACAGACTGGCCAGGTTCCTATTTTAGATGATGCAGAGAATTTATAAGCTGGTACTGATGAGCAAAGTCTACAGTAGTGTAGTGGTTAGTCAGAAAGGCCCAGATGGAGTGAGCAGTGTCAAAGCACCTAAACTAAAGACTAATAAAGGGAGTGGGTGTATTCCGAAACCAAGTGATGATCTGATGATTCTTACTATCCCATTCCTCAAGTCATTCAATGAAGTCCTTAGCCTTTTAGCTACATCTTTAACAAATGTGTCGATATCTCCAGTGATATAATGCCAAAGTTTTCTTTCCTTAAGAAAACTAGACATGGCTTGAGACCAAGGAATATAATTAGCCTAGATATCTCAGAATGGTCCATAGTGTAGAAGCGGGGGATTACAAAAACCCAAGTAAAAGAGAACTTCGGCTGAAAAACGTCCAAAGTAAGACAAGCAGCAGGAACAGAGTAGAATCAAGTCAAACAGACTGTAGAATCAGATTCAGAAGCCCTGAAATTGTCAAGAACCGGTCTAAACCGGTCAGAAAAGGGCCAAAAAGGGTCTAAATCGGCTAAAATAAGTACAAATCTTGTCTGAACCGGTTCAGGAGGACTGGTGGCTAGTGGTTGAGGCGTGATGTCAGTAGTTGCATCACTAGGGCTGACGTTAGCTGGCGTCAGTGTGTGATAAAGGCGTGGCTACGGCTGACGTTGGATGGTGTCACTAGGGCTAATGTCAACGCGTGACAAAGGAGCCCATGGTGGTGCATGGAAGCTCATGTTAGTATGGTTGTGCATGAATCTAATGCGCCAAACTTTGGGTGGCGTGTGGGAGTGCATGCAAGGGTTTCTGGGAGTGTTTGTTATATGGTTAGATTCGGATTTCTAAGATGAATCCGATGGTATGATTGGATTTCAATTCCAGTCAAAATAGATGTCGACAACAACAAAGAAGGCATCTCAAGAACAATGAAGATGATGATTTTAAGGCAAATTAACAAGAACAGTAGAAAAAACGGCAAACAAAATAGTAGTAGACATCAGATTAAGGTTGCGAAAGCAAGATTAATTAAGAGGTCACATGAGCTTCTAGCTCTAATACTATGTTAGAATAATGGGTGAGAGAGAGAGAGAGAGAGAGAGAGAGAGAGCGAGATCTGTATATTATATTGAATTGAATAAATACAATAGGAGACAGACTACACTATATATAGCAACAATAAGAGTGTTGTACAAGAAACCTATAAACTAGGAAAGCATAAATTAAGGAAAGAATCTACCTAAAATACACATTAACATGTATAGAATATACACTAACATAGACTATACACTAACAAAGATGAGTCCTTATCTTGTCACTTGCTGCCTCATATTCATAGCCAAACCATGAAAGTTAGAAATATGAGTTGGATCTCATATTTTTGTGCCTCACTTCCCTTGGAATCCATTGTTGCCTTTGAGATGAGGAAAGGTTCTTGACAAGTATTATCACCAAAGAAAAATGAAACACATTCAGTAGAGATTATGGAGATTATGCTCTCTCTTATGCATATACAGAGCATATATGGATTTTATGCTCTCATAGAATATACAGTTGACGCTTCAACATTTTAATTAGTATAAGGGGAGGTTTAATGAGGTAGGGAGAGGAAGAGGAGTTTTTGTCAATTCCTATAAGCTATATTTAGATAGCGATCCTGTCACGAATAGAAAAATGAAATTTCTTATACAAATTCATTTTTGTATCAGTAATGAAACAAAAAATAGGTTTTTTTTTTTTTTTGTTAGGGGTAGCTATTCATTTCCTTTTTATTTTCCTAACCCAACCAAATAAAATAAAGGAATTTAGCTTCTGTCATATAATTTCCTTTTTCTATATTTTTTCCTTTCCTTTTATTTTCTCTCCACAATAAAAAATTCAAACACAACATTAGCAATCTTAAAGTTTGATCCTTTTTGTGAGGGAAAGGCAAAAAAAAAAATTGAATAAATTATTTTCTCCCATTTGGTTACCTTGAAAACAAGAAAGATGAAGTAAATTAACCTTCACAATTTTTGCAAAGGGAGCTGTTATTTCCACGGCCCTCTTCAACAGCTCTCTCACCTAGAAAAAAATCTAGTAATTAAGTAGTACGGATTTGTTTTTTGAAACTCATGCCTATTAAATTTTGTAATGTGTCATTTATTTTATTATGTTATTTATAAAATAAAACATTACATATCACAATTTAATAGAAATAAATAATGACCAACCAATAGTACTTTAACACTAAATGCCACATGACAAGGTTGAAATATCAATTTTCTTCGTAAAATCATATTTCCATAACTGATTTCTAAAAGCTGCCGCCAAACACACTAAAAAGAACCGTACCTCTCGTCAGACTCCACCTTGGAAATGGAAATCGTAGCTAGCATCCACTTTCTGTCAAAAAAATTATTCTCCACCACCTACGTAGTGGTAGAATTATTCTTGTTAGGCAGTGTTAAATATGTCACTTGATAAGTAGAGAACTCACCTTTATTTAATGAAAGGGTAATGACACGTGACATTTTAATAACCTTAAATGATTTTTCCTTTTTGTATCTAATTTTATCTTCTTTTCCTCTTTATTTTCTATTTCTCTTTCTTAAAGTGGCAAACCAAACAAATGCGTCGGAGGTTTTACATTGAGGAGAGAAATATATATGCATGGCAAGAACAAAGGTTTTACAATGTTGTCTTTGGAGATTGATGATGTGTTTGGAATCTAAATTTATCAAGAAGAAAGTAAAGAAATTAAAAAGAAAATAATGAGAAAAACGAAAACAAAATATACAAAAACTTTTGTATTTTTTTTGTTCTTTTTTTTTTCGTCACCAAATTTTTAATCCACACACAGCAACAATGGTGACATCATGAGGTCAATGACAGGAAAAGAGACAAAACAAAGGGTGACAAACTAGAACATAGAGCTCGAGAGATGCATATATATCTTTTGTAAAGGCTTTGCTCCTGCTGTAAATGTCAAGGGTAACCACTCTTTCCAGATTTGCTTGGTAGTTGCCATTGTAAGGGCAAAAATAGTTTTTGTTAAAAAAAAAAAATACAACTGTTCAATGCCGCAGCATGCATACCTTATATGATTAGGCATAATAATAATAACTTTGAAGGTAAAATATAAGGATCTGTACACCGTCATACTCACGTGATGGCCTTGCGTAAGGTTCTACATGAGCAAAGCCGTACGCATGACCCATAAGGCCATGACATATATTCGGACTGCCGAACGACATGTTCGTACCTGCGCGTTTGGGATAACGAATGAAGCGCACGAACCAACATCAAGCACTAAAGACCACAAGTACTTTGTTTGTGCTCTGGCCTATGTACGGTGTCATTTGTTCAATGAACCATATCTCTATACTCCTAGCCTAGTCTCTGAGGTAAGCCGAGGTAAGGCTGAACAACCGCTCGGCAGGTGCTACGTGAGCTTTTGGGGCGCAGTGGCTAGGCAGCTTGGGATGAAGGCATCACCTTAATCACCTTAGCGGGCACCTCACGTGGGTCTAAAACCATATTTGGGCCGGTTCAACTAAGAGAGCGAGATCACACCATTTGAAACTCTAAATCATTGGCCTACAAGGGAGAGGACCTGTAAGGAAAGACCTTATTACTAACAAGTTTTATTCTATAGCTGTTGGGAAACTCATTTTTGCTTTTTTTTTGTCTGAAAACGCGTTTTCAATATCGGTATGGAACTTGTTTTAAAATTTTAAAAAATCATTTTGAAACCCTTAGTAAATGTTTGGGAAACTCTTGAAGACATTTCGCAAACTTTAGTGAAACGTTTAGAAAACTATTGGGGTATTTAACGGAAACGCTTGGGAAATTTAGAAAAAATGCTTGGAAAATTTAAATATTAATTTTATATATTTTTTTCCTTAAGTTCTAACTATGTATTTATGAAATTATTCATGTAGGTTTCTACTAAATTTTTCAAAACTCTCTATTAAGTTTCTTAGAGGTCTTCACTAAGTTTTTTAAAGGTGAATTTTGCAAAAGCTTCCTAATAAGATTCCTATAAATTTTTCACTTCCTATATATATTCTTTTATATTTTTTGAATGTGCTTTTTGCTTCCGTTTCTGTTAACGTTTCTTACTTCTGCTTTCCATTTTGATAACTATGTTCTATTCCACTTGGACTTTACTATCAAACACTATATAAGAGGCACTTTCGATCCCCTACCAGATACTCATTCGTTTATTCACTCAATGTTCTCTGCTGTTATTCTTACTGCCTCTCTTTCTCTAGCTTGAACTATTTCGTCCTTTACCCAGTCATCCTAAAAAATAAACATTCAACATAATCTGATGTGTTTTGCGACTCTTCCACTCCTTATAACCCCATACACCCTCTCTTTCAACCCATCACAATCCCGTACAACATGCCTAAGGCTTAGCACACTTTAGCATACCAAAAGCATATAGGACGCCACTAGGCACTAGTCACTGGGCAATCAAACAAGGCGACGATGGAACTCAATGATATGAAAAGGAAAAAACAGGAGAACGTACGACCAAATAAAACAGAAGATTCCTGAGTAACTTTTAAAAAGTTGGTTGTTTCTTATGGAGAGTAGACCCCCCAAGATTTCGATATGACCATAACAGCAAAAACCTATATACAAAGTAAGGATTCCTTTGTTCGACTAATCTGTCTGAGTTTGGTAGACACAATCCTATTGGTGGTCATAAGATCTTCAAGATAAATAATATAGATTTTAGGTTGAATTTTTTTTCTTTTTTGTTATAGAGTGTCTAGACTTTTGGGCAATTACTCTCTTGCTAGTGCAGCGTCACCGTCCATATGAGCTATTTAAACTTCACGCATTTAATGAATAATGATAAACCACAAAAGCGCTTAAAAAAGAATCGAACTTGAGACAAATTGATCCACCTTTTGTAATTTGATTGAATATAACTCTTAGATCATGTTTGTATGCAGCTTTTTAAGGTGTATTAGTTTTGGCTTTGAGCACTTTGACAGACTTTTCTTTATTGATATTCATTGTGCTACTTATTTTTAGGGATTTTCAGTTTTGGCTGTTTACCAAAAGTCAAAATTAAAAGTCAATAAAAAATTCATAAGTCAAATCTAGTCCCATAAAAATTCCTGCATCCAAACAGAACATTATCAATCCAAAAAAAGGAAAAAAAGAAAGGGAAATGAAGATAACCAGTAATGCATCCTTCTCGTAGCACAAGATTTCGTCAATCTTGTCATAGCAAAAAGGAGAAATTGCGGCAATGGCAAAGATGCCAGTGGAAGTACCCAAACCTTTTTAGTGATTACATTTGTGAAAAATTCCTCATTGCTCGACATAGGTAAAATTTTGACAGAACAATGGCATCATCAAGCGGTTGTGTGGTTGTCTTACTCAGGACTTCCTCGGATTTAAGTAGCATTAAAACAGAATCAAACAGTGGCTTAAAAAAAGAATTTTATGTAACTAGAAGTGTTTGGATGATTGATTGATGGTCTTAAACTACTTTTTTGAATTTCAAAATGTAAAATCAAACAATCCATACGCTGAGACAAGATCTTCAAGGGCAATAAGAGGCAATTAGAAATTTTGGAGGGAAGGAAGAGCAAGTTCTTGTAGTTCTCTTGGCTTTGATGCATGGTAATTAAGCATTTTTGCTTACCTACTAGAACTATTTTGATTTGGGGAAGGGAAGATGTCTCAAGAATGATACGCATTGCCTTGAACTTTAAGGGCAATTAGACTTGAGCACAGGAAAACGGCCCTAGTGATGACCAGCTCGGAATTGTGCAAAACTTTGTGGTTTGGTGGAAAATTCTCAACGAGACCCATCGTGGCCTTGTCACAATAGCGAAAGCCAAAATTTTGCCAAATTTTATCATTTAGGGTTTCAATTTCAGAATTTTGTTATTTGAAAATTTTTTATATTTTGCAGTTACTTGCTTTGTAAATGTAAACAAAAAAAAAAAAAAAAAGAAGCTCTATAATAAATAAAAAAAAAGAGAATTTTTTGGGGTCAATTCTGGCTCAATTCTAAGATTCTGAACTAGTGTTTCTATTTTTGCAAAATTTTGATAATTTTTTTATTTTTTGTTTAATTGGAGTCCAAATAAGATTTGAAGCTCTCTATATAAATAATGATGTGAGAGTTGTGCGCAAAGACAACTTTGAATTAATATAAGTACGAGAGTTTCTGTTCTTTTTCTCCAACTATAGATATTCTATGATCAACTGTTTGTCGGCCCAAGTAGGCAACCCAAGAGGGGAGGGTGAATTGGGTTTAATAGAATTTATATCAAGAATTGCGACTAAAAATAGTTTATGTATTTCAGCAACAATTAATCAAAGTATATATATCAAGCAAATGAAGTATACATCCATACAAATATTTATGCAAGCATGTATAGTGAGTAAATAAGCAAAACAGAGGCAGAAGAGAAGTGCACCAGATTTATAGAAGTTCGGCCAACCTTGCTTACGTTCTCTCTTCTTCGATCCTTTCGAAGGAATTCCACTATGTAATACTCCTTACACAGCTGCTGGTTTTGCCACAAGTGCCCAGCTCACTCTTTCAAAAGCTTATTCCCAAGCTTTCAAAACCCAAGAGATTTTGTCCAAGCTTCTCTCAAACTTAAAAGTGTTTTTACTCAAGAACACTCAAACTTACAAGTTTACAAACCCATCCAAGTGAGAATGAATAAAGGTTATACAAAGGGTAACTTTCCTAGTGAGTATATGAACAAATACAACTCAATGGATAACCTTAAACACTCAGCAAAAGTATGTGGCAGTGAGGTACAGGTGATTTTCAGCTTCAAGCACTTGATATGAATGATATAATTGCTCTTCTCTACTTCTTTGAAGCTGTATGTATCTTGTATATATAGGTATGGATCGATTCTAGCCGTTGGAGAAGTATGGGAGAAGATTTGGTTGCATTTTTGCCCATACCGTCTGTTAGAAAACTAGTCGTTACTGTCTAGGGGTTGACTCTTTTTACAATGAGTCGACTCTTTTTGCATTTCAGCAGATTTTTCAAGTCACTGTCCAAATGAGTCGACTCTTTTGTCCCAGGAGTCGACTCTTTTAAGCTGTTTGCAGAATTTTTGTTCTCTGTTACAATGAGTCGACTCTTTTTGGCCAGGAGTCGACTCTTTTGAGTCTCCAGCACAAATCCAAAGCTCTGTTCGAATGAGTCGACTCTTTTTGCTTGAAAGGTCGACTCTTTTACCAAAAATCATATTTTTGCAACTTTTCTTCATTCTTTTCCAAAGCTTCCAATATCTTCAAGGATCATTCAAATAACCTTTTTAAAGTTTGCAAATGCTTCTTCAAGGTTAGATGACTCCAAGAACGTCATCAATCCATTCAAGATGAATTTTTTTCATGTTCATCACTTGTAGAGCTCTTCCATCATCATAGCTTCATCCATTGATTCAAGTCTTCTTCAAGATCTTCAAGAGAGTTTCCATGACTTAGAATCTTCATTTCTTCAATTGATTTTCTATTCTTCTTTGAGCATCTTCATTTCTAGATTTCTTCTAGAATTCTTCAATCAATATAGCTTCTCTATGGACTTTAACAACTCTTCCAAGAAAGCTTTCCAAGTCTTGTGATTCCTTCCATGTCTTCAAGACATCTTCAAATCTTTCAAGAAAGCTTTTATGTTTTTGAGTTGTTCTCTTCTTCTTCCATTCTTGCAAGATATCTTCAAGTCCTCAAAGTCTTCAATCTTTTCAATCAAGACTTTTAGCATTTTCATTCTTCTCCCTTGATATCCATTATCTTCTTATAATATCAGCTTTGTGGTATACATCACCTCATCATGCTTTTCATTCTTTATTCAAATCTTTGCATCATAAATCCTCTATTATGATAAGCTTCAAGTCAAGATCTAATTAATAATTCATCTGCACACTAAGTAGAATTATTAGATCATTTAACCATGTTTTGTTATCATCAAAATCAAGGCATTGACTCAACAATCTCCCCCTTTTTGATGATGACAAAACATTAAAAATATATGCAATTAATTTCAACATGAAACATGAGGATTAATATGTATGAGAAGTATGGGACTTCAAATTTTCAGTTTTCTTTCCATTTCAATATATTTTTCATAAGTAGTTCTCCCCCTTTTTGTTAGTCAATCAAAAAGGTATGCAAATTTGAAATGAAAAAGTGGAGTCATAGTTCAGATTTTAAACACTTCTCCCTCTTAATGAAGGAGTTTTCATTGATAGGGCATACAAAGAACTCAAAATTCTAAGGAGATCAATAAGAGAAATTTAGAGAGAGTGAGATTTTCATACCAATCATTTGCTCCGCCTTGCTTTTGTATTTGGTGCCTTAGAGTAGTTTCAGAGTTAAGGTAAAGCAAGTTCCAACGCTGATGTGTTAGGACATGTAGGCACCTAGAGATTCATGCTTTATCCATTTCATTTGGTGCTGCATTGTGCATGCTCCACTGCATTATATGCATGCTCTCCTTTCTTTTGCACTTGGTGCTTGAGAGTTTTATTGCTTAAGATCCACTGAATCAGGTTCATGCTCCCCATCAGACGAAGACTCCAAATGAGGTTTCAGTTTTAGGGCAAAACAAATTCTAACTCAGAGGTGCAGGGCATGTAGGCATCTGGTGATGTAGAAAATTCATACTGCATTTATGGCATTGGATGCTTCTTACTGCTTCAACTTCATCAAACCAATGCTTCCCCTTTCCTTTGTAGTTGATGCCTTATGATATAATTCCTGGTAGTGCATTGAGGAGTGTTTTCTTCCCTTTTGATCTTTTTGAGAATAATTTCTCCCCCTTTTTGTCAAATCCTCAAAAAGAGGAGTAATAGATGGAGAAAAATAGATAGGTACAATAGCAAAAAGAAATAGAATACAATGATGTTTATGTGAAGATCATTGACTAAGGCAGTTAAAGCAATCATTCATTCAGCAAATTCAACAATGTTAAAGTAATTATTCATTCAGCATTGTTAAAGCAATCACTCATTCAACAAACACAAATAAGATAGCAATGTTAAGATAATGAGATCCAAAACACATCATTCATTCATGAAGAAACATTTAAGAGAGTTTAACAAAAAGAACCATCCACAAAATATTACATATTGTTTTAGAGAATGATTTGTTCAAAAACAAAAAAGGTTCAGAGGCAGAGGTTTTCATTTTCTTTTGGGAGAAGGGGTTTGAGAGAGATCAACTGGATTATCAGCAGTGTTTGAAAATTTGTTGCTTGAAGGTCTTTGTCTCAAGCCATATTTGTGAGGTGCAACAGAAGACTTTGGAGGAGTTTGGTCAAAGGGATCAGAGGGGTCTGTAGGTGATGGCTGAGAAGGGGTATGCTCCTTTCCACTAGATCCTTCCAACTCATCTATGCTTGAATCTTCTGCTGCAAATTCTGCTTCTGAAGGGAAGAGAGGCTGGTATTGGTCTCCCACCAGCTTCTTCATATATTTGCCAATATGCTCACTGGAAAGAGCAATGTCATTGGCAACTTTCTCTCTTATTTTGTTTCCTTCAGACACAAAGGCCTTGCTTAATTCCCTCACCTTCTTCTCAACAAAGAATAATCTGGTAGCCCCATTATCAATTTTCTTGTCCAACTTGGTAAACATCTATTCTTGATGCCTTTTCAAGTCTCTTACCATGTTCATCAAAATAGTCATATCCACTGATTGGCCACCTGGAACAATGCTCATTGGAAAAAGTTCCCTTGGAGCAGGAGAAGAGGCAGGTCTAGAGGGTTCACCACTTTCTGGTATGGCACTGGAAGGTTCACCTCTTTCAGTGGATTCAATTCCAGGAGTCCCACTGTCAATGTGTTTCTCCTTTCTAGGGGTCCAGGTCTTGCTTTGTGGGTTGAAGTGATACCCCATCCTTGACAAAGTTTTCTGATTATACTCATCAGAATTTGAATCAAGGGTTCTGTGCTTCTCACCCTTTAAGTCTATCTTGAAATGTTTGAAAACTTTGGTCAAGAGAATCTCGTAGGGTAGACTAACTTTGGTTCTTGATGCCTTGACAATGTGTTCTAAAATGAACTCAGGCAAATCAATTTTGGTGTCTGTCAAATAGGCCCAAAGGAAAACCAATTCCCTTTTAGTGATGTAGTCAAATTTGCCACCTTTAGGAATGAGAATGTGACAGATAAAGTAATGCACCAGTCTCAGTTCCAGAGGCAACTCATTGGCCATGGGTTGGAATGAATCATCAGTAATCTCTTTTCCCAATAAGGCAGACAATGCAGTTTTTCTACTAACATCTTTCTTATCCATTTGCCCACCACTACCAATTTTCAAACTTTGACAGATCACTCCTTTAGTGAGGGTAATGGTTTCACCCTTCACATAACTAATCACATTTACTTCCCCAGTTTCCTTTTCTACATGGGCATAGAATTGTCCCACAATTTCAGGATATACATCATCCTTTAACAGGGTAATGGATTTCCAACCAAGGGCTTCAAATTTTGGTTCAAATGCAAACTTCTCTTTGGCAAAGAAAGCATAATCTATCCATCTTCCATTTAAAATGACTCTAGAAGAGAAGATTTTCTCATACTTATCTCGGTTTGATGTCTTCTCAAAGTAAATGGTGTTGTCGAGAAATACATCTTTCTCCTCCTCAGTTTGCTTCCCTTTTCTCCTTTTTGAAAGTCTGGAAGAGTCCCCTTTTGTCTTCCTCTTAGTTCCTCTTTTGGATGTGGGAGTCGGCTCTTTTAGGGCTTTCTTGCCTTTCTTTGATGGAACAGATTTTGGAGCCATGGAGGGTTGAAAATGGCGGTTGAAGGAAGTTAGAAAGACTCTAGGATGATCAAATATAGGTTGGGTAAGGATTGAGGGAGAGTTTTTCGGTGGTTAGAAGTAGAGGTGGCGGTTGATCGTGAAAGAAAAGAGAGAAACCAGAAGTTTTGGAATGATTTGAATAAAACAGGGGTTTTATAGTTTTTAAAGTAATTTGAACTTAAATGAGTCGACTCATGGTTAAAAAGGGTCGACTCTTTTGAGCGAAGAAAGCTTCCTGAGCTCTTTGTTCAAATGAGTCGACTCTTTTGACAAGAGGAGTCGACTCTTTTCAACAGAGGACATCTGGGGCTGATTCCAGAGTCCAGGAGTCGACTCTTTTGAGGCATGAGTCAACTCTTTTTCTCTAGAAATGCAAAGATGTGTTTTTAAAAGTCATGAAATGCATCAAACAAGTTTGTAATCAATTTCAAAGATACTTATGCATTCATCAAACATATATAAATATCTAAGCATTCAAGATAAATGGTTGCTCATTCCCAATTCTCTCCTAATCATACAAAACCTATCTTCATTTAAGGGTTTTGTGAATATATCTGCAAGTTGATGTTCAGTACTCACAAAATCAAGCAAGATATCACCTTTTTGCACATGATCACGTATAAAATGATGTCTAATCTCAATGTGCTTTGTGCGAGAGTGTTGCATAGGATTTTTAGTTAGATTGATGGCACTTATGTTATCACATCTAATTAGAATACGTTCAAATGTTAAACCAAAGTCCTCTAGTTGATGTTTTATCCAAAGCACTTGTGTACAACAACTTCCGGCTGCAATATATTCAGCCTCGGCTGTAGAAAGTACAACAGAGTTTTGTTTCTTACTAAACCATGAAACAAGCATATTTCCAAGAAATTGACAAGAGCCACTAGTGCTTTTTCTATCAACTTTGCTACCAGCATAATCAGCATCTGAATAACCAATTAAGTTCGAAGATGTGGTTTTAGGATACCACAATCCAAGATTAGGTGTGTGCTTAAGATATCTAAATATTCGTTTAACAGCAACAATATGTGATTCCTTAGGATTAGATTGAAATCAAGCACACAAGCATACACTAAACATGATATCAGGCCTACTAGCAGTTAAGTAGAGCAATGAGCCTATCATACTTCTATATAGCTTGGTATCTACCGAAATACCTTTCTCATCACTGTCAAGCTTTGTTGAAGTATTCATAGGAGTGCTCAATGGTTTCGCATTTTCCTGCCCAAACTTCTTGAGTAGATCTTTGATGTACTTAGCTTGGTTAATGAAAATTCCTTCCTTTGATTGTTTGATTTGAAGTCCAAGGAAGTAATTGAGCTCACCCATCATGCTCATCTCAAACTCACCCTGCATACACTTAGCAAATTCTTTGTAAAGCTTTTCATTAGTAGAGCCAAATATAAGGTCATCAACATAAATTTGCACAAGCAACATGTCATGATTTTTAACCTTTATAAAAAGAGTTGTATCAACTTTTCCTCTTGTAAAATCATTTTCGGTCAAAAATTTGCTTAGCCTTTCATACCAAGCCCTTGGGGCTTGCTTTAAACCATATAAGGCTTTAGTAAGTTTGAAAACATGTTCTGGAAATATAGGATTTTCAAAACCAGGAGGTTGTTCAACATACACCTCTTCAGATATAAAACCATTCAAGAATGCACTCTTCACATCCATTTGATAAAGTTTGAAATTTTTGAAACATGAGAATGCAAGCAACATTCTAATAACTTCTAATCTAGCTACAGGTGCATATGTTTCATCAAAATCAATACCTTCTTCTTGACTATAGCCTTGAGCTACAAGTCTTGCCTTGTTTCTAGTAATAGTTCCAGATTCATCCATCTTGTTTCTGAACACTCATTTGGTTCCAAATACAGGATGATCTTTAGGTCTAGGAACAAGATTCCAAACCTTATTCCTTTCAAATTGGTTTAACTCTTCTTGCATGGCCATAATCCATGACTCATCATTTTCAGCATCTTGAAAACATTTTGGTTCTATTTGTGAAAGAAAAGCAAGATGATTACACACATTTCTAAGAGATGATCTTGTTCTTACCCCTTGTGATGGATCACCTAGTATTTGCTCTGTTGGATGGTTGTAGACAAATTTCCATTCCTTTGGCAATCCTTTATTCTCATCTTGTTGGCTTGAAGAGTCAGTCATCTTGATTTCCTTTGTCATGTGGTGAAGCTTCATTTTGAGTTGGATTAATGTTCAACGTATCCAAGTTCTTCTCCACATCATCTATATCATCATTCACAGCCTTTCTAGACAAAGAGTTTAGTTCATCAAAGGTAACATGAATTGATTCTTCAACAACTAAGGTTTTCTTATTGTAAACTCTATAAGCCTTGCTATGTGAGGAATATCCTAGAAAGACAACTTCATCAGATTTTGCATTAAATTTACCAATGTTGTCCTTGTTATTATTCAACACAAGGCATTTACATCCAAAAGCTCTAAAATATGAAACATTTGGTTTCTTGTTTTTCCAAAGCTCGTATGGGGTTTTATTTAAAAATTTTCTTACCAAAACTCTGTTTAACATATAGCAAGCTGTGTTAACAGCTTCAGCCCAAAAATATTTTGGCAAATTATTTTCACAAAGCATTGTTCTCCCCATTTCTTCCAAAGTTCTGTTTTTCCTCTTAACAACACCATTTTGTTGAGGAGTTCTAGGTGCTGAAAAATTCTGTTCGAAACCATTTTCATCACAGTATATTTCAAAATGTTTGCAATCAAACTCACCACCATGGTCAGTCCTAATTGCTGTGATAGTACATCCTTTTTCATTTTGAACCTTTTTACAAAACTTGATAAAGAAAGCAATTGTTTCATCTTTATGAGCTAGAAAGAATATCCATGTAAACCTTGAGTAATCATCAACAATGACAAGAGCATATTGTTTACCGGTTAAGCTTAGAGTTCTAGTTGGTCCAAACAAATCCATATGCAATAGTTGAAGTGGTCTAGAAGTAGAGAGCATGTTTGTAGATTTAAAAGAAACTCTGGTTTGCTTTCCCATTTGACATGCATCACAAGTTCTGTCTTTTTCAAAATTGAGTTTGGGAAGACCATTTACTAACTCATTTTTCAAAATTTTTGAAAGAATGCTCATACTAATATGACCAAGCCTTCTATGTCACAACCAACTATCCTCTTTGCTCACAGCAGCAAGGCATTTGATCTTACAAGAAGATAATTCATTTAAGTTAAAAGTGTAAATATTGCCTTGTCTATGGCCAGTTAATATGATCTTGTTATCATTTATGTTTACTACATTACATTTAGATGATTCAAACACTACTTTGCAACCTTTGTCACATAATTGACTAATGCTTAACAGGTTGTGTTTAAGTCCTTTAACAAGTAAAACAACCTCAATAGAAGTTGAAGAATTTTTACCAATACTACCTATACCGATGATCTTGCCTTTGCTATTATCTCCAAAAGTGACTAATTCTCCATCCTTTGGTGTGAGAGAAGTGAATTGAGTTTCATCTCCAGTCATATGTCTTGAACAGCCACTATCCAAGTACCATTGATCCTTTTTGGAATTGGCTTGAAGACACACCTACAAAACAAGCAACTCAACCTTTGACCTTTGGTACCCAAATCATCTTGGGTCCAATGGAGTTAGTCTTCAATATTCGTTTTGGAATGCAAGCTTTCTTGACAGCATGAGATTTTTGAATAAGGAAACATTGATTTGCAAAGTGACCTCTCTTATGACAATAAAAGCATGTGATTGGAGCTTTTGAAAACTTTTTATGTTTAAAAACATTGTAACCTATTCCAGCCTTGTCAAGAGAGCAATTTCATTTTCTAAGCATAACATCAAGTTTATCTCTTCCATTGACACATTTAGAGAGAGATTTTTCTAAATCAGTGACTTTTTCTTTCAAAATAGAGTTTTCATTTTTCAAAATATAATTTTCATTTTGTAACTCTTCACTTTCTTCTGTGAGAGTGGATACCATATTCTTGAGAAGATTATTTTTGATGCCTAACTTTTTAAATTCAACAATCAAATCATCAAAAACATCTTGCAATTCATTAAAAGAAAAATCAAAATTAGTTACCTCTGTTTCTTCTTCATGTGCCATAAGACATAAGTTGGCTACTTCATGAGTTTCAGATTCATCTAAGCTTGAATCCTCACTGTCACTCCATGTTGCAGCTAGAGCCTTCTTCCCTCTTTCTTTCTTTCCTTTCTTTTTTAGCTGGGGACACTCATTTCTCATGTGTCCTGGCTTTTTGCATTCGTAGCATATAATGGTAGAATCCTTGTTGTTGGATTCACCCTTTGCTTCAATCTTCTTTCCTCCCTTCCACCTTCTTTTTATGAATCTTTTGAATTTTCTTGTGATGAGAGCAAGATCTTCCTCATCTTCTTCTTCACTCCTAGATTCATTTTCTGATGTGGTGGACTTGAATGCAACAGACTTCTCTTTCTTGTCCTCTTCTTCTTGAGCATTCTATTTTTGGGTTAGCTCATAAGTCATGAGAGAGCCAAGAAGTTCTTCAAGAGGTAGAATGTTGAGGTCTTTAGCTTCTTGAATGGCTGTCACCTTTACTTCCCATGTCTTTGGCAGTGATCTTAAGATTTTCCTCACCTATTCACTGTTAGGATACACTTTTCCAAGAGACTTTAAACCATTTACAATGCCAGTGAATCTAGTGAATATATCAGTTATAGACTCATCAGATTTCATTCTAAATAATTCATAATTATACACAAGAATGTTAATTTTTGACTCCTTGACCTGATTGGTCCCTTCATGAGTTACTTTAAGTCTGTCCCAAATTTTTTTGGCAGATTCACAGGTAGAAATTCTATTGAACTCATTGGGATCTAATACACAATATAAGATGTTCATAGCTTTAGCATTACATTGCATAAGCTTCATGTCATTCTCATCCCATTCATTTTCAGGTTTAGGGATAACTTCTCTTTCAATAACCTTGCTGGGAGTTTTAGGACCATTAACAATAATCATCCATAACTCATAGTCAACAGATTGAATATAAATTCTCATTCTATTCTTCCAATAGTTGTAGTTTGTACCATTAAACATCGGAGGTCTATTAGTGGATTGACCTTCACATAAAGAGCTTCCAAACATGGTTGCCATGGATCAACTCTAAGGATGTTAAGCCTTTAAGCTAGAGTACTAGCTCTGATACGAATTGTTGGCCCAAGTAGGCAACCCAAGAGGGGGGGTGAATTAGGTTTAATAGAATTTATATCAAGAATTGTGACTAAAAATCGTTTATGTATTTCAGCAACAATTAATCAAAGTATATATATCAAGCAAATGAAGTATACATCCATACAAATATTTATGCAAGCATGTATAGTGAGTAAATAAGCAAAACAGAGGCAGAAGAGAAGTGCACCAGATTTATAGAGGTTCGGCCAACCTTGCCTACGTCCTTTCTTCTTTGATCCTTTCGAAGGAATTCCACTATGTAATACTCCTTACACAGCTGCTGGTTTTGCCACAAGTGCCCAGCTCACTCTTACAAAAGCTTATTCCCAAGCTTTCAAAACCCAAGAGATTTTGTCCAAGTTTCTCTCAAACTTACAAGTGTTTTTACCCAAGAGCACTCAAACTTACAAGTTTACAAACCCATCCAAGTGAGAATGAATAAAGGTTATACAAAGGGTAACTTTCCTAGTGAGTATATAAACAAATACAACTCAATGGATAACCTTAAACACTCAGCAAAAGTATGTGGCAGTGAGGTACAGGTGATTTTCAGCTTCAAGCACTTGATATGAATGATATAATTGCTCTTCTCTACTTCTTTGAAGCTGTATGTATTTTGTATATATAGGTATGGATCGATTCTAGCCGTTGGAGAAGTATGGGAGAAGATTTGGTTGCTTTTTTGCCCATACCGTCTGTCAGAAAACTAGCCGTTACTGTCTAGGGGTCGACTCTTTTTACAATAAGTCGACTCTTTTTGCATTTCAGCAGATTTTTCAAGTCACTGTCCAAATGAGTCGACTCTTTTATCCCAAGAGTCGACTCTTTTAAGCTGTCTGCAGAATTTTTGTTCTCTATTGCAATGAGTCGACTCTTTTTGGCCAGGAGTCGACTCTTTCGAGTCTCCAGCACAAATCCAAGGCTCTGTTTGAATGAGTCGACTCTTTTTGCTTGAGGGGTCGACTCTTTTTACCAAAAATCATATTTTTGCAAATTTTCTTTATTCTTTTCCAAAGTTTGCAATCTCTTCAAGGATCATTCAAATAAGCTTTTTAAAGCTTGCAAATGCTTCTTCAAGGTTAGATGACTCCAAGAACCTCATCAATCCATTCAAGATGAATTTTCTTCATTTTCATCACTTGTAGAGCTCTTCCATCATCATAGCTTCATCCATTGATTCAAGTCTTCTTCAAGATCTTCAAGAGAGTTTCCATGACTTAGAATCTTCATTTCTTCAATTGATTTTCTATTCTTCTTTGAGCATCTTTATTTCTAGATTTCTTCTAGAATTCTTCAATCAATATAGCTTCTCTATGGACTTCAACAACTCTTCCAAGAAAGCTTTCCAAGTCTTGTGATTCCTTCCATGTCTTCAAGACATCTTCAAATCTTTCAAGAAAGCTTTTATGTTTTTGAGTTGTTCTCTTCTTCTTCCATTCTTGCAAGATATCTTCAAGTCCTCAAAGTCTTCAATCTTTTCAATCAAGACTTTTAGTATTTTCGTTCTTCTCCCTTGATATCCATTATCTTCTTATAATATCAGCTTTGTGGAATACATCACCTCATCATGCTTTTCATTCTTTATTCAAATCTTTGCATCATAAATCCTCTATTATGATAAGCTTCAAGTCAAGATCTAATTAATAATTCATCTGCACACTAAGTAGAATTATTAGATCATTTAACCATGTTTTGTTATCATCAAAATCAAGGCATTGACTCAACATTATTGTTTATACCTTTTGATAATGCAAATAATACAAGTACAGCTGGTCGGCCCTCTTCGTGGGCAGACCAGACCAGCTTGGCTCACGTCTGCAGACCAGGACTCCCCTTCCCCTCCTAGGTCAGGTCTGCTAGCAGGTGAAGCGGCAAAACTCCAGCGATACACCAGACGCCGCCATAAAGATACTCTGAGATTCTCGCCTGGTGATTAGCCCCCACGATCCCATGATTGGAACGGTTCCCCCACGAGCGGGGGTATGATCCATGGAACCTAAAATCAAGACACGATACATCCTCACGAGGTGGGAGGCATGACTAGGGGCAGGATTGGCTAACCCATGAAGGTGCCCACGATCCAAGCTAACACCCCTATAAGAAGAACAGTCATCACCTCTAAGAAGGTACGATTTTACACTACCCTGAATACTGTTATTCTGCTCATATTTCTCTGGCCTAACTTTGGCATCGGAGTGTCTTTGGCAGGCACCACACCAGTGTTCTTGGCAAAGGGATTCATTGCCCCAAGAAGTCGCACCAGGGGTTGGGAAAGACATACAAATTCATTGCATCATCAGTTGGCACCGTCTGTGAGAATGACACTTTGATCGTTTCATGGTCTTGAACCGATCCGTTGCTGCATCAATTAGGATAGGCGGAGAAATGGAGGAACAAAGCACCGCCAGAATCGCTGCCTTGGAGCAACAGATCATCGAGATGATGGCCGCTATGAACCAGTTCTAGTCCCGGAATCAGGAGTTGGAGAGGAGATTGCCTCCCCCACCGGAGGCACCAGGATCCGCCACTGGTAGAGGACCTACCGTTGCCTGCGAACCAGTCGGCAGCAAGGAACCAAGGAGCCGACGCCGGCGAAGGAGCGGAGAACCCAGCACTCCCGGGGGAGAACCCTCTCCCAAGAGGGGCCAGATTCCATGCCGACAAAGCCTAGAGTAACGTCGACCGATCCAAAGCAACGACAGTGGTTCTTCCAAAACACACTGGCGAAACTCAGCCGATGTGGGATGAGCAGTTAAAGGAAATGCAGGCCAAACTAGCTGGAGTGATTGCGGCGGTGAAAGAGAAAGGCCCCAGCACGGTAGAAGAGCTGGTAAGCTGGACAGACACGCCCTTCATACCAGCGATGATGAGGATGCCCTTGCCTCCAAAATTCAAAATGCCCACGTTGGAGTCTTTCGATGGCACCAAAGATCCCTTGGACCACCTCGAGACGTATAAGGCTCTGATGGACCTTCAGGCGGTTCTCGACGAAATTATGTGTAGGGCATTTCCCACCACCCTTAAGGGCCCAGCAAGGATTTGCCTCCACAAGCTTTCCCCTGGGACGATCAATAAATTTGTGGACCTAAGCAAGTTGTTCATCAGCCATTATATCGGAGGGCAGAGATAGAGGAGGCCCTCCACCTCTCTGTTCAACACTAAGCAGCGCGAGAAGGAAACCCTGCATGAGTTTGTCGCCCGCTTTAACCAGGAGACTCTCTATGTGGATGACCTGGATCAGAAAGTGGCAGTGGCAGCTTTCATTGCAGGTGTCAGAACTCCCAAGTTCCTATTCTCCCTGGCCAAGGAGGCACCCAAAACCATGGCTGCGCTAATGCTTTGAGCACAAAAATACATGAATGGAAAAGATACCCTCAAAGCCAGGGAAGACCAGGAGAGCGCTACACCCAGTCTGGATAAGAAGAGGACGGCAAAGGAAAAGAAAGACGACAGAGCAGTGAAGACCCTAAGGTTGGCAGAACAAAAGCCACGGGGAGATAGTGATAGGACCAAGCAGGTCAGGTACAACCAGTACTTTACCCTATTAAACACTTCTTTGGATTAAGTGCTCTATGAGATCAAGGGGGATACAGCGCTAACATGGCCTGGGCGGATGAGGTCTCACCAGAGAAGTGGCCGACCAATAAGTGGTGTCGTTTTCACCAAGACCATGGGCATGACACAGAGGACTGTTACGACCTTAAGCAGCAGATCGAGAACCTGATCAAGCAAGGGAAGTTAGGCAGATACATAGCGGGGGGCAGACACGACGAGAGGCGAGAGCCGGCACCAAGGCAGGCCGAACAAAAAAGTCCAGAGAGGGGAAGGCAAAACTAGCAGCCTATGGGCGAGATAAGAGTCATCTCTAATGGTTTCGCAGGCAGCGGAGAGTCTTCATCAGCAAGGAAGCGACACGCTAGGGAGGCACAGAGCTAGAGAGAAGTCATGTCCATAGATCGGTCATCCAAAAAATTCAAGGCTGAACATGATTCCATCATGTTCACAGACGAGGAGGCTGGGGCCATATGTCAACCTCACAACGACCCCTTGGTCATATCAGCAGTGGTGTCCAATTTTTTAATTTGTAGGGTCTTGGTGGACAGTGGCAGCTCGGCGGATATTCTCTTCCTAAAGGCCTTCGAACAATTGAAGGTTGGCAGGGAGAGGTTACAACTGGTTAACTCCCCCCTTGTCGGCTTCACCGGAGATAGAGTTACACCTCTGGGCTCCATAGCTTTACCAGTAATGCTAGGAACAGTGCCCCAACAGGCTACCAAGATGGTAACGTTCTTAGTGGTAGATTGCCCCTCAGCTTATAACATCATCGTGGGCAGAACAGCCCTCAACGAGTTCAAGGCTATACCATTGACCTATCATTTGAAGGTCAAGTTCCTCACATCCCAAGGAGTTGGGGAAGCCAGGGGTGACCAGCAGACTGCCAAAGAATGCTACATGGCGTCCCTTAAGGGGGAGACCCAGAAGGCCATGTTAATTGAGGAGCTGGAGGTTTGAGATGAGGAGGAAATCAGGAGAGGAGAACCAATAGAAGAACTCGAAGAGGTAATGGTCGGAGAGCAAGACCAGACCAGGACGGTAAAGATTGGAACAACGGCCCAGGAGGAACTCAAGGATGGATTAAGGTCTTTCTTCAAGCATAACGTTGATGTCTTTGCCTGGTCCCATGAGGACATGCCGGGCATCGATATGTGGGTTATTACCCACCATCTAAATATAGACCCAACGGCCAAACCCGTCAGGCAAAAAAGAAGGTCATTTGCTCTAGAGCGCAATGAAGCGGTAGCAGACGAAGTCGAGAAATTGACCAGGGCAGGCTTCATAAAGGAGGCCCAGTACCCAACTTGGCTATCAAATGTAGTGATGGTCAAAAAGGCAAACGAAAAATGGAAAATGTGCATAGATTTCACAGATCTGAATAGAGCGTGTCCCAAAGATAGCTTCCCCTTACCCATAGTAGATTAACTGGTGGATTTGACGGCAGGGTATGAAATGTTAACCTTCATGGATGCTTTCTGAGGATACAACTAGATAAAGATGATCGAGCATGATTAGGAAAATACAGCGTTCGTGACAAACAGTGGTTTGTACTGTTATAAAGTAATGCCATTCGGCCTAAAAAACGCTAGGGCAACTTACCAAAGGCTTGTCAACCGTATATTTAGCAGTTAGATTGGGAGAAACATGGAAGTCTATGTAGATGACATGCTAGTAAAAAGCAAGCAAGCCATCAACCACCTAGCGGATCTGGAAGAGACGTTCAAGAACCTGCGAGCCTACAAAATGAAATTGAACCCTACCAAATGCGCATTCGGAGTGGCGTCTGGCAAGTTCCTGAGATTCATGGTCTCCAACCGAGGGATAGAGGCTAACCCTAAGAAAATCAGGGCAGTGCTAGACATGCAGTCCCCAACGTCTACCAAGGAAGTCCAAAGGCTGGCTGGCAGAGTAGTAGCGCTGAACAGATTAATGACTCGTCCGTTCTACGCTCACCGCGATGGGGGTGCTTGTAGTTTAAGTGGGGTACTCCCACTTATCGTGTTCTCCCAAGAGACCTGTGCCAATTTAGCAATAAGAATGAGTAAACTTTAGAAATATGTTCAAATTGCAACCGCAAACCAAGAATGAAATCGATTGCTATGTTAGCTAAAATTTGACCGAAAATTTTTTGGTGTTTGAGGGTTTGGATTTTTGGTGTTTGAGGGTTTGGTTTACTAACAACTAGGCAAGCAATTAAAATGAAATTTAAACCTACAACTTACTTCTAGCTAAAGTGAATTGACAATTATGAACATTCTACTACAACAACCACAATTAACACTAAATCAACTCTTAATTTAACCGGAATTCTAAATGAATACAAATAGAGATTTAACTTGATTAAAGAAGGGGGTTTGGGTTCAAATGTTCCAATCTACCAATTCTAGCATGGAATTTGAAATGGGGAGTTTTGGTTAACTCGAATCAAGAACCGTCCAAAGGCCCTTGATTCGGAAGATTTAGCTTTGAAATTTTAGGGATCTCTAATTATTTTGGAATTAAGTTTTATCATAATTTATGGGTTCTTAGGAAATAAATCACATGTTATTAACTATGATTATAGATTTAAGAGTTCTACACAAATTAATTCCAACATAATTAGAGAAAAATAAGTAAACAAGATATTCAATGAGATTCAAGAACTCCCCTTTTATTTTCCATGCATTCCTTGGTAGATCTTCACATTTGCTCCCAAACAATGAGTTTAGCTTGAAGAATCCATGGTTGAAAGCTTTCCAAAGTGTAGAGACAACATATTGATTTTAACTCAAAAGTGTACATATATTGAAATGTAGAGAATATGAGAGTTTACACTAAATCAACCCAAGAAATCTATCTAAATACTTCCAAAAGCCCTAAATACAACAAAGTAAATTGAATCTAAGCAAAATACAAGATTTTCCCCTATTTTTCCTCTCTACCCGCAGCTGGAAACCCTAATATCCCCTTCTTTTTCTTCGACTGCTAGGTTGTAGGGCAAATCTGCGCTCACCGTCCGAAGTGCGTCTTAAGTGCATCCGATATGCGTTCGGACGGTGCCATAACCGTTCAGACGGTTATTTCGACATTCGGACGGTCTTCGGACGAGGAAACTCGGCTCTATAATTCTTCGAACGGAAAAAGACGACTCTGGAACGGCTTTGGACAGAAAATAACACCTCTGGAACGGCTTTGGACGGGAAATATAGACTCTGGAACTCCAATATCCATCGCACCGTCCGAACGGTAATTCGCCCGTCTGAACGGGGAGTCCGAACGATCCCTTGTCCGTCCGAACGGTAATTTGTCCGTCCGAATGCACCGTCCGAACGGTCCATCCGGACGGTCTTCTCTCCTTTAAGCCCCTTTTTCCACCAATTTAACACCAAAAACCAGCAATATAGATATAAAAACAGTTTAGATCAATTTATTGCTAAAAATCTACAATAATACCCATATAGAGGCTATAAAACACTTCATTAGGGGACAAAGATTACACTTTTAGAGTGGAATCAACACCCCTCAACTTAGCTTTTGCTAGTTCCTAGCAAAATGTACTATAGAAAGGAAATAATTAAAGACGATAAAAGAAACAAAATATGCACAACCCACTCAAGATATCGATGGACACTTCTCAAACCTCAAACACATGTAGGAGTTTATGCAAAAATTCATGCAATAGAGAAGTTTGTGCACATATGCTTGATAAGCCAATGCTAAGCAACATATAAGGAACTCAATTATACACTTCCGAACCGTAAAGTTTTGATTCAATTCTCACCGGGCATACACTCAGAATGGAAAGACCCACAAGGTTCACACAATGATATGTTCAACAATAGAGTAAATGTATAAGGCAAAACAAGTGAACATATCCAAAATGAAGAACCAGACAATATGTATATGTATCGCCTTTGACATAACTTCCTGAGAGAATGTTCATAGATGCACAATAATTCAAAGAATTAACAAGATAAAACTTTTATTCTAATGAAAATTATAATGAAGCATCTTTGGATCGATTAAGCAATTTGGAAGGCGAAGAGGTAAAGTAGGAATGACGTGAGATAAATGCAAAATCCAACATATGTTAATGAGGTGATGGAAAGATATCATACCCAACTCCCTTGTTATGTACCCAGAGATTCGAACAATAAACACTTCTCTTTTTCTTTTCTCTCTCTTTTTTATTTTTTATTTTTTTCATACTCCTCTATAACTTTGATGCCACTTTGCGTTATGTTCAAAACTTCTTCTTCTTCTTCTTTTTTTTTTTTTTTTTTTATCATATACCCACTTCTTTTTCTTTTCTCTTACTCTTTTTTTTTTCTTTTTTTTTTTACGTCATATATCTTTGTTTCCCAACATAGTAAAGAAAAATGATATGAATTACAAAAGTTTCAATGATATCTTTCGAGGAAGGAGTTGGTGAAAAATGAAATGATAAATGGGTTATATGGTGAAAGACAAAAAGGATAATGGCTATCAAGAAGGAAATGGGCTTAGAATTACATAAATATGCCAAATTATAATATTCCACATAGTAAAAGTGTTAATCCTAATATCAGAATTCGTCTTATGAACCAAAAGTAAGCATAAAGAAGTTATTCAAGAGAAATGAGGATGAAAGATCAATCCTTGAGTAAATGTAGACTCTCAAAAAGACGGTAAATGGTCTAAAGCTCACAAGGTGATAATCTCCACTAAGTATGGACGAAACTGCAAGGTAGAGTAACAAAAATATGTTACAAAGCATAACTCATGTGAACGGTGTATAACTTTCTACCAATGCATGAATCAAGCACTCTCCATGGAATTAAAAGTAAGAAAACGAGTCCATCTCAATCTAAGTCGGGTTTTAATGTCAAAAATGGTGTTATAGTGTATCAAAAATGAGTCAACGCATCAATCGCAAAAGCTAGCCTAACATGCATAATAAAAGATGTAATTAGATGCGTGGGAGAAATGAAGACTGAAATTGATACCATACATTACCAAAATCCCCATCAAAATGGTACAGGCGAGTAACAAAAACCAAAATCTGTGAACACCTGTAGCTAAAACATCCAACAATACAAGATAAAGAACAAGGGGATACAAAAGTAAATGATGTACAGTAAAGGAATCTCAAAATATAATCCACTATATCAAAACAATATACACTATGTCAAAACAATGTACAAAAACTGATGCAATGATATGCTATGTGTGTACAAAAATGCATCACAATCCTAAACTATCAGTCATCTCCATCGTCATCTGGAGGCGGTGCAACGGTAGACCTAAGGGCCTGGACCTCAACAAAAAGCTTCTTTATGATCCTGGTTTGGCCCCGGGTCTGACCCTGAAGTGCGGTGATCTGCTCGGACTGGGCTCGAATCAGGCCCTGGAATGCAGTACTCTGCTCAGACTGGGCTCGGATCTGGCCCTCAAGTGCTGCAAAATGAGTTGCATGGGCAGCCTCCAGCCTAGCAATGTCGGCAGACTGCTGTGCTGATCCCGCAGCTAACATATCTAAGGTCTGCCGCATCTGCTCAAGCATCTGCAATGCCGGATCAAGCATCGATGGCGGTTGAAAGTGCTGCTGATGCTTATGAATATCGGGGTCGTACTGATCTGGGTCAGCAAGATCCGGCTCAGCAAGTCCCGGCTGCTGCTGCTGCTGTGGCTGTGGCTGTGGCTATGGCTGGAACTGCTCCTACTGCTGCTGCAATTTGTGAGATCTCAATCCCCGCTGAATGGTAGATCTACCAATGGGCTCCCTCGATTGTGGGAGACGAGGAAGTCCAATAGCAGGGGCCCCGAAAGTAGCCTCGATCACTCGCGTCAAAAGGATCGCAAAAGGGATGGATCCCTGAGCACGCGGGTTCGTAATCTCCTCTGCTAGGGCTCTAAACTGAAATAACGGAAGATCTATGGACCTACCCGCCCTAATAGCCCACAAAAGACTAGCCCTACTCCTCTTAACCTCAGAATGCCTAGCAATGGGGCAGACTGACTGACAGCAAAAAATATACAAGGGGGCGTAAATCGGAAGCAATGAGCTGACTGCCACCTGCCGACGCAAACCCCAATCAGTGCCTGGGAGGCAAACCTCGTCGGAAACGACTCTGAAGTCATCCGGGGCCCCCCTAGATGGGAAACTATACTGAGGGTCTGCCACCCTAGGCAGCCCATACACCTCTACAAAAGTGGCGGGGGTAATCCCAATGTCAAACCCCCTAACCCAGGACGTAATCTGCTTGTGTTCTGGGGTAACACAACAGGCTGAAACGTTCGCCATAAACTCGACGAGCAAGACAAAAATGGCATCTCCCTCGACGGTAGTCAAAGGGACCCAACCCCGGGCCTCAAAGGCCTCAACCCACAAAAACCAGGACCCCTAAACTGCTCTAGGTCCATCTGGCGCTCAATCACTACGCCTCGCCTCATCCAAGTCTGGGAGAATGCCTCGAATGCATTCTCAGACACAAAACGTGTGACGTGAAAGGCTAGGGCTGGCTCAGCCTCAGCTGCACCAGCCAGAAGGGCACCTGGGGCCCCTCTGCCTCCATGACTATCAAAAGACCCTATAAAGTATCCTAGGTAAAGAATAAAGTAAGCGAGGAAGGATGCGGGAATACCTAGGGAAGCGTGAAACAAAGGGTGAAGGAGTCAACGGTGTCGCGCCCAGATTTTTCGCACTCAAGGAATACTCACCCAAGCGGGAAAAATGTTGTACTCTCTCGTTAGAACTCACCCTCCTAGAAGAATGAGTGCGACTAGGTTTGAATTGAAAAATTGGTTTGAATAAAGGGCTTTTGAAAAAGATTTGGAGTCGCCATCTAACTTGATTAAGGTGAGTTAGGTCACCTAAAAACTGAGAATAATCCGAAGACTACACTTAGGGTTTTGGAAAATGATTTTGAAAAACATCTCCTCAAGAGAGGGTTTTTAAGAAAACAGGTTGTTTGGCAACCTTTGGAAAATTTTTAGCCCTTTTTAGAAAAATAACTCCTTTTGGTCTTTGAAATCAGTGATCCTAGGTTCGGAGGTTGGTTACGTGTAGGGAAGACGCACTAAGCTATCACCCTACCCCGCCCTTTCGGTACCTACATGTCAATCTACCCTAGATTCACCTATGAGAGTCTTTAATTAACTAATGGTTCAACCCTATTCACTTTATAGAAAAACAATGTTTATAAACTAACATGATGCATGATATGCAGGTGCAAAATAAGAGAGAATTGAAAAATAGATTTGAAAAGAAATTGATTTGATTTGAAAATAGATTTGAAGAGATGTAATTAAAATTGGAAAGTATGAAAATTTGGAAATAGAAATTTGAAAATAGAAATTTTGAAATTGGAATTTTGAAAATAGATTGGAATTTGAGATTTGGAAAAATTTTGAAACCGCACCCATGAGGGTGGAATTGAAAGTTTGAAAAAATATTGTGACCGCACCTATGAAGGTTGCCTACGTATCCCTTTGGGGGAATCAGGTCAGTCGCCCGTTAGTTCGGACCGGAGTCCGATTGAAAATAGAAGAGTGGATTTGAAGAGAGAGATTGGATTGGAAGAAAGAGAATGAATTGAAAATTGGATTTGACTTGAGATTAGAAAAGGAGATTGGAAATTGAAATTGGAAAGATTGGACTTTGATTTGAAAAGATTGATTTTGGAAAGACTTGGTTTTGGAAAGATGGAGGTTTAGGAAACCTAGACTTAGGAAAAGCTTGACTCGACTTGGAAGGTTTAGGAGATTAGGAAAGATTGGATTTAGGAAATGTTTGAATTAGGGAATGTTCGATTTAGGAAAGTTTTGAAATTGGAAAGTTTCATTTTTGGAAAGTTTTGAAATTAGGAAAGTTTTAGGTTTAGGAAAGTTTTGAAAATTGGAAAGTTTTGGATTTAGAAAGTTTTGAAATAGGGAAGTTTCAACTTAGGAAAGTTTGAATTAGGAAAGTATCAACTTAGGAAAGTATTGTTTTAGGAAAGGTTTTGAAATTAGGAAGTTTTGAAAATTGGAAAGTTTTGAATTTAGAAAGTTTTGGAAAAAGGAAAGTTTTCAGTTTAGGAAATGTTTGAATTAAGAAAGATTTGAGTTTAGAAAAGTTTTAGATTTGAAAAGATTTTGAAGTTTTGGAAAGTTTAGAATTTAGAAAGATTTGGGTTTAGAAAGATTTAACTTAAGAAGGTTTCAAATTTAGAAAGTTTTGAATTTGGAAAGATTTGAAATTTAGAAAGTTTAAGATTTAGAAAGTTTTAGAGTTTTAGAAAATCTTGGGATTAGGTAGGGTTTGAGTTTAGGAAAGATTCGAAAGCTTGGATTTGAAAAAGATTTTGGAAAAGGGTAGAATTAGGAAAGGGTTGAATTAGGAAATATTGGAAAGTTGAATTTTAAAACTTAGGAAAAATTTTTACGTTCAAGTTTTGGAAACTTAAGATTTAGGAAAGTGGAAGTTTTGGAAGGTTTTGATTTAGGAAAGAGTTGGATTTTGAAACTTAAGGAAAGATTTAAAGTTTGGGTTTAGGAAACTTATGGTTTAGGAAGGAATTGAATTAAGAAAGGTTTGGATTAAAAAGGGATTGGACTTGGTTTCTAAAAGAGAAAGGTTGGATTTTGTTTTCAAAAACGGAGGATGGGATCTAGTTTCCTAAACGGGGAGATTTGATTTGGTTTCCTAAAGGGAAGATAGGATTTGGCTAGGATTCGGAAAGGAGATTCTAGAAACCCTAGATTTGAAAAATTGTTGTTTCGACGTAGAAAAGAGGTTTTGAAAACATGTATAGTTTTGATATAGAAAACAAAAGATTTTGGAAACCTAGGTTTGGGGCAAAGTTTGAAAATCGTGTTTTTGGAAAGAAAACTAGAGTTTCCTAATTGTGGGTTCTAGGGTTTGGTTTGGGCTCTAAGGAAAGAGTTTTTTTTGGAAAACGCGTTTTTGAAAACGAAGGTTTTCTAGAAGGGAATCCTAGGGAGGAGTTTTTTGGAAAGCATGTTTTTGGAAATGTAGAGTTTAGAAAGAAAATCCTATAGGGGAATTTCTAGAAGGAAGATTCCAGGAGGAGAGTTTTTAGAAAGATTTTTAGGGAGTGTTTTTAGAAAGTGAATTTTGAGGAAAGAAAGTTTTGGAAAGGAGTTGAAAAAGAGAGTTTTAAAAAAGAGATTTTGAAAGGGAGTTTTTGAAATCAATTTTGAAGAGGTGAGTTTTAGGAAAGTATGTTGAAAAAGAGATTTTTAGGAAGAGATTTTTGAAGAAAGAGTTTTTAGAAGGTGTAAAAACATCTCACTTTCCTAAAGCAATTCTAACCATAAGAAGGCTAGAACCACTTTAAGAAAGTGGTTTTGAAAACAAGGTTTGAAAATATAGACCAAAAGGCCACTTTTAATATAACACTTTCCTAAAGCAACCCTAGCCATGGAAAGGCTAGAATCACCTTAGAATTGTGGTTTTGAAAACATGTTTTTGAGAAAGAGGTTTTGATGCAATTTTGAAAACAAGTTCGAAAACGATTTTTGAAAACAACTTTTTGAAAACGAATTTTGGAAGATGCAAGACTATGATATGCACAATGCAATTTGGGGTCGTGAACATACAAGGTTAAGGCTTCACCACATAATCAAGGGGGTCGGACCCACGTGGTCTTTGGTTAGACTAGAAGAAAGCCCCCAACACGGTGACTCTCCCATAGTCCAATCCTACACATGGAGCGGGAATCCCCTTGTTTCAAGCATGCAAAGAAAGGGGGGGGAAAGAGATGGGGGATTAAAATGGAGAAAACCCAAGTAGGTTGGAGAGAGAAGAGAGAGGGGGAAAGTGCAGAAAATTAAATAGGGAGCCTACCTTGTCTCTTGTTTATTTTGCGCGCCGTGCAGTCTTCGGTCTTCGGTCTTGATCTTCACCCTTCAGTCTTCAAGGGTTGTCTTCAAGCTTTGGATGGCAGCTCTTCAAGTCTTAAGAGAGTGGTTGAAGGCTAGTGTATGAGTGTATGGGGAAGTGTATGAATGTATAGGAGGCTAGGGTTTTGTGTGTAGGGGCTAGGGTTTAGTGTAGGGTGGCTAGGGTTTGGAGAATTTAAGGAAACTAGGGTTTTTGGAGGTGCTCGAGCTCTGTATATCGAATTGTGTGATTTCTAGGTTCAGTTTGCAGACCCTTTTCATGTTGATTGAGGCTCTGTATTTATAGAAGTTGGACAAGCCTAGGGCCTGTTGCAGTGGCGCCAGGGCAACATTTATACTGGCGCCACTAGGAGTGGCGCCAGGCCATTTTTTGGCTTGGCGCCACTGCTAATGGTGCCAGCCATTTAGGAAACAATTAAGGTCGGCAAGCAACGTATCTTTGACTAGATTTGGGCGCCTGTACTAGTGACTACCATGCAAACTTTAGCCTGGCTTCACTAGGAGTGACTCCGGAAAGTCCGGGAATGATTTGAAGGAGCCGGGAGTGACCCGGAAGGCCGAAAAGGAGCAGGAACACTTAAAATAGTGTCCTGGAGGTATTTGACTTGAAAAGTGAGGATTGGATGTGTCGGAAAGGTTGACCGAGCCTTTAGGGGCAAAACGGTCATTCGGACCGGAAAGCTGCCGGGACAGACTCAAACTGTTCCGGAAGAAGACTTGGGATCTAGAAACATTATTTAGAATGTTCCCAGAGGTTGCCGGTTTGATTCCCAGGGCCGGCGTGGTCAGAAATGGAGACCGGCCCACCAGAGGCAAAACGGTCATTTTGTACCGGGTTTGCCGGAACTGACTCGGAATGGTCTGGAAAGGTAAAGGAAGGTCGAGAACACTATAAAAAGTATTCTCGGGACATTACCGGTTTGATACCCAGAGCCAGTGTGGTCGAAGAAGGAGACCGGCCCTCCAGGGGCAAAACGGTCATTTTGTACCGAGTTGGCCGGAATTGACTCGGAATGGTCTGGAAACGTAAAGGAAGGTCGAGAACACTATAAAAAGTATTCTCGGGACATTACCGGTTTGATACCCAGAGCCGGTGTGGTTCCCGGGGCATTCGGATGCTTAGAGGCAAAATGGTCATCTTGACCGAAAAGTCTCAGAAAAGGGCCTAAGGGTAGTCTGGTTATTTTTCACTGAAGTGAGCTAACAAACATGGGTATTGACCTAGGTGTTGAGTATTTCCGCTACTCGGATGGGGTTGATGATTTGAGAGTATTTCCGGTACTCGGACGAGGTTGATGATTTGGGAGTATTTCCGCTACCCTAATGGTTTTGTGAGTATTTCCGCTACTCTAACGGGTCTATGAGTATTTCCGCTACTCTAACGGTTTTGTGAGTATTTCCGCTACTCTAACGGTTGAGTATTTCCGCTACTCAGACGGCTCTGTGAGTATTTCCGCTACTCTAACGGTTTTGTGAGTAGTTTTACTACTCGGACCGTCTCGAGGAATAAACTGTCTCGAGAGGGAGATTGGAATTGGAATAAGAAAGGATAATGCCCCTAAGGGCATTTTGGTCATTTTGCCTCTATTTGGGCCTGACAGGCCCGCGAAGCGATGAAAGATGAAATTTGGACTAGAGGATTGGATTCGATTGGAATATGTCCATAATGACTTGAAAACAAGTCTGGATGGAGTGTAGACTGCCGAGCGGTCAAAAATGGGGTGCTACAAACGGCACGTGCTTGGGCTCTGGCAAGGCTCCGCTATCGTCCAGGAACTCTCAAAACACTTAAAAACTCCCCGTAAAGCGTCTGTAGTGAGTCTGAATCAATACAGATGCTGCCTATTTATAGGGGACGCCAAGCGTTTGACGCGCGTCCGGATACCGTCTAGACGCACCGTCCGGATGGGGAATAACCGTCCGAACGGTCAAAAAGGCGTCCGAACGGTCCAAAATCCATCCGAACGGTCCGATTAACGCGCGTCTGGATACCGTCTGAACGGGAAATTATAACACAACAGGCCATCCGAATTCACCGTTCGAACGGTAAAATAAGCGTTCGGACGCACCGTCCGAACGGACAAACGCGTTCGGACGCACCGTCCAAACGGTAAATCCCAAAAATTCGATTTATACACTGTAAAAACCTAGAAAACTCAACAGATTATACAAAAATTAAATTAACAATAGAAACTGCAAAAGAAGTAAAAGAAAACAAAACAACCTATACAACTTTATACAAAAACCGAGCGCAAAACAAGCTCGCCCCACCCCCCACTTAAGAGATTGCATTGTCCTCAAAGCAACACTAACTTGAAAGAGACCGGGACATCAACATGGGAAGGCGGGAGCACATAGGGGACAATCATCAAGCTAAGATTGGTGGATCAATGAGATCCACACAATCTACCTCGCCTCGGAAGGGCTTGAAATAAGGCTTTAACCTTTGCCCATTGACCTTGAAAGGTGTGCCATTCTTAAGATTTTGCACCTCAATAGAACCATAGGGAAAGATTTCCCTAATTTGGTAGGGGCCGAACCATTTACTCCTTAACTTTCCCGAAAAGAGATGCAACCTGGAATTATAGAGAAGAACTTTTTGACCAACATGAAAAGATTTGCGATGAATGTGTTGGTCATGACGGACTTTCATTTTAGCCTTTGAAATTTTTGCATTTTCATATGCATCATTTCTTATTTCATCGAGCTCATTCAATTGGAGCTTCCGGTGGTCGCCGGTTTCGCCCAACCCTTTATTATATTGCCGAATAGCCCAATATGCCTTATGTTCAACCTCAAGCGGGAGGTGACATGCTTTTCCATACACAAGACGGTACGGGGAGGCACCTAGAATGGTTTTGTAGGCCGTTCAATAGGCCCACAATGCATCAATTAAGCGCAAAGACCAATCCTTTCGAGACGGATTAACCGTCTTTTCCAAGATTGTCTTGATTTCACGGTTGGCTAATTCGACTTGGCCTTGTGTTTGGGGATGGTATGGCAAACCGACTTTGTGAATAATGCCGTACTTTCTCATGAGTATCCCTAAGGGCTTATTACAAAATTGAGAACCACCATCACTGATGATGGCCCGAGGCATACCGAACCGGGAAAAAATGTATTCTTTGAAAAATTTGACCACAAGTTGGTGGTCATTGGTTCGTGCCGGTATTGCCTCAACCCATTTGGAAACATAATCTATAGCCACTAAGATATAAAGATACCCAAAAGAACTAGGAAATGGGCCCATGAAGTCTATGCCCCAACAATCAAAAACCTCCAAAACAAGGATAGGGTTAAGGGGCATCATGTGTTTCCTAGAAAGGCTTCCGAGCCTTTGACATCAATCACACGCCATACAAAATGAATGCACATCTTTAAACATAGTCGGCTAATACAGTCCACTTTGCAAAAATTTTTGCCACTGTTTTCTTTGAAGAGAAATGGCCCCCACATGCATGAGAATGGCAAAATTTTATTACACTTTCAAATTCCTCATCCGGCACACATCACCGTACAACCTGATCTGAGCAATATTTGAACAAATACGGCTCATCCCAAAAGAATTGTCTTACTAGCCTAAAGAATCGCCTCTTGTCCAATGCGGACAAATGAGAAGGAATGGCTTTTGTGGCCAAATAGTTGGCCACATCGGCGTACCGAGTTAGGGCTTGATTCAAGGCGTTGCAAGATATGAGTTGCACGTCGGGGAAGGTCTTACGAATAGGAGAGTCATCTTTGGTAGGGTGCTCAAAAGGGAGGCGGGACAAATGATCCACGGCAACGATTTCCACCCCCTTTTTATCCCTAATCTCAAGATCAAACTCTTGAAGAAGGAGAATCCACCTAATTAATCGAGGCTTTGCGTCTTGTTTGGACAAGAGGTATTTGAGTGCAGCGTGGTCGGTGAAAACAATCACATGAGACCCCACTAAATAAGAGCAAAACTTGACCAAAGCAAACATAATAGCCAAAAGTTCTTTCTTGGTGGTGGTATAATTTATTTGGGCTTCATTCAAAGTTTTGCTCGCATAGTAGAGCACATAAGGTTTCCTCTCATTTCGTTGGCCCAACACGGCCCCCATAGCAAAGTCGCTAGCATCACACATTAATTCAAAGGGTAGGCTCCAATCCGGAGGCCGGATTATGGGAGCCGTAGTCAAATGTTTTTTCAACTTATCAAAAGCTAGCTGACAAGACGGAGTCCACTCAAATGGAACGTCTTTTGCCAAGAGGGCACATAAGGGCCTAGAAATGGAACTAAAGGATTGAATGAAGCGCTAGTAAAAACTGGCATGCCCAAGAAAAGATCTCACATCTCTCATATTCCTAGGGGAGGGTAGCTTTTGAATAAACTCGACCTTAGCGGGATCTACCTCAATGCCTCTCCCGGAGATGATGTGGCCTAAGACTATACCATGTGTCACCATAAAGTGACACTTCTCCCAATTCAACACAAGATTGCTCTCCTCACAACGGTTTAGTACCGACTCTAAGTTTTGAAGACATTGAGCAAAGTTGTCCCCATATACAGAAAAATCATCCATAAAGACCTCTAAAATTCGCTCCACCATATCGCTAAAAATACTTATCATGCATCTCTGAAAAGTGGCGGGAGCATTGCATAACCCAAAGGGCATTTGCTTGTAAGCAAATGTGCCAAAGGGGCATGTAAATGTGGTTTTAGCTTGGTCTTCCATGGCGATTGCCAATTGATTATATCCGGAGTAACCATCAAGGAAACAATAGTAGGCCCGTCCCACTATCCGCTCCAAGACTTGGTCAAGGAAGGGAAGGGGAAAATGATCCTTGGTAGTTACGGCATTCAAGCGACGGTAGTCTATACACATACGCCACCCAGTTTGAATGCGGGTAGGTATCAATTCATTATTTGCATTTTCAACTACCATCACTCCGGACTTTTTGGGGACAACTTGGGTGGGACTCACCCACTTAGAGTCGACAATTGGGTATATAATACCCGCATCAAGAAGTTTTTGCACCTCACCCCTCACCACTTCCTTCATAGTTGGGTTCAATCGGCGTTGCATTTGGCGCACCGGCTTAGCCCCTTCCTCAAAATATATGCGATGAGTGCATACTAGAGGGCTAATGCCGTGCAAATTGGCAATTGTCCAACCTATGGCTTTCCGGTGCTTTTTGAGCACCTCTAACAAGCTCCTTTCTTGAGCCTCTGTAAGTGATGAAGATATCACTACGGGATAAGATTCACCTTTACCCAAAAACACTTATTTAAGGGTAGAAGGTAAAGGCTTCCTATCGGGCGTAGGAGCCTCTAGTTTGGATGGTTGGGGCTTGGTAGGGTTAGGGGTCAAAGGTTCAAAAGTGGGGGTCCATTGACCCACCGCCATGATAGGACACACCTCTAGACCACTACCCTCATTAAAAGCATCCCCCTCTTCCTCATCTCCCAAGCAATCTAAACCCTCACTCAAAGTCAACATTCTCTCCAAAGGGTCTTCTACCATTTGCCTTTCGAAGTGCTCTTGCACTATCGAATCAATAAGATTCACCTCCTGGACGTCCTCTAAATCCCTCGGTTGTTTTCCCGCGTTAAACATGTTAAGTTCAACGAACATGTTCCCAAAGGGCAATTTTAAAAGACCCCCCCGCATATGGATGATGGAGTCACATGTGACTAAGAAAGGTCGCCCCAAAATGATAGGAATGTGGTTCCGGGCATGGGGATCTACAACCGGGTGAGTATCTAACACCACAAAATTGGTCGGGTGATAAAACTTATCAACTTTCACTAAGACATCCTCAACTATTCCCCTAGGGGCTTTGATCGATCGGTCCGCCAACTGGAGTGTAATCCTCGTAGGTTTTAATTCACCTAGCCCCAATTGCTTGTACACTGAGTACGGTAATAGATTCACACTCGACCCCAAATCTAGAAGGCACCCCTCTATCCTATGGTCTCCTATGACATAAGTCACGGTAGGACAACAGGGATCTTTGTACTTTGGTGGGGTTTTGACTTGGATAACGGAATGGACATCTTTAGCAAGAAAGGCGTTCTCCCTCACATTTAATCTCCTCTTAACAGTACATAAATCCTTAAGGAATTTAGCATAAGAGGGAACTTGTTTAATGGCTTCAGAGAGTGGTGGATTTATTTTGACTTGCTTGAAAGTCTCATAAATCTCCGAACTTAGTTGGTTCTTGGGTTTAACTAACCGGTGAGGAAATAGAGCATGAGCCAAGATCTCACGTTCCTCTCTCAAAACTTCCTCAACATTGGGCATGGACCCACTTGGCTCTTTCTTCTCACAATTCCCTTCCTCTTTCTCTTCCCTCTTATTTTTTTCTTTCTCACTCCCCTCCTCCTTCTCACTTGGTCCTCTCTCAACCCCTTTTCCTCTTCTAGACTCTTCCTCATTAACACCCGACCTCTCATCTACCTTAGACTCTTTTACCCTACCTTTAGGGTCCCTAGGAAAAATAGTCTTGTCAATGACTTTACCACTCCTCAAAGTGGTAATGGCTGAAACATTCTCATGGTTAGTTGATGGTTGGGCCAAGGTTTCGGTGGAATGGACTTGCCTAGAAGGATTGGGTTAAGGTTGTGCAGGCAACTTACCCTTTTCAGTAAGGGTCAACGCTTGAGTAAGGAGAGTCAATTGACTCTTGATGTCATCTAAAGTTTTGTTAACCCGTGAGTTTACCCCCCCTTGGGTTTGGATGAATTGTTGGAGAGTATCCTCCAACGGCTTTCGATGTGGGGGGAGGTATGTGTTGGGTTGAGCTTGAGGTGGAGGTTGAAATGGTTTGGGTTGGGTAGAAAATGATGTGATCGGTGGAGGTTGGTAATGTTGTGGGTGCGATTGTGAAGGAGGGGCTTGATAAGATTGGGGATTGTTATACCCTCCTTGATAAGCTTGGGGATTTGAAGTCTCCTCATTGCTCCATCCAAAGTTAGGATGATCCCTCCATCCCGGGTTATAAGTATTGGAGTAGGGGTTTCCCCCACCTCGATTGTATTGCCCAGTAGCATTGGCTTGGCCATGCAAGGCTTGGCCATGCAAGGGTTCCTTAATCCCCGGGATAACCGGGCATGATGTGGTGTCATGCTCTTTGGTCTCACAAACCGCACAACAAATTCCCTTAGACTCTTCACTCCCCACCGAACTTACATTCTTAAACTCTAAAGCCTCTAATTTTCTCGCCATTGTGGCAAGCCTAGCATTCATATCATCAACTTCTTTCAATTGATATTTCGCCCCTTGCGTGTTTGGTCTACCTTTGGGATTTTGGGTCTCGGTAGTGGCCCAATTGCGAGCCAAATTAGCTAGGTAATCAAAGTATGAATAAGCTTCATGAGGTTGCTTATCCATAAATGTTCCCGCGCACATAGTCTCAACGAATTGCTTGAGTTGGGGCGCTAACGAAGAGTAAAAGATGTTGATAATGTGCCATTCGGCAAAGCCATGGTGTGGACAAGAAACTAAGAGCTCTTTAAACCGCTCTCAACACTGAAAAAATGATTCTCCCAACATTGGAGAAAATTGTGAGATTTGGCGTCTAAGCGCCTCCGTTCTATTTTCTGGAAAAAATTTTTTCAAAAACTCTCCTCGAAGAGTTTGCCAAGAATAGATGGACAGTGGTCTCAAAGAATTGAACCACGTCTTGGCAGTGTCCTTTAAACAAAATGGAAAGATTTTAAGAAAAAAGATTTCCCGTGGACACAAGTTGTCCATCACTAATGAGCATGCATCCTCAAATTCCTTGATGAAGGCATAAGGCCTTTCCGAATCAACTCCGTGGAATTGAGGAAGCAATTGCATCATGCCCGGCCTTATGTTCAAAGTGGCATAGTGGGGCGGAATAACAAGGCAAGAACTTGGTGCTTGCCGCGGTGGGTTTAAGAAATTCCTCACTCGGAATTGGGGAGCCCCCATGTCACGATGGTTGCTCGCATTTTCCATGTTCTCACCCCTTAAACCATGGGCCAGATGTAGAGGAGGGTGTTGTGGCAATCCACCCATCGGTGGGTTCGGCAAGATATTTGGATTGGGTGGAGCATCATTAGGTAGCCTAGCTGCAGGATTTTGATCATCCATAGGAGGTGCACCTAGGTCGACCACTAATGAAATTCCGGGAGAAGGTGTGTCAGCCAGTGATGGTGGGTCAACTCGTAAGAGGCGTCTATTGTCAATTCGTGCCCAATGGGACATGCAAATGCAATGCACAAATAGTATGCCTTAAACCTAGTCAACATATCATACACAAACAATATATATATGCCGGACAACGACTTTTTCTCTTCACTGGACAACGGCTTTTCAACTCCAATCTCCCACTCCACGTGCTAGAATACCACCAATTAGCAAATAAAGCACACACTAACCTAACTCCTCTAATGCTCCTAATAATATGCAATGCTACTAATTATTCAAACAAAAGAAAACTATTGAAAAGAAAGAAAGAAAAATCCTAACATGGTATCCACATTGAGTTTGAAGAAATTACCTAGGCCTGAAGTCGTAGATGCTTCCCTCGTAGGTGGGTGATCAATTCCCACCTTGGTTTTACGATTTGCAATTTTTTTTCTTTTTCGCACTTTGCTCGTTCCTTCAAGTCCCCGGCAACGGCGCCAAAACTTGACTCGTCGATTTCACGCTCACCGCAATGGGGGTGCTTGTAGTTTAAGTGGGGTACTCCCACTATCGTGTTCTCCCAAGAGACCTGTGCCAATTTAGCAATAAGAACGAGTAGACTTTAGAAATATGTTCAGATTGCAACCGCAAACCAAGAATAAAATCGATTGCTATGTTAGCTAAAATTTGACCGAACATCTTTTGGTGTTTGAGGGTTTGGTTTACTAACAACTAGGCAAGCAATTAAAAAAGGCTGGGTGTTATTACAAAGGGATCAAGATTGGGCATCGTCCTCAACCTCTGCAGCAGGAGTTTGGTCTTCCTCGCTAGGGGCCTGCGAAACAGTATCATTAGCTGGCCTCAGAGCAGAGAAGTCCAGGTCAGGAAAAAGCTTCTTCGCCGCAACCTTGGCATCAACGAAGCCTTCCATATATGCTTCGCTAACCTCCTCTTGGAAGGATGCCCCAGCCTTGAACTCTTCCATAACTGCCTCTCGGGCAACCTTAAGCTCCCCCTCTAGCTCAGTCACCCTCAAGGTTAGGGAGTTCTTGACAGCATCAAAGGTTTGGGCATCAAAGGTTAACACATCAACCTTTTTCCTCAAGTCTGTCGACTCATCCAGTAGGGCAGTCTTCTCTGCCTCAGCAACTGACTTGACCTCCTCAGCGTCCTTGACCTTTTTCTCTAAACCACTGATGGTCTCGGTCAAGGACTCGATGACTTGGCCCTTCTTTACGCTCTCGCTCGTCCTCGCCTTTAAACGAGTGGACTGGTAGAGGACCTTGACATCGAGCTGCAAAAGAGGAACCATGGATCAGCATAGAGACAAAACAATTATGAAGGAGGGGTAAAATTCGCTCACCTTAAGAGCATCATAGTTCATGCTCTTCATCAGCTGGCCATTAGACCATTCAGCAATAGGGCTCACATCATCTAGGCTGATAAACTTTTGCATTCGCTCCCAAGCAGCTTGGACGTCCTCCATTATCAGAGGCTCGCCTTGCTGACCTAGAGGAGACTGAGCTTGGTTCGCTGCAACGACAGGGGCTTATGTTGTGACCCCAGGCCTAGAGGTCTGGCCAGGTGCCTGACCGATGGAGACGGCCCTTCCTCCCTTTGGAGGGGCCTCCCCTTGAGCCCTATCAGATTGTGGCTCGTTCGCCTTCCCCATGTGGCCCGGTCGTGGGCGCTTGCTTGGCCTTTCCCCGGCAGCCTTCACCCTTTCCATCTCCTCAAATTTCTTCTTCGCAACAGACCCCATGTTCCTCTTGTCGAAGCCCATGTTGTATACTTGTCCTGCAAAACAGAGATGAAAGTCAGTACCCTTGCATCAAGAAGGTGAAGACAAGAAAATAGACCAGACTCACTCCTCTCAGCGCGAAGGGCCTCGACGGAAGGGTCTGGACCTAAAAGATAGGCTGCCAAACTCTCACCAGACATTAGGGGTGCCTAGAGCTTGATCGGGTGCTCCCTTACCCTCGCTACCCGAGCCTTCCTTGACTCGTCCTCCAGCACAGGAAGGCGTGCTGAGCAAAGAATAGGTATAACGATGGTCAGACCACTATCTTAATCAGACCTAAGTATGAGCACAGAAAGCGCTTACCCTTCCTACCTGGTCTTCCCCACTGTCTGGGTATGCGAGGGGTCTGATCAGTAACATCCTCCCAGTGAGCGATCTCCATGCCTTCGCCATAAACAAAGAAGTATTTCTCTTTCCAATGCTTGTGGGAGACTAGGAGGCTGGTGATCATAGTGGGTTGACCATCCCGAGCTGAGAAGTAGAACCAACCCGGGCTCTCACTCTTCGTGATCTTGTAATAGTAGAAGAAGTTTTCGGGGGTCAGGACCTTTTCTCTATTGGTGGCGGCCTACCACAGGGCTGCGCAGGCCACCAGTATGTGCCACGAATTGGGCATAAGTTGTCCAGGTGCTAACCCGGCTCTACTCAGGACTCCCCTAATGGGAGGAGCAATTGGAAACCTTAGCCTACCCGTTAGTGCACTTTCATACACTGTGACTTCACCAGGGCGGGGAAGACATGCCCTGTCCCCCTCCTCTGGGACTCTATGGCTCATGGAGGCCGAAAATTGGTAAGAAGACCAAAGCTTTCTTACTTTCGCCCCGTCTAGAATAGAGGCTAGGTGCTTGGCCTCGTGCCTACAGTTTGCGTCAGAGGGCGGCCCCTCCCTCACAGCTTCTGCCCTAGAAGCACCCTCAAAGGCATCTACAATGGCCACTGGGCTCCTTGCCCTCCTAGGCCTCACTTCTTAGGTAATTTCCTCAAGGTCTACCCCAGAATAATTCACCGAGGCATTGGATGCCTCGTCCAGTCTTACCCTATCTGGTCCATGGAGGCGGAACGCTCAGAGCCACTCGACAGGTCGATTGGAAGTGGGTTCATGATCCTAGGGTCTTTAATCTCTCGGAGAGTTTCAAAAACCGCTCTGGATGCCTCAAGAACATCCCAGTATATCGACTCAACGAAGAGCGGATTACCTACAAACCCTAGGGGATATGAGGCCCTAACCCTCCACTCGTAGTACCAGATAGCTTTTTGCAGGAGCCAAAACATAAACATGAGCACAACGTACCTTGATGAGTATGAAGACAAGGGAGAATTCTAAAACCTCTCCGAACAACCAACAATGGTGAGAAGAAGAACGGTGAAAGAGGGGGGATGACAGGCTCGATTGTATGACTGGGAAGAAATGTGCAGAATAGGGGGCTCTTTTTGGCGAACTGCCAAGGTTTTATAGGCCCCCTCTATTTGAAATCAACAGTGTGGATTGGCCCAAGGTTTTCAAATCGAACGGGCAATACGGGTGACGTCCAATCGGTATATGGGGCTAACCCCATGAGGCCACGTGGCTGAAAGACCAATGGTCATGTCGATTCACCTAGCGTAGTAATCATGATGGTTCTGTTGTGCTATAAATGCGCCTATTTGATGGCGTTTGGCAACTCTTCGAAATCCCCACAGGCTGATCTTTGAAATTCCCATAGTCTGACCTGGGTTGCTAAGGGAATTGGGGGCATCTGATAATGCAAATAATACAAGTACAGCTAGTCGGCCCTCTTTGTGGGTAGACCAGACCAGCTTGGCTGACGTCTCCAGACCAGGCCTCCCCTTCTCCTCCTAGGTCAGGTCTGCTAGCAGGCGAAGCGGCAGAACTCTAGCGATACACCAGATGCCGCCATAAAGATACTCTGAGATTCTCGCCTGGTGATTAGCCCCCACGATCCCATGATTGGAACGGTTCCCCCACGAGCGGGGGCATGGTCCATGGAACATAAAATCAAGACACGATACATCCTCACGAGGTGGGAGGCATGACTGGGGGCACGATTGGCTAACCCATGAAGGTGCCCACGATCCAAGCTAACACCCCTATAAGAAAGACAGTCATCACCTCCAAGAAGGTACGATTTTACACTACCCTGAATACTGTTATTCTGCTCATATTTCTTTGGCTTAACTTTGGCATCGGAGTGTCTTTGGCAGGCACCACACCAGTGTTTCTGGCAAGGGGATTCATTGCCCCAAGAAGTCACACTAGGGGTTCGGAAAGATGTACAAATTCATTGCATCATCACCTTTAATAAGTTATTCTTCCCAAACTAACAAATTGAAGAAAGTCTAGTTTCTAGTATTCATGCACAAATCTACAGATTCCAGACTATCTATCCCTTTTCCGTCATGCTTTCCTGCAACAATGTGTCATTGCCATGCATGCAATCCATCACAAAACCAACTATAGGAGAAATCTAATTTACAATATCAAGTACACTGAAGGTCATACTAACTTGATAATACTTTTGGTTTGATGAATTGTGTAGAACATTTAATCATGAGATAAGGTTAGCTAATTGTACCCAGTTCCAAGCATGAATATTGGAACCTCGAAAAACAGAGGGGACTGAAGTTTGTTTAATGTTGAAGTTCTATCAAGAAGGCTCTAAAATCTTGTTTCATTTAAAAGTTCAGATTCAAGTTCACTTCAAGCTTGTCTCCATCATCAATTCTAAGAGCCATTTACTAGTCACCTAACGACCCACAAGCATCAACCCCCATTGCTGCGTCCACAGTAAATGATCAATTTGCTTTATTAATTAATAAATTCTCTACTTTCGCTGGTTAATTCTGATCTCGAAGAATCCACTTAGTTTTTAACTGCTGAGCTCCAAATCATGGTTAAACGGTCCACGTGCAGGTTAGGTGATAAGTAGTCAAAAGTTGAGAACAACTTATGCAGCCCCCGTATGGTTAATGTTGGTTCCCCTTAACTCAGGAATTTCTTGATATATGTGCGCAGGACCAATAATGGGCTGAGAGGTATCTGTTAGATTAATAACAACATGCATATAAATTTAGGATATTAATATACAAATGCGGAAATGTACTTGTTTTTTTATTTATAATTGATTGAGAATGTGAAGCCTGGTATAATCATTTGTCTGAAAACTAGGGTTAGGTCTTTTCTCTATCACCAAAAATGTATGACTGCTTTTAGTGGAAAATTATATGCTCTTGGGAAGAGAGGAAATCTAGCCATGTATATATATATATATGTGTGTGTGTGTGTAACCTAGTGTTGACACCTAAATTTTGACCCCCGGCCCACACATCAAAACCAGAGTTTAGAAGACCAAGACTTGGTTGGACTTCGATGACCTTCTTAAATCAAAGTCCAAACGACCGAAGGACAATCAAACTCTGATGACATCCTCAAGCCAGAGTCAAGAAGAATGAAGGACGGTCAGACTCTGATGACACGTCAAGCTGGAGTTCAAAAGACTGAGTGACGGTCGAACTCCGATGACACCTTAAACTAGAGTCTAAGACCGCATCTCAGTCTAACTCCAATGACACCATGGACAGGAGTCTAGGAGACCGCATCCCAGTTTGACTTTGATGACATCATTTGGGAGATTAATAATCTCTGATCATCTTAAACCAGAGTCCAGGTGACTGTATTCCGGTTGGACTTCGAGTACATCATCTTGGAGATTGCTTATCTCCAATTTCCTTAGACCGAAGACCCAACAACTGCGTCTCGGTTGGACTTCGATGACATCATCCCGAAGATCACTCATCTCCGATATCCTTAGACCGAAGTCCAAGTGACAATGCCCCGGTTGGACTTCAATAACATAATCCCGAAGATCACTTATCTCCAATATCCTTAGACGGGAGTCCAAGTGACCGCATTCTGGTTGGATTTGATGACATTATCCTGCAGATCGCTTATCTCCAATATCCTTAAACCAAAGTCCAAGCGACCATGTCTCGATCGGACTCCGTTGATATCATCCTAGAGATCGCTCATCTCTAACATCCTTAGACCAGAGTCCAGGCAATCACATCCCGATCGGACTCCCAAGACATCATCCTGGAGATCATTCATCTTTGATATTCTTAGACCAGAGTCCAGGTGACCGCGTCTGGGTCGGACTCTTATAACATCATCCTGGGAACCTTTCATCTCCGGTCTCTGTAGGCATCACCTAACGTCCTTAGCAAAGTCATGATAATAATAGCACGATCGCACTCTGAAACCCTAAATTAGAAGCCCAAAGCTTCTAAAGCTTGTAAACTGGAACCTTGACAAGCTTCGATAACCTAGCCAGAGGCCCATGATCTCCGGTATCATCCTCCAAAGTTCAATTCATCAATCGGAAGTATAAACTTTGAACCGGGGAACACCAAACTACGCCAAAGCATGAGGAGCATTCTTCATGGCATTAGAGTGTCGTGAATGGTAATTTTGTGCAGCACGACACTCTAATGTTATTTTGTGCTTCGCGGCACACCAATGTCGTGACCCTCCATTTCCAGGTCTTTGGCATTTCTATACCTTTTGTTGATGTCATGTTGACGTCACTAGGGTGACATCACTCACTTTTGACATGTCAAAATTTTGGTGGAGTCACACCTCCCCTCCAAAAGGTTAAGGCATTACAATGCCTTAACAAAGAATTTCCTTCTTCACGATAGTGCAATGCCGTGAAGAACAAAATTGGCTTTCATAGCATTACAATGCCGTAACAAAAAGTCTATATATAGGCCCCTCCCCGCTTCACTTTTTTCTCACTATTTGCACCTCTCACTCTCGCTGTTTGGAAGTTCTCTCTCTTTCTCCAAAAAAGAGCTCCCTTGGCTTCACGCCACCAAATCTAGCCCAATTAACCCCAGCCTAACCAGACCCTTGTCTGATTGACCAGTTTGAAATCACCCGATCGTAGTCGAAGCTCTGCCTGACTAAGAAGCCCGATAACACTCCTACCTTTTGTTCGATTTCTGGGCTCAAGGATTCAAAAACTACTCCCAACTAGCTAGTACTCTATCCAATTTATGGGTTAAATAGTGCTTTTGATTAGCCGAAACTTTGCCTAATGGGAATGGTGAAATTGGCATCTGGCTAGGCTGGAATGCTTCCAGAATCCCGCCAACATGGTGTAATTTAAACCGGTCAGTTTAGGTTCTAACGAAAGCCATTGCAATGTTATGGTGTTCTCATGGCTTAATGGATATCTAAATAGACCTGGGGTGAATTTCAGCACCAACCATCCTTCTAGCATAGTTGTCACTCTGTCCGGCTCGCGGCTCCAAACATGCCCCCATCTAGCCGTTACTCTATCTAATTTTTGCCTCGAAATACGCTCCTCCCTAGCCTTCACTCTATTAGATTTTCAGCTCAAAATAGGCCCCTGCCTTGCTGTTACTCTGCCTAATTTTCTGTAACCAAACTATGTCTGTAGTACGCCAGAACTCCGCCAAAATCACACCTAGTACACAAAATTGCATTTTAAGTCCTTAAAACCATGTATTTTTTTTATTCCACTCCTCAGTTTTTGGTGGTCTACTTAGACTTTTAGCCAGTATACTGTATCAGCATACTCATACATAGCTGCATTTTGACCTGGCATAAGCAGTCATAATGCCCATTTTGAAAAATCATAAAAATTGATATCGACTTATCTAAGTAGTCATAATCCTCATTTTCAAACCCAAAATTGCATTTTTAGCCAATTACAACTCGATATTGTTCTCGGTTGAAAACCCAAAAATAGCTTTTTCAAAACAAACGTCCAACCCATCATCATGAGTCATTGTACGTATGCTCTCCAATTGCCGTTATCATGAATTTTTCGTTGTCAGAAATACGTGGCCCGTTAAGATGACAAAAAAACCCTTTCTTGGAAAAACATCATTTTTCTCTAAAAAGCACAGACCAATGTCATAGGTATAGTACATATGCGCCACGGTTGTCGTTATGCGGATCTTCCGTATAAAAAATGTTAAAACTGCCAAAATAATGAAAATGCCCTTTTCTTGAAAAATGTTCATTTTCTCAAACACAGCCCCGACTTTAGTTCTTAATTTATGTATGTATGTTCTACAGTCACCACCATGCCAAAAATTTCGTACCAGAAATACCAAGCTTCTCTGTGGACTAAGCCAGCCTTTTTAAAAGCGGTAGAAACCTACCGAAATTGCATAAATCTGGGAAGACCCGTCTTCAAAAATCAATCTTCATCAAAGTCATGCATGAAGAACCATAATGTTCTTATAACCCTTCAGTCAAAGTCGAGAAGCTTTGCGACGTCAGCCTCTTACCATTTTAAGTCATGTTGAACTATGCTTGCCCTGCTCCCTGCATATTTAGGGTACATAGGCAGTCTAGGTTCTCTTCATAGGCTCAGTCATCCTTCCCCCAACAGGCAAGGAATACCACATTAAGCTAAAGTTCTGTTCATAAACTCCAGGCCACCAAATTAGCCAGAACTACATCTGACCTAATTCCTACAAAGTTAGGTTATGTAGGCAGTCTGAGTTCTCTTCTCAGGCTTGGTCACCTCTTCCCTGAGGAGCAAGAAACCATGTTCAATGTAATGGGCTCAAACACCTATGTCATTCAAAGCCAACTGGAACTACGTCCAACCTTATTCCTACACAATTAGGTTTCGTAGGCAGTATGGATTCTCTTTCCAGGCTCAGTCACTTTCCCCTACATAAACAGGGACCTTACCATTATGAGCTAAAGTTTTGTCTATAAACTTCAGAGCACTAAGTCAGCCTGAACTACGTTTAGCCGGATTCATACACAGTTAGGATACGTAGGCAGTCTCAATTCTCTTTTCAGGCTCGATTAAAGCTCGTCATAAACATCAGCATGTTTTGTTGATTAACTGGATATCATTTCAAAACATCCTTCAAAGTAGTAATAACTCTTTCAAAGTCGAGTGTAGGCCTTTTTCAAAATAATAGCATTACATTTATACTATATACATAAGCAGCATAGCAGTTATGCTGCCAGTGTTTGTGCATTCACTACACATGCACACCCACACACAACATACATATACAAGCAACATCATTCTCAACTGCACACAATTGACATGATACATATACACAAGCACTATGACGATGATGATGATGAATCTGATAAACACTGGAAAAGAGATTTCTAGAGTGGGGGTGATGCCAATTTTGGGCGAGGTTGGGTGTTTATGTTTGTATCACATATGCTTCCTAACACATAATAGGATTCTTGAACCTAGATCTGATTAAGCAGACCAACATGGATTCAAACCATCAAGGGCCTTTCAAAATTGGCATAAATGCATTTCTAAAACAATTGGAACCTTTCCAAACTGTATATTATGTTTTCTGTATTAAAACCATGATTTTAGCCTCTACACTGATGTTTACAAAAACATGCTTTTTGGTGTCCTGGCACACCTTAATTGTCAGGAGAAGACTTTGAAGCATTTCCAAAACTAATGACCCTCTTTCAAATTAAATTAAACTATACGAGTCAGGACAAAGACCCCTGTATAGTCCAGAGGTAATAGGATCTCCAAGTCACTTATAAAACCCCATTTTGAGCCCAGTCTTATTGGCGAGATATTTAGGCGGTCCAAAATCTAGTTATGACAATTGGCAACTCCGCTGGGAACCCCTATAAGACGATTCGAGTCCTAGTTGTGACCCCCTCTAGCAATTCCAAATAGGAATCAGCAACAATAAGCTGTTGAAAACTCTACTAGGGACCCCTATGATAGGATTCGAGTCATAAAAAACTCCCCCTAGCTACCCCTCTCTAGGAATTCGTCGAACTTAACATCATTATTATCAGCATTGATTAACTGTCATCATATTATAGTTTGTTTACATACCATCATATTCTAAGACTGGTTTAAATACTTGCACTTTAAATACCTAGAATTTAAATATATATATTTATTTTATAACCTTTACTTTATGCCTTTACTTTCTGTTTCTACTTTCTTATACGAATGTATGGTAGGATTTATGGCATATTGTATGACAGGATGGATGTACAGGTTGCATATGTGCGTTATGGATGTGGCATGGCTTCTATACTACCTTCCCGTTTTTCCAACAAAAATGCACTCACACCCGCCGGGCACAAACCATTGAGCATAACATTTACATTTAATCCTTTATACCCTGTAACTAGAAAGGGGTGCCTAGTAAACCTCGACGTTAAACGACACCCCACTTGGATCACCAACCTATAATGGCATCACCTCGGGGAATGGGCCTAGGTTTAAAGATCTAGGAACTTGGCTTTTTCTTGGAAGCATCATTCAACCTCTAAACACTTATGCTACATATAGAACCCTTAAAACAGAGCCTCGCAGCCTTGCATCATCAAGATATAATGCGAAGTTCAAAAATATATTAGAAGGGAGTTGCCCCATTTTTGTATCTATCGATTATCAAATTGACATCATATACAAAGAGTCATGTTTGCATTTATCATAAAAAATATGACTCAGCACGAGTTCCAAGAAACTCAGGCCATTGTATCTCATATATAAGAAAAAACTCTAGTAAGCGAGATACACTTATCCCATCGCATAGGTACAGCCTACCCAGGCATCTAAGGGTTCACACCCTAAGGAACTTTCATATTATGTATAGAGAATGTATGTTCAAGAGAATCCATTTTTCTCTCTTCGGAAGAAGTTAGATTACCAGAAAGCAGATCCAGAGTCACCAAATCCAGGCAATCATGCCACTTGAAGATAGCAATTAGCCGAAATACTGCCTATATTTCTAGAGGAACAAAAATGACTTAGCATAGGTTCATGATTTTCCAAAGAAAGATGTTCCCCTTTTTCCCTATGTACTTGTAATTTTGGTACATTGAATCATGAGGACTACTATAAGAAAAAATTCTACCTCATAAATGACTAACCAATATTATCATCTCATTGTCTCAATGCATGAATGTATGACACATGGCCTATGTAATAAGTGTCCAAATGATAGGGGCAAAATTTCCAATTTCTTGCGAATCATATAACACTAGACTCTCTCTGGTAGAGGAAAACCCCTTAGGACATGCACATATTTCTTGCTTAATTGTCAACATAATGTCCTAATTTCTGGAATTTCGTCTTACTCCAGGAAAAGAGAAAAAGGACAAAAATGAAAAGAACTATGAAAAGTGTAATATCGCTAATCTTTCTAATTGACTGCATTACATCCCTAATAGGACTCGGACATTAGTCACTAGGAAATTAGGTTAGGAAAATTTCTAACATGTAGTTAAATAGTGAAAAGCTCGGTATGACACCTTACTCGCACATAATAGTGCGCGGGGAACATTAAGGCTATAAGTTGACTCTTTTAACACCAATTTAAGACTTCATACATTAGTGAAGGCCTTGGATATTGTACATTCAAACAAATTTAATCATCACATGCACAACCTTATTTTTTCTAAACCATTACATTAAGTTACATGTATTTTTACTAAAAACACCAAATTGAAGGGCATGGCCAAATTTTTGCTTGTGGATTGAAGCACCACTTGGCTTGATAACCAGGTATATGCTCTTGGGATATCATGTATATATAAATTACACATTAGGGAGCACCCCTTGGTTGCATGCATGGCCAACTATTTTGCCCTTAATATATACATATACATATAAGTTAGTGCTCTTAATATAAGGTTAGTAATGTTAATACATAGAATGAATAACACACCCACTATACACACTTTACACCCTAAATGCTAGACATAGCATGTCCAATACCAGCCAACTAGTGGCTGGTTATATATCTATAGAGAGAGAGTGCATTATATAAAGAAACTAAGCGAGAGAAAGAGAAAGAGGGAGCCTCCCCATAAAGCTATGGTGCGTCCTACCCGATGGACATGAAACACCCATGCAAAGCCACCTGGTGGCTGATCAATGAGATATATGTATATATATATATATATAGATATAGAGGAACCGTGGGGGAGATAGAAAGAGAGACTCCCCATTCACTAACCGAGGTTCAAAGCATGTACCACTCCATTACAAGCTTGTGTGTCCCCCATACTAAACCAATAGTGCTTATACAAGCCACCTACCAGCTGGTCAATGAGAGAGGGCGAGATACAGAAAGAGATGGAGAGAAGCCCGAGAGAGGTGCCACATGTATCGACGACTCCACCCCAACGCACCCACCCATGCTATATATATATATATATATATATATATGTATATGGTCTGAAACTCCTCCCCAGGAATGTTGTTCACAAAGCTTTGAAGTTATAAAGAGAGAGAGAGAGAGAGAGAGAGAGAGAGTTATAGATAAAGAAAGAGAGAGGTCGGGGCAGAGGAACTTGGGGAAAGAGAGAGAGGGAAAAGGAAACTAGTCTAATAGGTAAAGGACCTCTTCCTCTACCCTTCACCTTCCTAAACCCACTGGAATCATGACCTTAGACCCGTCGTGGTGTTAGAGAATCCAAAGAGAGAAAAATGGAGGTTTCACGGCTAGGTTAGGCAATCGTTCAAACCAGGGCTTGAGGACTGTCACAGGGATGTGAGGCTCCTCCTGGACCTCCAAGGAGTCCTAGAGAGGCTTCATATCTCCATGCATGCATTGTAATGACCTTAGAATGTGAGTTCACCAAAAAAAGAAGGAAACCGTGAACTCCGACCATAGGCAACCATTGTTGACGAGCCTTGTCGGGTCTTCTTCGTCTCAACGTCAGGAACAAAAGTCATGAAGGGAATTCCTACAAAAAAAACCACGGGAAGGGAGCCAAAATCCCATTCGTGGGTCTGGAACCCTAAGGTTCTGCCATGCAGTTAGGATTTCAGCCTAAAAACGGCCACGTCCGGACATCGTAGGTTGAGCTCCAGCCATGAGTGTGTAGCCTAGGTCCTTACCTATCTTTGGGATGCATATGTATGGCCAGGAGGACCATGGATCAATAGCAAATTGGAGAGAGAGCTCTCAGTCTCGCAAGGAAGAAGATGAAGGCCCTGCCTTCTTTCCCCACGCGCAGGTGGTGGTGCGTCTAGGCATGTCGAAGTAACCCTCACTCTATCATGGTGTCTTTCTGACATCCAAAAAGGCCTTCTCCTAATTTTTTGGAATTTTCTGATACTCCTATGATTTTCTGTGAATTAAAAGCAGTAGTTAAGCATGAAAAATCACAAAAAATACAATAATAAAGGGAATAATCTAAAATTTTGCTGAGAAACTTCTAAATATATGAGGAACTCAGAAATGGGAGAGTGGGGGTCACTGAACCTCCAGGAATAATTCCAGGTAATCCCCTTGGGTTTCAACATTGGGCATTTTCGTTCCTGACAGGAGATGGGAAGAATTCCCAGGACTAACACCACCAAGTTAAACACTTTACTAAAATTATTTCCATTATTGATATTTCTAAATTGATTGTAAGATTTACAACTCCTAGACTCTGAGAAAAAGGGCAATTGTGGGAAATAATGGTAAATAAGCAAAAAGGCTAACTACCGACTCTTTGTCCAATAGATAATACGTGAATCAGGGACAACTTTGATTTGGACATATCATCAGTGTAGGAAACTATGGATTCTTTAATTTACATGCTCATTTTTATCCTATTAAATGTTTTGTTAATTGCTTTATCGATTATATTCCTTGCTATAATGATTTCAAAGTTGCATTACAAGATTGCTTGCATCAGTGGGGAGAAATAACTAGAATGTTAAAAGACCCCAGGTTTGTATCATGGATGAACCTGACCAGCTAGTAAACGGGGCTACCACGAGTCAGCATTCATTGGCTTGACACGGGATAAATGATCATGGATGGGTTTCATTGGCTTGATGAAAGAGGAGCATCATGGATGAAGCCCTTGGCTTGAATTGGCCCTGAGAAGACATACCTGCAGGATCCTAGTATTGATATAAAGAAACTATAAGGGACATATGCATGTGATACCATTCCTTTTACTGCACTACATTTAAACTTGTGCATTATGGAAATCATGGAATTTCTACTGGGCTTCATAGCTCACTCTTATATTATGAAACATTTTTCAAGAGTTGTGGCATCAACTGGATTTCCAAGGAAATGAATATGGAAACGAGTCCCACTGCTATCTTGTCTCCTTGAAGTAGAGGAGTTAATTAGGTTTCTTTTGACTGTAACTGCAATAACACTTAAATGCAGAAATTCCACTTGCTTTCTTTTGTGATGTAATAATAATAACATACTCTTTTGGATTGTGATAAGATTTATGCTTGTGAAACATCGTTATCTATAACCCCCTTATCCTGACCTAGAGAGAATGAAGTGGGTCATGACAAAAAGTTGGTACCAGAGCATGGTTTTAGGTCATTTGGGAATTAAACCCCTTAATTATATAATACATCATTTACATTACCTTTTTAGTATCGACTGAGTACTAATTCTAACTCTCATATGCAGATGAATCTATCTATATGGGACGACTTGCTTATGCATCAGCTAGAGGTCGAGGGTAACATGAGAGATAACTATAGAACAATAACTTGTAACCAAGCCAAGGATTTTCTTAAACCCGAGATTACAGAAGTTGCTTAGCGATGGGGAGATCTTCCTAGGAGTGTTCAGGACTCTATTATCCAACACGGGTGACTTCTCTGAAAAGGGTAGTTCAGAAGGTCATGGAGATTGTGAGGAGTCCTGCTTAGTATCAACATCTGATTCTGAGCATGTAGTTATCTGGAGAGTTACCACTTATAGGACTTCAAGGACAACCTGAGCCACCCCTACCACACCTAGCTACATAGGGATAGCAGTTTGCCCTACCTATGGCACTGCCTCTTACTTACCAGCCACCATCCCCCAAGTATCACCCACAGACTCCTGAAATGTTTGTGGATTACCTTACACTAATAGTTAGCCCTGTTATACTAGTGGTATCCAGCACCCCAGTGATAGACGTATCTAACAGTGAGGAAGAACCAAAGGAGGGGATGAGTATGTGATCTAAGAAGTGTAGTAGCGTGACTATGGTTATATATATATATATATATGTATGCCTGTGTGTATCTGTTTCTATTAGTGAATATGTTAGTATTTGCGATCCTCCGTATTTTGGATAGTCGTAGATAGGAGGAACGAATCAGAGAGTGTTAAGTTATTTTGCTATACTTACTTAGCACCTTATTGTCTTTTTCTATATAACTACTATCGGCTTAGTGAATCATATAATGACATCTTGATTTATGATTTAGCAAGATAGGATTCTGACTTAACTTATAACAATTTTAGATGGTAAGAACAAGAACCAGAGTGGGAACTAGTGTAGGCAACGAAACCCCACCGAATACTCAATTGAATCAAATTTTACAAAGTTTACGAGCTGTGACCAATCTGCTACAACAACAGCAGCAAAACCACCAGGCACCACTTGCCCCTCAGCAGCCACCACAAGCCCCTAAACCCTAACAAGCAACACTAATTCAAGTACCCAACCCAAACCTTGAGGAAAGAAAAACAAAGCTACTTCGAAAATTTCAGAAACAATATCCTCCAAAATTCGTGGGAGAACCCAATCCTTTAATAGCAAAACAATGGCTAAAATAGGCCTGAAAGGTATTAGATATCGTAGGAACACCGGCAAAATATCAAGTAGAGTTCGTAACTTACTGTCTTAAGGGAGAAGCAGATTTTTGGTGGGATTTTGTGAAGCATATGAGGGATGTGAGAAATTTATCCTGGGACGAATTTGTGGTTTTTTTTCCATAATAATTATTTTGAAGAGATAGTAAAGAATGCAAAGATGGAGGAATTTGTGCATCTTCAGCAAAATAATAAGACAGTGATTAGTACGTGGCCACATTCTTGGAGGTATCAAGATTTGCCTTAGATTTCGTGTCCACGGAGGAAAGAAAAACTCAGAGGTTTCTTAAGAGATTGAGAATTACAATTAGATCTTGAGTTGTCGCTTTCATGGGTCAACATTTTTATAAAATAATTAACCGAGCCATGTTGATAAAACAAGAATTAGAAGGACAATAACAAGCAACAAATCGGAGAGAATCTGGTAGAAATATAAGAATTCCTCCAACTTTAACAACACTAAATGCCCAAACCCGAGATACCAATCCTATCCTCCCAATTCTAGGGGAACATCAGAGAACCAACCTACTTGCTTTAATTACAACCAGAAAGGCCATTTAAAATGAGATTGCCCTCAACTCATGAGAAATGGGAATGGTAATGGCAATCGGATACCTCCACGAGTACCGCCAACTCAAAATTTCCCAGCTGCCTCCACATCGACGTCCCGACAAACCACGGTGGGAAGACCTGCAACTACCTCATTCAATTCCAATAGAGTGAACCTAGGAGGAACAAAAAAAAAAGGGAAATAAGTTAGTCATAGCAGTACACACCGAATGTTCGTCATTCCTACAACCAGAGAAAACTGTGAGAACCTCAATACTGTGATCGAAGGTATAATCTTAGTTTACAACTTATAGGTCACAGTGTTATTTGATTTAGGAGCTACACACTCATTCATCTATAAGAAGTGTGTAGACAATCTAGAATTAACCACTGAATTGCTAGCTATACCACTTAGCATTCAGACACCCACTAGTGGAACAGTTATGGTATAGGTAGGATATCCATCCAGTAGTATGCGAATAAGTACCTTTGAATTTACAATCGATTTGGTCCAATTAGACATGGAGGGATTTGATGTAATCTTAGGAATGGATTGGTTAGCAAAGAATAAGGTAGTCATGGATTGCAGTCAGAAGACATTGACTTCATGGCATCCTAGTGAATGTATGGTACGTTTTCTAGATGAAAAGGCACAAACTTGGTACAACCTCTTGTGATTCTCTGAGAATGATAGAAGATAGTATAAGGGTGTTTTTGTTTCTTAACACTTTGTCAGAAGAGAGTGAGAGCCTAATCAAGACCAAGCAATTACCAGTGGTAGATGAGTTCCCTGATGTATTTTCTAAGGATCGACCCGGAATACCCCCAGATCGGGAAATAGAATTCATAATTGAGTTGTATCTAGGAATAGCTCTTATATCCATTGCTCCCTATAGGATGGCTCCGACAGAACTTAAACAACTAAAGACACAGTTGGATGAGTTATTGGAGAAATGGCATATTCGCCTTAGCACATCACCTTGGGGAGCACTAGTGCAATCCGTGAAAAAGAAGGATGGAACCCTCAGGTTATGTATAGACTATTGGTAGTTGAACAAGGTTACCATTAAGAATAGATATCCACTCCCGAGAATCGACGACTTATTTGATCAACTCAGAGGAGCGACATACTTTTCTAAGATAGACCTAAAATCAGGATACCATCAACTGAAAGTGAGGGAGTCCGACATATCTAAAACCTCATTTAGAACCCGCTATGGTCATTTTCAGTTTGTGGTGATGCCCTTTGGATTGACTAATGCACCTGCTATCTTTATGGATATATTGAATAGAGTGTTTCAAGCCCAGCTAGATCATTTTATAATCGTTTTCATAGATGATATCCTTATATACTTGCCTAATGAGTGTCGCACCCAAATTTTTTGCACTCGAGGAATACTCACACAAGTGAAAAAAATGTTGTACTCTCTCGTTAGAACTCACCCTCCTAGAAGAATGAGTGCGACTAGGTTTGAATTGAAAATAGATTTGAATAAAGGGCTTTTGAAAAAGATTTAGAGTCACCACCTAACTTGATTAAGGTGAGTTAGGTCACCTAAAAACTAAGCATAATCCGAAGACTACACTTAGGGTTTTTTGAAAAAGGTTTTGAAAAGATCTCCTTAAGAGAGGGTTTTAGGAAAACAGATTGTTTGGCAACCTTTGGAAAACATTTAGCCCTTTTTTTTAAAATAACTCCTTTTGGTCGTTCGAAAATAGTGATCTAGGTTCAGAGGTTGGTTACGTGTAGGGAAGACGCACTAAGCCATCACCCTACCCCACCCTTTCGGTACCTACATGTCAATCTATCCTAGATTCACCTATGAGAGTCTTTAACTAACTATTGTTCAATCCTATCCACTTTAGAAAATAAAGTTTAAAAAGATATGATGCATGATATGCAAATGCAAGAGAAAGGTTTGATTTGAAAATAGATTTTGAAAAGAAATTGATTTGATTTTAGAAAAGATTTGAAAAGATAGATTTGAAATTAGAAAGTTTTAGAATTTGGGAATTGAGATTTGAAAATAGATTTCTGGAATTGGAAACTGGAAATAGATTGGAGGTTTGGAAAGATTTTGTGGAAATAGAAACTTGAAAAATGTTGTGTTGGAGATTTGAAGAAAATTGTATAATTGGAAATTGAAAAGAAATTGTAGAAATAGAATTTTGAAAAATGTTATGAAATTGAAATTTTGAAAAATGTGGAGACCGCACCCATGAGGGTTGCCTATGTATCCTTTTGGAGGAATCAGGTCAGTCGTAGTTCAGACAAGAGTCCGATTGAAAATAGAATAGTTGATTGGAAGAAAGAGATTGAATTGAAAATTGGATTGAAAAATTGAGAGATTGAACTTTGATTGAAGATTTGAAAAGACTTGACTTTGGAAAACTTGGGTTTATGAAACCTAGACTTAGGAAAGCAAGAATTTAGAAAGGACTTGAGATTAAGAAAGATTGGACTCGAATGTTGGACGTTGAAGATTGGAAAAAGATTGGATTGAATTTAGGAAAGATTCGAATTAGGAAAGGTCCGATTTAGGAAAGTTTTGAATTAGGAAAGTTTTGAATTAGGAAAGTTTTCAAATTAAGAAAGTTTCGAAATTAGGAAAGTTTTGAATTAAGAAAGTTTCAACTTAGGAAAGTTTTGAATTAGGAAAGTTTCAACTTAGGAAGGTTTTGAATTAGGAAAGTTTTGCAATTAGGAAAGTTTTCAAATTAAGAAAGTTTCGAAATTAGAAAAGTTTTGAATTAAGAAAGTTTTTGGAATTTGGAATGTTTTGAAATAGGGAAGTTTTGAAAGTTGGAAAGTTTAGAAAACAAGGAAGTTTTGAAAATAAGAAAGTTTTGAGTTTAGAAAGTTTTGAAATTTGGAAAGATTTGAAATTTAGAAAGTTTGGAAGTTTAGAAAATTTAACTTAAGAAAGTTTTGAATTTGGAAAGATTTGAAATTTAGAAAGTTTAAGATTTAGAAAGTTTTAGAGTTTTAGAAGATCTCGAGATTAGGAAAGGTTTGAGTTTAAGAAAGATTTGAAAATTTAGATTTGGAAAGTTTAGATTTGAAAGAGTTGGATTAGGAAAGATGTGGAAGTTGAAAGGTTTGGGAAGGTAGGAAATTAGGAAAGATTTAGATTTTGAGTTTTAAAATTTAGGAAAAATTGTTATGTTCAAGTTTTGGAAACTTAAAATTTAGGAAAGGAGAAGTTTAGGAAGGATTTGAACTAGGAAAGATTTGGATTAGGAAGGGATTGAATTTTGTTTCTAAAAGAGAAAGTTTGACTTTGTTTCTAAAAATGGAGGATAGGATCTAGTTTCCCAAACGGGAAGATTTGATTTGATTTTATAGAGGGAAGATTTGATTTGACAAGGATTTGGAAAGGGGAAGTTTTAGAAATCCTAGGTTTGGGAAGACTATAGCTTTGACGTAAAAAAGAGGTTTTGGAAATGTGTATAGCTTGGATGTGAAAACAAGAGGTTTTGGAAACCTAGGTTTTAAGGCAAGTTTGAAAACCATGTTTTTGGAAAGAAAATTAGGGTTTCCTAATTGTGAGTTCTAGAGTTCGACTTAGGCTCTAAGAAAAGAGTTTTTTGGAAAGTGTGTTTTTTGAAAACGAGGATTTTTGGAAAGAAAACCTAGAGAGGAATTTCTAAAAGATGAGTTTTGAAAAGAGAGTTTTTGGAAAGATTTTTGGAGAGAGTTTTTCTAGGAAGGAGACCTAGGGAACGTTTTTGGAAGGTGGACTTTGAAGAGAGCGTTTAGAAAGGAGTTTAAAAGGAAAGGTTTGAAAAATAAACTTTTGGAGGGAGTTTTTGAAAGCAACTTTGGAAATGAGAGTTTTAGGAAAGTATGTTGAAGAAGAGATTTTTAGGAAGAGATTTTTGAAAAGAGAGTTTTTTGGAAAGTATAAAAACGTCTCACTTTCCTAAAGCAACTCTAACCATAAGAACTCTAACCATGTTCGTCACTTTAAATATAACACTTTCCTAAAGCAACCCTAGCCATGAAAATGCTAGAATTACACTAGGATTGTGATTTTGAAAAGAAGTTTTTGAAAAGGAGATTTTGATGCAATTTTGAAAACAAGTTTGAAAACGATTTTGAAAACAACCTTGAAAATGATTTTTGGAAGAATGCAAGAATCATGATATGCACAATGCAAATTTGGGGTTGTGAACATACAAGGTTAAGGCTTCACCACATAATCTAGGGGGCCGAACCCACGTGGTCTCCGGTTAGCCTAAAGGAAAGCTCCCGACACGGTGACCCTCCAATAACCTAATCCTACACATGGACCGAGAGTTCCCTTATTTCAAGCATGCAAAGAAAGGGGGGGAAAGAGATGGGGGATTAAAATAGAGAAAACCCAAGTGGGCTAGGAGAGAGAAGAGAGAGGGGGAAGTGCGGAAATTTAAAGAAAAAGCCTACCGTATGTCTTGTTTATTTTGCACGCCTTGCTTGTCTTCGATCTTCGTCTTGATCTTCGTCTTTAATCCTCAAGAGTTGTCTTCAATCTTCAAACTTCAGATTGCAGCTCTTCAAGTCTTCAAAGGAGGGTTGGAGGCTAGTGTATAAGTGTATGTGGATGTGTATGAGTATATATGAGGTTAGGATTTGTGTATGGTTGCTAGGGTTTGGAAAACCTAAGAAAGTTAAGGTTTAGGGGGTGCACGAGCCCTATATATCAAAATATATGATTTTTAGATTGAGTTTGCAGACCCCTTTCACGCTGGAAGAGGTTCTGTATTTATAGAGGGAGGAATGCATTGGCGCCTATTACAGTGGCGCCAGGCAAAAAATTACACTAGCGCCAGGCCATTTTTTGGTTTGGCGCCACTACTAGTGACGCCAGCCATTTAGGAAATGTTTAAGGTCGGCAAGCAACGTATTTTTGACTAGATTTGGGCGCCTGTACTAGTGACTACCATGCAATTTTTAGACTAGCTTCACTAGGAGTGACTCCGGAAAGTCCGGAAATGATTTAAGGGACCGGGAATGGCCAGAAAGGTTGGAAAAGAGTAGGAACACTTAAAACAGTGTCCTGGAGGTATTTGACTTGAAAAGTGAGGATAGGATGTGTCGGAAGGGTTGACCGGGCCTTTAGGGGCAAAACGGTCAATCAGATCAGGAAGCTGCCGGAACGAACTCGGATTGTCCCGGAAGAGGACTCGAGATTTGGAAACATTATTCAGAATGTTCCCAAAGGTTGCCGGTTTGATACCCAGAGCCGGTGTGGTTGGAAAAGGTGATCGGCCCACTAGGGGTAAAACAGTCATTTTGTACCGGGTTTGCCAGAACTTACTTGGAATGATCCAGAAAGATAAAGAAGGGCTAAGAATACTATAAGAAGCAATCTCAAAAGGTTACCGGTTTGATACCCAGAGCCGGTGTGGTTGGAAAAGGAGACCGGCCCACTAGGGGCAAAATGGTCATTTTGTATCGGGTTTGCCAAAACTGACTTAGGATGATCCGAAAGGTAGAGAAAGGTTGAGAATACTGTAGGAAGTATTCCCAGGAGGTTATCAGTTTGATACCCAGAGCCGGTATGGTTCTCGGGGCATTCGGATGCCTAGGGGCAAAATGGTCATCTTGATTGAAAAGTCTCGGAAAAGGCCCAAGGGGCAGTTTGGTCATTTTTCACCAAAGTGGGTTAGCAGGCACTAAAGGTGGACCGTTCTACCATCTAGGGGACTTGGGGTCTCGTTCCGGTCGACAGGTTTAAAGGGACTTACCGTTTCAAAGAGGTTTTTTTCGAAAAACGTGCTAGATCGTCTTGAGGAATAAATTGTCTCGAGAGAGGGATTGGAATTGGAATTGGAATTGGAAAGGACAATGCCCCTAAGGGCATTTTGGTCATTTCGCCTCTATTTGGACCCGATGGGCCCTCGAAGCAATGGACAAACGGGATTTGGACTTAAAGAGTTGGTTTCGATTGGAATACGCCCATAATGACTTGAACACAAGTCTGGACGGAGTGTAGATTGTCGAGCGATCAAAAATGGGGTGCTTACAATGAGGAAACCCATAAGAAACACCTAAGAATCACCCTTCAAATCTTACAGAGACATCAACTTTATGCCATGAAAAGTAAATATTATTTTTGGATAAAGGAAGTGAAGTTCTTAGGGCATGTAGTGTCAAGAGAAAGGATGGCAATAGATCTTACAAAGATAGAAGCAGTAATAGATTGGAAAAGACCCTCTACTATGCTAGAAATTTGAAGTTTTCTAGAATTAGTGGGATATTACCAAAGGTTTATGGAAGGATTCTCTAAAATAGCAAGCCCTCTTACTCAGCTAACCAGGAAAGGAGTAAAGTATGTATGAACAGACAAATGTGATGAAGCATTCCAACTACTGAAGGAAAAACTAACTACTGCACCCATTCTCACTCTTCCAGTAATTGGAAAGCCTTACGTAGTTTACACCGATGCCACTCATAGAGGGTTGGGATGTGTCTTGATGTAAGAAGGAAAAATTGTAGTGTATGGATCGAGATAGCTAAAAAAGCATGAATAAAATTATGCTACTCACGACCTGAAAATGGCCGCAGTAATATTTGCCCTTAAGATCTAGAGATGTTATTTGTATGGAGAAAAAGTTCAAATTATTTACAAACCACAAGAGTCTTAAATACATCATCACTCAAAAAGACTTGAACTTAAGGCAAAGAAGGTGGGTAGAATACATGGAGGACTACGACTTCACCTATAGTATCACCCGGGCAAGGCAAACGTTATGGTAGATGCCTTAAGTAGGAAAAATCAAGGGCACATGAATAGTATTGTGTTAGAAAAATGGAAGGCTATTCAATTATAAGAATCCTATGAAAGGCTAAAAGATAGAAAGGGAGTACTAGTTAGCATCCAAATACAATCCCAAACAGTAGAAGAAGTCAGACGGGCCCAACAAGAGAGTTCAAAAGTACAAGAGATAAGGGAAAGAATGAAAAAAAGGGACGATTGAACCGGGATGGGCCATAAATGCTAAAGGTGAACTCCAATTCAAAGATAGGTATTTTGTAGTAAATGAGGATGAGTTAAAATGAAAGATTTTGTCTGAAGCACACCATTCTAAGTTTACGATCCATCCAGGAAATATCAAGATGTACCAAGATCTTAAGCGTCAGTATTATTGGAAAAGAATGAATAAGGATGTCACAAAGTTTGTGACACATTGCCTCACTTGCCAACAAATAAAAGCAGAACATCAACGACCAGGTGGATTATTACAACCCTTGCTAATAGCAGAATGGAAGTGGGAACATATCACCATGGACTTCATCACTGGACTACCCAAAACCCATCAAGGATGTGATACAATTTGGGAAATCGTAGACCGATTGACAAAAACTACACATTTTTTTCCCTATTAAGTCTACTGACAGCCTTAGTACGTTAAGTGGTTTATATCTAAAAGAGGCACTATGATTACATGGAGTGCCTAGAACTATTGTATCAGATCGTGACCCAAGGTTTGCTTCGCAATTTTGGCAAAGTTTACAAAAAATCTTAGGAACCCAGGTATGCATGAGTACAGCTTACCACTAGCAGACTAATGGCCAATCTGAAAGAGATATCCAAATCCTAGCAGATATGCTTCGCGCATGTGTGTTGTATTTTCAAGAAACTTGGATTGATTATATAGCATTGGCTAAGTTTGCCTATAACAATAGTCACCAAATAAGTATAGAAATGGCTCCTTATGAAGCATTGTATAGGCAACCTTACCGAGCACCTAATTGTTGGTTAGAACCTAATGACAGATTCCGATATGGACCAAAGATCGTTCGAGAAACCATAGAAAAAGGTAAGACTCATATAAGAACGGCTTAGGACTGCCCAAAGCCGAAAAAAGTGTTATGATGATCAGCATAGACAACCCTTGGAATTCCAGGTAGGCGACCAAGTATTTTTAAAGGTAACGCCCCATAAAGGTGTGATCCGTTTTGGCAATAAAGGAAAGCTTGCACCTCGATTTATTGGACCTTTTTGTATTTTGGAAAGAATTAGGCAAGTGGCATACCAACTAGAATTGCCTTTAGAATTAGATCGGATACACAATGTGTTCCATGTATCTATACTGAGACAATACCACCCTGACCCTACTCATATAATTTAATGGGAGAATATTGCCATACAACCTAATCATTCATACGATGAGGGACCAAGTAGGATAGTGGACCGTCAAGTAAGAGTATTGAGAAACAAAGAGATTTTCCTAGTCAAGGTAATATGAAAACATCATGGGGAAGAAGAAGCAACGTGGGAAGCATAAATGGATATAAGAACAAGATACCCTCACCTATTTGAGACTAATTTTGAGGACAAAATTTCCTAAAAGAGATAAGACTGTAATACCCGTAATGATTCTAATTGACTGCATTACATCCCTAATAAGAGTGGGACATCTGTCACTCAGAAACTAGGTTAGGAAAATTTGTAACACGTAGTTAAATAGTGAAAACCCCGGTATGACACCTTACTCGCATATAGTAGTGCGCGGGAACATTAAGGCCGTAAGCTGACTCTTTTAACACCAATTCAAGACTTCATGCATTAGTGAAGGCCTTAGATATTGTACATTCAAACAAATTTAATCATCATATGCAAAATCTTATTTTTTCTAAACCATTACATTAAGTTACATGTACTTTTACTAAAAACACCAAATTGGAGTGCATGGCCAAATTTTTGCTTGTAAATTGAAGCATCACTTGGCTTGATAACTGGGTATATGCTTTTGGGATACAATGTATATATACATACACATTAGGGAGCACCCCCTAGCCGCATGCATGGCCGACTTTTTTGCACTTAATATATACATTTACATATAAGTTAGTGTTCTTAATATAAGGTCAGTAATGTTAATACATAGAATAAATAACATACACTCGTTATACACACTTTGCACCCTAAATGCTAGACATAGCATGTCCCATACCAACCGCCTAGTGGCTGGTTATATATATATAGAGAGAGAGAGAGTGCATTATATAAAGAAACCGAGAGAGAGAAAGAGAGAGAGGGAGCCTCCCTATAAAGCTATGGTGCATCCTACACAATGGACATGAAATACCTATGCAAAGCCACCAGGTGGCTGATCAATGAGATATATATATATATATATATACCGTGGGGAGAGGAACCGTGGGGAGAGAGAGAGAGAGAGAGAGAGAGAAAGAGAGAAAAAGAGAGAGAGAGAGAGAGAGAGAGTGCCTCCCCATGCACCAACCAAGGCTCAAATCATGCACCACTCAATTGCAGCCTTGTGTGTCCCCTATACCAAACTAATAGCGCTTATACAAGCCACCTAGTGGTTGGTCAATGAAAGAGGGCGAGATATAGAGAGAGATGGAAAGAAACCCGAGAGAGGTGCCCCATGCATTGACCACTCCACCCCAATGCACCCACCCATTCTATATATATCTATATGTATATGGTCTGAAAATCCTCCCTAGGAGTGTTGTTCACAAAAGCTTCGAAGTTATAGAGAGAGAGAGAGAGTTATAAAGAGAGAAACAGAGAAGTCAGCAAAGAGGAAGACGGGGAGAGAGAGAGGGAAGGAGAAACCAGTCACGTAGGTAAGAGACATCTTCCTCTACCCTTCACCTTTCCAAACCCACTGGAATCACGACCTTAGACTTGTCGTGGTGCTAGAGAAAAATTGAGGTTTCACGACTGGGTTGGGCAACTGTTTGAACTAGGGCTTGAGGCCTATAACAGGGATGTGAGGCTCCTTCTGGACCACCAAGGAGTCCTAAAGAGCCCTCATATCTCTGTGCATGCACTAGAATAGCCCTACAAGGTGAGTTCGTTGAAAAAATGAAGGAAACCGTGAACTCCGGCCACCGGTAACCATTACCGACGAGCCCTGTCAGGTCTTCTTCGTCTCAACAACAAGAACAAAAGTCATGAAGGACATTCCTCCAAAAAACCACGCGAAGGGAGCCAAAATCCCAGTTGCAGGTTTAGAATCCTAGGGTTCCGCCATACAATTGGGATTTCGGCCTCAAAACGGCCACCTCCGGCTATGGTAGGTCGAGTTCTAGCCATGAGTGTATAGCCTAGGTCCTTACCTATCTTTAGGATGTTGGCTCGAAAGGCAACCCAAAGGGGAGTGAATTGGGTTTTTCAAAAATTAAAGCAATTAAAATTAATAAAAATTGATCTAATCAAGGGAATAATAATTCAAGATATATGCAATACAATGTAAGTAATAATGAAATAAAAATAGAGCACAAGAAAGCACGCCAAGAATTACTGAGGTTCAACCCTAACTTGTGGTCTACGTCCTCATCCCAAGATCCCCTTGAGGTCTTTTTCTATTATGTAATCTTCAATTACAAAGTAGATGCTGATTTATGTGCTCAGCTCACTTTTACATAAGAACTTCTTCCTAGGTTTTTTCAGTCACCAAATGGTTTAGTCTAAGATCCATTTCAACTTATAAGTGTTTTTCTTTCCCAAGAGAACACTCCAACTCTCACTTATAAGCATATGAAAGATATACAATTGAAACATAAACTCTCTATAAAGAGTAGATCGGAATTGAATGGCTCACTAAATGCCAACTTGAAGATAAAGAGAATTTTCAAAAATTTTAGCTCAATCAATCAGTGAATGTTATATCTCTTGTCCATAAATGCATTTGGAGACTTGTATATAAGACCCTAAACTGATTTCACCTGTTGGAGGTAGTTGGGAGTTCATTAAATGCGCGCCCAGTTCAATTTAACGTTTAAAAATATAGCTGTTAGTCCCCAGGAGTCGACACTTGGCTTCATGTGTCGACACATCAAGCCTGCATTTTTTAGATTTTGTCCACTGTCTCCATGAATCGACACTTCAAGATCACGTGTGTCGCGCCCAGATTTTTCACACTCGAGGAATACACACATAAGCGGGAAAAATATTGTACTCTTTCATTAGAACTCATCCTCTTAGAAGAATGAGTGCGATTAGGTTTGAATTGAAAATAGATTTGAATAAAGGGCTTTTGAAAAAAATTTGAAGTCGCCACCTAACTTGATTAAGATGAGTTAGGTCACCTAAAAACTAAGCACAATCCGAGGATCACACATAGGGTTTTTGACAACGATTTTGAAAATATCTCCTCAAGAGAGGGTTTTAAAGAAAACAGGTTGTTTGGCAACCTTTGGAAAATAATTAAGCTCTTTTTTGAAAATAAACTCCATTTTGGTCTTTCGAAAATAGTGATCTAGGTTCGAAAGTTGGTTACGTGTAGAGAAGATGCACTAAAGCATCACTCTACCCCGCCCTGCGGTACCTACATGTCTATTTATCCTAAATTCACCTATGAAAGTCTTCAACTAAAAAATGTCCAATCCTATCCACTTTAGAAAAAAAATATTTTTAAAAGACATAATGTATGATATGCAAGTGCAAGAAAAGAGATTTGATTTGGAAATAGATTTAAAAAGAAATTGATTTGATTTAGAAAAGATTTGAAAAGATAGATTTGAAATTGAAATTGAAGAAAGATTTGAAAGATAGATTTGATTTGATTTTGAAAATAGATTTGAGAAAAAAAGGTTTGAAAAGAATTATGGAATTGGAAATTGGAAAAAGGTTTGGAAATAATGTTGTGACCACACCCAGGAGGGTTACCAACGTATCCTTTTTGAGAAATCAGGTCAGTCGTAGTTCGGACAAGAGTCCGATAGAAAATAGAAGGTTTGATTGAAAAAAGAGATTTTGATTTGAAGAAGGATTTGATTTGAACTTAGAATATAATATTAGAAATTGAAATTTGGAATTAGAAAGATTGGACTTTGATTTGGAAAGATAGAACTTGGAAGAAGGATTTGGACTTGCTTTGGAGAGATTGAGATTCAGGAAACCTAGACTTAGGAAAGGTAAGTTTTAGGAAAGATTTGAGATTTAGAAAGATTCGACTCAAATGTTGGATTTAGAAGATTAAGGAAGATGGAATTTAGAAAAGATTTGAATTGGGAAAGTTCCAAAATAGGAAAGTTTTGTTTTAGAAAAGTTCCGTTTTAGGAAAGTTTTGTTTTACAAAAGTTTTCATTTTAGGAAAGTTTTCAAATTAGGAAAGTTTTGATTTGGAAGTATTTTAAAATAGGAAAGTTTTGAAATAAAAAAGATTTTGAAATTCAAAAGTTTTGGATTAAGAAAATTTCATTTTAAGAAAGGTTTTGAAATAGGAAAGGTTTCGTTTTAAGAAGGTTGAAATTGGAGAGTTTTGAACTTGGGACGTTTTGGAAGTAAGAAAGTTTTGAGTTTAGAAAGTTTAGATTTGGAAAAATTCAAATTTAGAAAGTTCGGAAGTTTAGAAAGATTTGAAATATTAGATTTGGAAAGTTAAGATTTGGAAAGGTATAGAATTAGAAAATGGTTGAATTAGAAAATGTTTAGATTGGGAAGGATTGAGATTCCTATTTCCTAAAATAAAGGATTGGATTTTGTTTCTAAAAGAGGTGTTTTGATTTTGTTTCCAAAAAAGAATGATCGGATCTAGCTTCCTAAATGAGAGATTAGATTTGGTTTCCTAAAGGAAAGATTGGATTTGACATGGATTTGGAAGGTGAAGTTTTAAAAACCCTAGATTTGGAAGACTATAGTTTTGATGTAGAAAAGAGGTTTTTGGGAACTTATGATTTTTTATGCAAAATGGGAGATTTTTGGAAACCTAGCTTTTATGGCAAGAGTGGAAATCATGTTTTGAGAAAAGAAATTAGGGTTTCTTAAGCGTTGGCTCTAGGGTTTAACTTAGGCTCTAAGAAGAGAGATTTTGGAAAGGGAGTTTTTAGAAAGGGAGATTTTTGGAAAGAGATCCTAAAAAGGAATTTTTAGAAAGTGAATTTGAAAAGAGAGTTTTTGGAATGGAATTTTTGGAAGGAAATTGTTGGAAAGAATTTTTAGGAAAGAGATTTAGGGAGCATTTTTAGAAAGTAAATTTTGAGGAGAGTGTTTTGGAAAGGAATTTAAAAAGAAGTTTTGAAAAATAGATTTTTGGAGGGATTTTTTGAAAACAATTTTGGAAAGAAAATTGGAGAGAGTTTTTAGAAAGTATGTTTGAAAAGAGATTTTTAGAGGAAAAGATTTGAAAAAAGAGTTTTTAGAAAGAATATAAAATATCTTACTTTCCTAAAGCGATTCTAACCATAAGAAGATTAGAACCACTTTAAGATAGTGGTTTTGAAAACAACGAGGATTGTGAAAATATGGACCATATCGGTCACTTTAAATGCAACACTTTCCTAAAGCAACCCTAACCATGGAAAGGCTAGAATCACCTTAGGATTATGATTTTGAAAACAAGTTTTGAAAAAGAAGATTTTGATGCAAGTTTTGAAAACAATTTTGATGCATGTTTTTGAAAATGAGTTTGAAAATGAATTTTAAAAGAATGCAAGATCATGATACGCACAATACAAGTTGGGGTCGTGAATATACAAGGTTAAAGGCTTCACCACATAATCAAGGGGGCCGAACCCACGTGGTCTCCGGTTAAACTAAAAGAAAGCCCCCGACATGGTGACCATCCAATAACTTAATCCTACACATGGACCAGGAAGTCTCTTGTTTCAAGCATGCAAGAAAGGGAGGGAAAGAAGATGGGGGATTAAAATAGAAGAAAACCCAAGTGGGTTAGGAGAGAGAAAAAAGGGAGAAGATGCGTAAACTTAAATAGAGAGCCTACCTTGTATCTTCTTTATTTTGCTTTGCTTTTCTTGCTTCGCTTCGGTCTTCACTTCAATCTTTGTTTTGATCTTCGAAAGCTTTAGTTTGCAGCACTTCAAGTCTTTAATGAAGGGTTTTGAGGCTAATGTAGGAGTATATGAGAGTGTATGAGTGTATTGGAGGCTAGGGTTTGTGTATGGAGGTTAGGGTTTGGAAAACCTAAAGACAACTAGGGTTTAGGGAGGCTACGAGCTCTGTATATCGAAGAGTAGGGTTTTTGGACTGAGTTTGCAGACCTCTTTCATGCTGGAGGAGGCTCTGTATTTATAGAGAGAAGAATGACCTGGCGCTTGTTGCAGTAGCGCTAGGCTAAAAATCCTTCTAGCGCCACTTAAGCCAAATATTGGCTTGGCGCCACTACTAGTTGCGCCAGCCAGTTAGGAAAGTTTTAAGGTCAACAAGCAATGTATTTTCAGAAGATTTGGGCGCATGTACTAGTGACTACCATGTAATTTTTAGCCTGGCTTCACTAGGAGTGGCTTCGAAAAATCCAAGAAGGATTTAAGCGACCAGGAATGGCCTTGAAAGCTAGAAAGGGACAGGAACACTCAAAATAGGGTCCTGGGGGGGGGGGGGGTAATGAACTTGAAAAAAGATGATAAAATTTGTCGGAAGGGTTAACCGGGCCATTAGGGGCAAAACGGTCAACTAGATCAGAAAACTACAAGGATGGACTCGGAATGTCCCGGAAAAAGACTCAAGGTTTGGAAACATTATTTAGGACATTCCCAAAGGCTAGCAGTTTGATACCTAGAGCCGGTGTGTTCGGAAAAGGCGACCAACCCACTAGGGCAAAACGGTTATTTTGTACCAGGTCTGCCGGAATTGACTCGAAATGATCCAGAAATATAATGGAAGGTTGAGAATCCTATAAGAAGCATTTTCGGGAGGTTACCGGTTTGATATCCAGTGGTGTAGTCCTTTGGGCGTTCGGATGCCTAGGGGCAAAATGGTCACCTTGACCGAAAAGTCTCAAAATTGGCCCAAAACAGACTAGAAGGCACCTAATCATGCCAGATTGCTTTTAAGACAATCTTGGAAGGGTGGAATTACCATTCTGAGGACTTAGGTACTTTCTCAAGAAACGTGCCGAAAATGGCCCTAGGGGCAGTTTGGTCATTTTTCACCAAAGGGGTTAGCAGACACCAGTGTTAACCTGGGTTTTAAGTGTTTTCGCCACTCTAACGGCGGTCTCGTGATACAGGGGTTTGTTGGCAATTTCTTGTGTCGACCTAATTACGAGTACTTCCACTACTCTAATGGTTGATGATCATTTCCGAGACTGCCTAATCTCAGGAAACTGCTAAATGGACTTAGCGCCTGAGGAATCAACTTTCTCAAAAGGCGTGCCGAAATGGACATTTCTGCATTGGCGAGCTAGCAGGCGCCAAAGGTGGACCGTTCTACCATCTAGGGGACTTGTGGTCTCATCCCGATCGACGAGTTTGAAGGGACTTATCATTCCAAAGAGTTTACTCGGAAGCGTGCCGGATTGGATGGTCTTACCACCTTAAGGAATTAACTTTCTCGAAAGGTGTGCCAGATTTAATTGGAATTAGAAAAGGAAATGGAATTGAAAAGGGGACTTACTATCTTCGGAAAGGCGTGCTTGTTGGAATTGGACTGAACATTACCCCCAAAGGCATTTTTATTATTTTTCCTCTTTTTGGGCCTGACAGGCCCGCGAAGTAGTTTGATTGCCTGGATTAGACTTGAAAAGTTGATTTGACTTAGAATATGTCCACATTGACTTAAATACAAGTCTGGAGGGACTGTAGACTGCTGAGCAGTCAAAAATGGGGTGCTTACAACTGCCCCTCTTTTTTTGTCTTTGCCTGTCGAAGATAGAAAATGATAGAGTAAGAGTCCCATATTGACTGTGAGCCGGTCGGAGGGATGAACTTTGGAAATTTTGGAAAACGGGAGCTTGGAAATGGACATTGGGCACAAAAGAAATGGATATTGGGCACAAAAGGCCTTTTAAATCGAGTTTTGGCTGAAAAAAGGGCAAAACTGCCTGGAATTGGCCACTGGCGCCACAAGCAGTAGGGCCTTTGGAAGAAATAGCTTGGCGCCACTGCTAGTGGTGCCAGGCTTGGGATCAAAACCAAAAAATTTTCTGGTTCGAACACTTACGGGAATGTGAAGAGTTTGTGAAAAATCGAAAGGCATTGTGAGGAAATTGACCTAAACATTGAAGGAGCATCTCTTAGGGACCACAGGGGATTGCCAAAAGTAGATGTCGTCGCCGGAAAGTTGCCAGAAGAGAAGACTTCACCGGAGAACTCCAATAGGTGTGTTTTTAATTTTCTGTTGATTTTGATGTGTAGAATTCTGTTTAAGTCGTGTGAACAGTTAAAACTAATGTTTTGACATGTTTTGAACACTGTGGTGAAGTTATTTATGCATTTTAGTGCTTATTTGATTGAATTTGAGTATTTTGCGTGATTATGTGAAGGGAGTTTCTGCAAGAATTGGGGATTTGTTCATACAGGCTTGGGTGTTGAGTTTTTCAACTAGATTTTTATACTGTGTATCCTAGAAAAATGTGTTTAACAACCGTATGAAGTTTCGTGATTTTTTGAAAACTTTTGAATTTTTTGAAAAATAGAAAACAGACTTAGAAAAATAGGAAAAATGGACAAAATTGAGAAAGTGATGAAATTAAGGGAGTTTAAAATTTAGGAAAAATGTTGAAATATTTAAGAAAACATTTGAAATAATTTTAAAAAATTTTAGGATATCTTTGAATACCATTGATTTATTGAAAAATGAAACAAGTCTTTTGGGAAGTTTGAAAATTTTAAAAAGTGTGTGCGAGTGTTGGTTGTATGTGATGTTCGTGTTTGTAGAGTTCATGGCTTGTGTTTTATGTTGATGTGATGGGTGTTGTAGGGACCATTATTAAACGAATCTCTGCCGAAATTTTTAGAATTTGGGAAAGAGTTGGAAAAGGTTTTGAATAAAATCTTTTTGAAGGAAAAAAGATAGAAAACCCTAGAAATTTTAAAAAACTTGTTTTGACTTTGAAATTGACAAATCAAAATGTATAGGAAATTCATTTTGACTCGAAACTTGACCCTTTAAATCAAAATGTGTAGAAATATTCATTTTGAATTGGAATTTTGAAACAAAAATGTGTAGGAAATTCATTTTGACTTAGAAATGGAATTTTAAAATCAAAATGTGTAGGAAATTTATTTTGACTTAGGAGTAGAATTTTAAAATCAAAATGTGTAGGAAATTCGTTTTGACTTATCACTTGAAAAATTTTGTTGTTGTTGTTATTTTTTTTCTTTGGTTATTTATTTATTTTATTATATTATTATTTTTGATTGCATGTACCGTATATTAACACCTCTTACCTTGGCTTACCTTTCCAAGATGGCCGATGCGGGCGATGATGGTTCTGAGAGGAGACGCCGCTCTAGGAAGGCGGCTAGGAAAAATTCTGTTAGAGGTTCCAGTTGATCTAGGGGTAGTCATCGATCCACTAGACGGGCCTCTTCTAGCTAGAGCGGACGGGGGAGTAGACCACCTGTCGACCCCTTACCTCCAGTTGAGCAGGCCTTTGCAGAGGATATTGGTGCTGAGGAGGAGGTACAGGGTCTTGGTGACCATGTGACTGGTTATGGGAGAGCCTCCTCCAGACATAGGCAGACGAATGCTGATTTGGGTGACTTGGAGATACCGAACATCCTACTGCTAAGGGATCTTGTTTATCACCCCAATGTATATTCTAGACAGCATTTGCCCCCTCCGCAGGTACACACAGCTTTCAGAGGGGCTGTTCATTAGGTCTTTGTGACCATGCAGCGGGCTGCCCCATCATATCGTGCTTTCTTGGTTGAGATCGAGTTTGGAGCTTTCATGGGATTACAGGCTTACCGCCTGAACAGACATCTCATGCTGGCACTGATTGAGTAGTGGTTTGGAGAGATGGGGACCTTCCATTTTGTTAGCTTTGAGTTGGGTCCCACCCCCTTGGATTGGATGATCATCACGGGGCTTTCCTTCGTCGGCCGACGGATCACTTTACAGTCGGTCAGTAGAGACAAGGCCTACATTCTGCTGGACTGACAAGGCCTGCATTCTGCTGGACTTACCCCCTCACTAGCGTTCTGCTTTCCCAGTTTCCTGGCTCAGTCGGGAAGATCGTACCTTTGTTGTTGAGCCCTCCCCTACTCAGCGCGACATCATGAGGTGGCGACTTGTTCTGTATATCATTTCCAGCTGCTTCTGCAACAACAACAAGACGCTCGTGCCTTTTTGGTTAGTGAGCATAGTAGCTGATCTTGGGGCTTTATCTGAGCTGGATTGGGGGTCCTTCTCCTTTGGCTGCTTCCTTCGATCGATGCGGGTCCGAACTTCTTCCCGTTGGGGTAGTATAACTAATTTTTGGCCCTTTCTTATTTGGCGGAGCTATGAGTACCTGCATGTTTGTCATCTTGTAGCTGTCGAGGACAACCTTTATCCTCCTGCTTTGAGGTGGGCTCATGACTGAGTGGCCCAGTGATCGAAGATTACTGACTTCGTGATGCTACGGGCGAACTTTGAGTTGATTGAGGCGAGGGATGTGACTTGGTAACCCTTTATCAGGTCAGTTCATTATGAGACGGTCCAGTACTTGGTCCCATTATCCCTGTTGAGGGCTGCTTTTCTCAGTGATGATACTTGGGAGTCCTATCTCGGAGAGTAACATTGGCGACAGTTTCATGAGGAGTTCCGATCAGTAAGAGCTCCGCTAGAGTATATGTTTGGAGCCTTGGTGGCGGGAGTGCCTATCCCCTATTAGGAGTGGCAGCCGGGTGTTGAGTTCTTCCTTCCTCCGGATACAGACTACGCTGCACACTTCGGGGCTCATTCTGTCAATGCCTTTACTTGGTTTGAGGTAGTAGTTGGCGGATACGCTGTGGGCCAAAAGGTGGTTGACTTGTGGCGCCATGCCGGGGGATACGTGCCCCACGCTGAGTTTACTGCTATGAAGGATCAGAGGGATTGATACCAGACGAACCGAGATCAGTATCAGCTAGAGGTGGCTTCCTTGACGGCTTGGATAGCTCAGATGGGAGGTGGGGGGGGTATGTCGTCTTTTCTTTCCTTCACCTTGCTCCACTGTTGTTTAGTTCTTCCTTCATGTGGCTGATTTCGGTTCTATCTTCTCTGTAAGATGCTAGTATTTCGAGTAGTTATCCACCTTCTCCGATGCCTAGTTTCGGGAATTTTGATCCAGATGACATTGATTTAGACCTTTAAAGGATGCCCCTTGTGGAGACTCTAATATTTCTTTTGCCCCTTATCCCTAAGATGTATTTATGTTAGACAGTTTTATTTTGTAAGTTTTGTACAAAGATGGATATTTATGGTATTTAGATGCATGGATAGGCAGAGACATTTATGATTGATTTTTTTAGCTAAGTATATGATCCGATGCATGTGCAGAAATGATGATGTTGTGTATCTATTACAAGGGTTGACATTAAACTGTGTTGGTGATTTCTGTTTATATAGAGAGTTATATCCTATGTATGCAAAGCTCATGCCGATTTTTTTTTTTTTGAAAAATGTATGCACATATTAGAAATACATTAACTAACAAAATGATAAGTGGTGCTGTTGAACTTGTAATCTTCCGAAGGGTAACTTTTTCCTTTTCGGGGGGCCTGGCCGCTCCTTTGGCTTGACCTTACCTTGATTGGATAATAGCATTTCATAACTTTCTCAACCTTTCGACCGCCTCCAATTCTCTGTTTCAGGGTTAGTGTATGGGATTATTAGGCTGAAACTCTTGACTCTTGGGGCTTTGGCAACAACTTACTCAACCTTTAGTAAAGCGATAAGTGGTCAATCCTTTCAATCTGAGGAGACTTTGTTTCAAGACCATAATGTAGGCTAGGTTATGGGATTTTAGAAATTACGAGATATGTAGGCTCAAATTCGATATTGTTTTTAGCAAGGTTTAGATCCATACCATCCTTGACTAATTTTCAGTAGGGTTAGCATCATTCTTTAGCTTCGGTAGCGTGTCTAGCTCATTTAGATCAACCAATCCGTTTTCAATCAGAGTGGGCTTTAGTAGGGTTGTAATGTAGGCCATGGTTTTGGAGTTTTGCAATAAAGGGTAAAGGCTCGAACCTATTGTTTCTACTGGGTTTCTTTGTAACCTAGGATCACCTTTAAATTTCCTTCTTGCTTTTACTATATACTTCTCAGGGTGAAAATGACTATTTTCTTTCACCCTTTCTATATGTTTTTTGAGATAAACATGACTCTCTTCTCTTTCGATCTTCTTATTATGCTTTTGAAGATGACTCAATCATGGTTTTCTTCAGGCCTTTCCTTAGATTTTTTTTTCCTGCCCTTTTGCCCTTTGGTAACTCTTTTCCTTCGCTTTGTCCTTTTATCTCAAACCATTCTACAACCCTTTTTTTTCTCAGACTTTTTCCCTAGCTGTTCGATCTAACCCAATGTGGGCAGTGATCCTTAGATTGGGGTTTTCTCGAAAAAGATAAATGGCTCAACGAGTTTGGCAAGGGGTTGCTTTTAACTGTATGGGAAGTGAAATAAGGGCCTTTCTTCACTTTGAACTAGATTGCTTGATCTATAGAGCCTTCAATGCTGCCTTAGCACAGTGGGGGTGGATACCATTTCTAGAGTCCTCAAACATTGTTTGCCCCAGTGTAAGGAGGACACTCTTGGATCGGGTTGACAAAGAAAATTTTTGCTTTCTACGAGGCACTAGGGGTTCAGCAAGGGGGTTATAAGCATTTTTTCTTTTACATAAGGAAATGAAAGGTGGCTTCTCTTCATCTTGATAGTCTGGCCACGCATCGCTTAGCTTTGGAGTCTTGCAAGTGTTGCCTTTGGGTAGTTTTCTCACTCATCCTTATCCTCTCTCTCTCTAGAAAGCTGATCATTTGGCGAGTGGTTAACTCATGCTATCATCCTTTCAAGTTAGATCATTCCATACAATAAACCATGCCCCTTGCGTAGAAAGTAGTTACCATTCACAAGAGACATATAAGATAGCAGCAGTGAATAAGAGGACTATCATTTGATTATTATCGTCATTTTTATGAAAAGCATAAAGTTCTTGAGCAGTAAGAAAATGTAAACATCAATTTAAAGACATTAAGTAAAAGGGATAGAAAGAAAGTGAGTAAAAACACCCCTCTCTTGTACACTTTTGAAGAGATTCCTATTTCAATAAGTCCTCGAGACAATGCCCACATCTTCGATACTTCATTCGTGATTTAGGTCCTTGGCCAGGGCAAGACAGGCAAAGGCTTCTGCTGGAGCTCTGGACATGTCGGCGGTGATGGTGCAGTCAGTAGCTTCATTAATCTCTTTCTTGTTCTTTGTAACAGGTCCTTCTATAAATAGGATGGCTAGTTCATCTCCTTCTAACTCGAACGGCTCTGCTATTTTCTTGGCTCTTCTAATCCCCAACCCATATCTTCATAATTGTACTCGTTCACGGGCCAAGCGTTTTCCAACAAGTGACTTTCAGCTGCTGCATACTTCGGGTGTAGAAACTCAGCACCCCATCCATCAACAGTTATGCTTTCAATATGCTCTTCCTTCGAGAACATTGACTCCTCAATAGGCCAGTCAGAAGCATCAAGCACCTCATTAGGGTTATAGAGATAAATCGGGCACAATGGGATATCCTCCTCCTCGTCATCTTCTTCATCGGTCTCGCAATCGTCCTCATAACCTTCGGCCCCAAGCTCATCGAACTCTCCCTCGCCTTCCATGTCTACTAGTATCATGTTAACAGTGTGGTCCAGCAGAGGATTAGTGGTCATATTGGGAGTATGAGTGGGTTTCACTGGCTGCAGATCAATAGTCTTCTTGCCTATTAGGTCCTGAATTTTGTGCTTGAGAGAGAAGCAGCTTTCGGTGTCGTGCCCTTGGCCACCCGAATGGTATTCACAAGTAAGGATGGCACTGAAGGTTGGGGGTAAAGGGCTTGGCAATGGATGAACAGGTATGGGCTTCAAAATGTTGTTCTTTAGCAGGTTGTGGTAAGCCTCAGTTTGGGTGCAAGCTAAGGTATCAAAAACACGGGTGCGTCAGCCAAGCCTATTAAAGTTGGGACGTGCCCCAGCAAGGCCGTAGTTAGGGGTTGGAGTAGGCATGGTTAAAGTGGGTAAGGGCAGGACAGGAGGTGACTGTGGTGGCGGTCAGTGTTGAGGTAATTAGCCAGGCAGGACAGTATATTGCGGGGATAGGCTAAGCAAGATGGCAGACACTTCACTTTCCTTCTTGATTGCGCCCCTTGTAGTAGCCACCTTCTTGGCTATGTTGGCGGTATGTTCTCCAGTCTTGGCATAGGGGTCCGCAATCCTCCCTATCTTGAGGCCATTTTCTATCATCCCCCCTTGCATAATGAGCTCAGAGAAGCTTTTCCCTACACTTGTGCATAGCTTCTCAAAGTATATACCTTGAAAAGTGTGCACAAACAGTTGTACATATTCCCTTTCTTCTAATGGAGGATTGACTTATGCAGTGGCCTCCCTCCATCTTAGGGTATATCCTTTAACGGTTTCCTTCTCACCTTTACTCATCATCATCGGGGACCATCGATCGAAAGTGAGGTCTATGTTGTGACAGTATTGGGCTTTGAACGCATTAACTAGCTCGATCCAAGTTGTGATCTTCTTTAGGTCCAGACGGGTGAACCATTGTAAAGCAAACTCAGTAAGCCTGTATTAGAACAGCTACATGAGGAGTTTCAGATCGTTGTCGTGACCATTTAATGCTCCAGCATAGAGACGAAGATGAGCGACGGGGTTACTAGTGCCGTCATACTTCTGGAAGTCAGGCATTTTGAACCTAGCAGGTCTCGGGTGGTCAGGAAAGAAATATAACTCTTCATAAGCAGTAAACTCGTAAGTGTCGTGGCCATGGAGACTTTGCAGCGAATCCTCTAGCCCTTGGATTTTCAGACTGAGAGGGTCTAGAAGGGCCTTCTTTACGACAAGTAAATGTAATATGGTCTCCTCATCTTCAATGCTGATCCCTTTGGCATCTTCGTTAATCCTCCCAACATTGTCAGATTGAAGCACGATCCCTAGATTAGCGGGTTCAGGGTCCTTGGACGAAGTCATAGATGATGATAGGACTGCAGCAGCATCCTTCATAGCCATAGTTTGAATAAGTTTGAGCATCTCATCCATCTTGGTCCTCATTTCGTTGACCTCTTCTTGAGAAACTTGAGATGATTCTTCAGGGTTAGCAGCCATCAGTGATGCTCTTTGCCGAGTGATAATGGGATCCCTAGGTGGATGTTGCCCCTTCTTGAGAGCAATGTTGACTTAGTGTAGGGTGATCTCTGTAAATCGTAAGTCAGTTTTTGGTTTTTAGAGAGCTCTATGCAATGCATGTCCTAGGGTGTCCCCTTTTTAGGAGGGAAGCTAAACATGGTGAATTGGCTCACTTCTCGGAGATAGGGGATTTGCCCCTGTATACAGATGCCTTACCGTCGGATGAGGAACTTCATCCATTCACATATTCATCCGTCTATTCGTTCAAGAAAAATAAAGAAATACATTTAACTTTGGGTTTAAGATACAAAAGAATTGAAATACATTTTAATAGGGGGAGGGGAAACATTTTCCTTTGGGGGTTCCACCTATCTAGTTTTACAAAGGAAATCCTAAACTACTATTGAGTCTTCGGATTCACTTTCGTTGGATTTGATGTCGAGGAGGTCATTGAGAGACCTTATTGATCGATTGCCCCGTGTCTTTATGGCAATCCTATCTCTGTGACCATAGAGGGATTGGAACCCCTCTTATGGAATGAATTGAGGTGCATGTCATGAGTCCTTAGGGTTACGTGGGAACCCTTAGGATTTGGGTAGGTTTAATGCACGAGAGAGTGAACTAGGTGTCGCTCTCTTTGGGTTGATCATATGCATGAGAATGCAGTGACTTGAGTTACTTGGAACTCTTGTTTTGACATAGAATATGGAATGCATGAAAATAGATGCATAGAATATAAGGAAAGAGAATACAGTTGAAGTATATATGCATGTATGAGCAGTTAGACAAGCATTATAACATTAAGAATACAGTCGTTATAACAACAGGAATAGACAGGTATAAATGAAAATAAGAGTAGTTGCCCTTTCCTCCATGGTTTTGGAAAACAGTGCACATGTCTTAAATCCGGCAAAGGTTCGGCTATGCATGGTGTCTATATGAGCATGAGGTTGAGGGTTGACTAATGCGTCATAAAAAGGCTCGGTCCCCAGATTTTCAAACCTAGGCCCACTCCCTGAGGTGGTGCCATGATCGGTTGGTGATCCGAGCGAGGGAACTATCAAGAGGCTATAGGCGAGGAAACTGACACAGCAACTTACCCATAACCAATATACCGTTCCCCCTTTCTAACTAGAAGGGTCATATCAGGATAAAAATGCAAGTATGCAAAATGCAGGTGCACATGCAGTGTGTGTGTGATTTTTGAAAAGAGGAAAAAGCCCAACAACTCCCATCCATCCTGTTCATCACATTCATGCATGACAGTTAATAAAATTTAAACAAAAAGCGCACCTACAAAACAAAGATGCAAGAGTTAGCATGTAGATGACAAACTTAATACAAGATAATATGAATAAATGCATTTTTTTTAAAACAATTTTGAAAATTTGGTTTTAGAAATTTAAAGTGAATAGGATTGATCAGGTTAATTAAACACTCTACATGGGTGAAGGGTAAAGAGACATGACTACGGCCTAACCCTCTAAGTGTTCCCAATGTAAGCACCCTATTTTTGACCGCTCGGCAGTCTACACTCTGTCCAGACTTGTTTTCAAGTCATTGTGGGCGTATTCCAATCGAAATCAGCATCGCTTCGCGGGCCCACCAGGCCCAAGTAGAGGCAAAATGACCAAAATGCCCTTAGGGGCATTGTCCTTTCCTTTCCAATCCTTCTCTCGAGACAGTTTATTCCCCGAGATGGTTCCAATCCAGGCAAGTCTTTTCGAAGACGGTAAGACCCCTTTCCAATCCCTCTCTCAGGACAGTTTATTCCTCGAGACGGTTCCAATTCAGGCACGTCTTTTCGGAGACGGTAAGACCCTTTTCCAATCCCACTCTTGAGACAGTTCATTCCTCGAGATGGTTCCAACCCAGACACGTCTTTTCGAAGACAGTAAGACCCATTTCCAACCCCTCTCTCGAGACAGTTTATTCCTCGAGACGGTTCCAACCCAGGCACATCTCTTCGAAGACGGTAAGACCCCATTCCAACCCCTCTCTCGAGACAGTTTATTCCTCGAGACGGTTCCAATCCAGGCACGTCTTTTTGAAGACGGTAAGTCCCCTTTTCAATCCTTCTCTCGAGATAGTTTATTCCTCGAGACGGTCCGAGTAGCAAAACTACTCACAAAACCGTTAGAGTAGCGGAAATACTCACAAATAGGTCAACATAGGGAATTGCCAACAAACCCCTGTGTCACAACGACTGCCGTCAGAGTAGCGGAAACACTCAAAACCCAGGTCAACACCAGTGTCTGTTAGCTCACTTCGGTGAAAAATGACCGTTTTGCCAATGGTGGGCTGGTCACCTTTTCCGACCACACCGGCTTTGGGTATCAAACCGGTAACCTCCCAAGGATACTTCTTATAGTATTCTTAATCCTCCTCTACCTTTCCAGATCATTCCAAGTCAGCTCCGGCAAACCCGGTGCAAAATGACCGTTTTGCCCCTAGTGGGCCAGTCACCTTTTCCGACCACACCGGCTCTGGGTATCAAACCGGTAATCTCCTGAGATTTCTTCTTATAGTATTCTCAACCTTTCCTTATCTTTCCAGATCATTCCAAGTCAGTTCTGGCAAACCCGGTACAAAATGACCGTTTTGCCCTTGGTGGGCCGGTCTCCTTTTCCGACCACGCCGGCTCTGGGAATCAAACCGGCAACCTCTGGAAACATTTTGAATAATGTTTCCAGATCCCAAGTCTTCTTCCGGGACAGTCCGAATCTGTCCCGGCAATTGTCCGGTCTGATTGACCGTTTTGCCCCTAAAGGCCTAGTCAACCTTTTCGACCCATCTTATCCTCATTTCTTAAGTCAAATACCTCCAGGACTCTATTTTAAGTATTCCTGCTCCTTTCCGGCCTTCTGGGTCATTCCCAGCTCTTTCAAATCATTCCCGGACTTTTCGGAGTCACTCCTAGTGAAGCCAAGCTAAAAATTGCATGGTAGTCACTAGTAAAGGCGCCCAAATCTAGTCAAAGATACGTTGCTTGCCGACTTATAAAGTCTCCTAACTGGCTGGCGCCACTAGTAGTGGCGCCAAGAGCAATTTTGCCCTGGTGCCACTACAACAGGCGCCAAGTTTGTCTAACCTCTATAAATACATAGCCTCCTCCAACATGAAAAGAATCCGCAAACTCAATCTAAAAATCATATAATTTGATATACAGAGCTCGAACACTCCCTAAACCCTAGCCTCCTTAGGTTTTCCAAACCCTAGCCACCATACACTAAACCCTAGCCTCCTATACACTCATACACACCCCCATACACCCATACACTAACCTTCAACCCTCCTTCGAAAACTTGAAGAGTAGCAATCTGAAGTTTGAAGATTGAAAGCGGCTCTTGAAGATTGAAGACGAAGCTCAAGACGAAGACCAAAGAAAGCAAGGCGCGCAAAATAAATAAGATACAAGGTAGGTTCTCCATTTAAATTTTCGCACTTCCCCCCTCTCTCTTCTCACTCCAACCCACTTGGATTTTCTCTATTTTAATCCCCCATCTCTTTCCCCCCCTTTCTTTGCATGCTTGAAACAAGGGGATTCCCGGTCCATGTGTAGGATTGGGCTATTGAAGAGTCACCGTGTCGAAGGCTTTCTTATAGTCTAACCAGAGACCACGTGGGTCCGGCCCCCTTGATTATGTGGTGAAGCCTTAACCTTGTATGTTCACGACCCTAAAATTGCATTGTGCATATCATGATCTTGCATCTTCCAAAATTCGTTTTTAAACTCGTTTTTAAACTCGTTTTCAAACTTGTTTTCAAAATTGCAACAAAATCTCTTTTTCAAAACATGTTTTCAAAACCACAATCCTAGGGTGATTCTAGCTTTTCTATGGCTAGGGTTGCTTTAGGAAAGTGGTACATTCAAAGTGACCAATATGGTCCATATTTGCAAATCTTGTTATTTTCAAAACTGCTTTTCTAAAGTGGTTCTAGCTCTCTTAGGGTTAGAATTGCTTTAGGAAAGTGAGATATTTTTATACTTTCCAAAAAGTTTTCTTTTTAAAAATCTCTCTTCCCAAGAATCTCTTTTCCAACATACTTCCCTAAAACTCTCCTTTCCGAAACTGTTTTCAAAAACTCTTTCCAAAAATCTATTTTTCAAAACCTCCTTTTTCAACTCCTTTCCAAAACGCACTCTTCAAAGTCCACTTTCCAAAAACGTTCACTAGGTCTCTTTCTTAGAAAAACTCTCCCCAAAAATCCTTCCAAAAACTCTCTTTCCAAAATCTTTCTTTTAGAAACTCCCCTCTAGGATTTTCCTTCTAAAATCTTCGTTTTCAAAAGCACACTTTCCAAAAACTCCTTCCCTTTAAAAGTCTCTTTCCAAAAACCCTACCTTTAAATTCACTTTCCAAAAACTCCTTCCTAGGATTCCTTTCCAAAAAAAAACCTTCGTTCGCAAAAACGCACTTTTCAAAAAATCTCTTTTCTTACAGCCCAAGTCAAGCCCTAGAACTCACGATTAGGAAACTCTAATTTTCTTTCCAAAAACATGATTTTCAAACTTTGTCCCAAACATAGGTTTCCAAAATCTCTCGTTTTCTACATCCAAACTATACGCATTTCTAAAACCTCTTTTCTACGTTGAAATTCTACACTTTCAAATCTAGGGTTTCTAGAATCTCCCTTTCCAAATCCTTGCCAAATCCTATCTTCTCCTTAGGAAATCAAATCCAATCTATCCGTTTAGGAAACTAAACCCAATCCTCCGTTTTTGGAAACAAATCCAAACCTTTCCTAAATTCAAACATTTCCTAATTGCAGACTTTCTAAAATTCAAACCCTAAAACTTTCTAAATCCTAAACTTTCTAAATTTCAAATCTTTCTAAAATTCTGAGCTTCCTAAATTCAAAACTTTCTTAAGTTAAACCTTTCTAAACCCAAATCTTTCTAAATTCTAAAACTTTCCTAAAATTTCAACTCTTTCCAATTTCAAAACTTCCTTGTTCTCAAAGCTTTCTTATTTTCAAAACTTCCTTGTTTTCTAAACTTTCCGACTTTCAAAACTTCCCTTTTTCGAAACATTCCAAAATTCAAAACTTTCTTAACGTGAAACTTTCTAAATTCTAAGCCTTTCTTAAACTAAACTTTTCTTAATTCAAAACATTTCTAAATTCAATACTTTCCAAATTCAAAACTTTCCTAATTTCAATACTTTCTAATTCCAAAACCTTCCTAAGTTGAGAACTTTCTTAATTCGAAAACTTTCCTAAAATGACACTTTCCTAAAACGGAACTTTCCTAAATCGGACCTTTCCTAATTCGTACTAAGTCTTTCCAAAATCAATCTTTCCAAAGCAAGTCCAATCTTCTCAATTTCAATTTCCAATCTCCTCTTCTAATCTCAAATTAAATCCAATTTTCAATTCAATCAATTTCTTCCAATCCAACCTTCTATTTTCAATCAGACTCCGGTCCGAACTACGACTGACCTGATTCCTCCAAAAGGATACGTAGGCAACCCTCCTGGGTGCGGTCACAACTTCTTTCAAATTTCAAATTCCTCCATATTTTTCAAATTTCAAATTCCAAAATCTTTCCAAATCTCCAATCTATTTTCAAATTTCCAATTTCAAATTTCTATTTTCAAATCTCTACTTTCAATTTCCAAAACTTTTTAATTTCAAATCTATCCAATTTCAAATCTCTCTTCTAAAATCAAATCAAGTTCTTCTTCTCAAATCTCTTTTCAAATCTATTTTCTAACTCTCTTCTATTAAACTTGCATATCACGCATCATGTCATTCTAAACATTGTTTTCTAAAATGAATAGAATTGAACCATTAGTTAGTTAAAGACTCTCATAGGTGAATTTAGGGTAGATTGATATGTAGGTACCGAAAGGGTGGGGTATGGTGATGGCTTAGTGCGTCTTCCCTACACGTAACCAACCTCCGAATCTAGATCACTGTTTTCAAAGACCAAAACGGAGTTATTTTTCAAAAAAGGCTAAATATATTCCAAAGGTTGCCAAACGACCTGTTTTTCTTAAAAACCCTCTCTTGAGGAGATATTTTCAAAATCGTTTTCCAAAAACCCTAAGTGTAGTCTTCGGATTATGCTTAGTTTTTAGGTGACCTAACTCACCTTAATCAAGTTAGGTGGCGACTCCAATATTTTTCAAAAGCCCTTTATTCAAATCTATTTTCAATTCAAACCTAGTTGCACTCATTCTTCTAGGAGGGTGAGTTCTAACGAGAGAGTACAACATTTTTTCCGCTTGTGTGAGTATTCCTCGAGTGCAAAAAAAATCTTAGCGCGACACCCAGTGGAGTCGCCAGCTGTCGCTCCCAAATTTTTCGCACTCGAGGAATACACACACAAGCGGAAAAAATACTGTACTCTCTCGTTAGAACTCATCCTCCTAGAAGAATTAGTGCGACTAGGTTTGAATTGAAAATTGATTTGAGTAAAAGGCTTTTGGAAAACATTTGGAGTCGCTACCTAACTTGATTAAGGTGAGTTAGGTCACCTAAAAACTAAGCACAATCTGAGGATCACACTTAGGGTTTTTGAAAACGATTTTGAAAATATCTCCTCAAGAGAGGGTTTTTAAGAAAACAAGTTGTTTGGAAAACTTTTGAAAAATAATTAAGCCGTTTTTCAAAAATAAACTCCATTTTGGTCTTTCAAAAATAGTGATCTAGGTTTGGAGGTTGGTTACGTGTAGGGAAGACGCACTAAGTCATCACCTTACCCCGCCCTTGCGGTACCTACATGTCTATTTACCCTAAATTCACCTATGACAGTCTTCAACTAACAAATGTCCAATCCTATCTACTTTAGAAAAAGAATGTTTTTAAAAGACATGATGCATGATATGCAAGTGCAAGAAAAGAGATTTGATTTGGAAATAAATTGGAAAAGAAATTGATTTGATTTAGAAGAGATTTGAAAAGATAGATTTGAAATTGAAATTGAAATTGAAGAGAGATTTGAAAAGATAGATTTGATTTTATTTTGAAAATAGATTTGAGAAAAGAGGTTTGAAAAGAATTATAGACTTGGAAGTTGAAAAAAGTTTATGGAAATAGAGGCTTGAAAAAGGTTATGACCCCACCCAGGAGGGTTACCTATGTATCCTTTTTGAGGAATCAAGTCGATCGTAGTTCGGACAAGAGTCCGATAGAAAATAAAAGGTTTGATTGAGAAAGGGGATTTTGATTTGAAGAAGGATTTCATTTGAACTTAGAATAGAATATTAGAAATTGGAAATTGGAATTAGAAAGATTGGACTTTGATTTGGAAAGATAGAACTTGGAAAAAGGATTTGGACTTGCTTTGGAAAGATTGAGATTCAGGAAACCTAGACTTAGGAAAGGTAAGTTTTAGGAAATATTTGAGATTTAGAAAGATTCGACTTGAATGTTGGATTTGGAAGATTAAGGAAGTTGGAATTTAGGAAAGATTCGAATTGGGAAAGTTCCAAAATAGGAAAGTTTCGTTTTAGGAAAGTTCCGTTTTAGGAAATTTTTGTTTTAGAAGAGTTTTCAAATTAGGAAAGTTTTGATTTGGAAGTATTATAAAACAGGAAAGTTTTGAAATAAAAAAGATTTTGAAATTGAAAAGTTTTGGATTAAGAAAATTTCATTTTAAGAAAGGTTTTGAAATAGGAAAGGTTTCGTTTTAGGAAGGTTTTGAAATTGGAGAGTTTTGAACTTGGAACGTTTTGAAATAGGGAAGTTTTGAAAGTAAGAAATTTTTGAGTTTAGAAAGTTTGGAAGTTTAGAAAGATTTGAAATATTAGATTCGAAAAGTTAAGATTTGAAAAGGTATTACATCAGGAAATGGTTGAATTAGGAAAGGTTTAGACTGGGAAGGATTGAGATTCCTATTTCCTAAAACAAATGATTGGATTTTGTTTTCAAAAACAAAAGATGGGATTTAGCTTCCTAAATAGGAGATTGGATTTGGTTTCCTAAAGGAGAGATTGAATTTGACATGGATTTGGAAGGTGAAGTTTTAAAAACCCTAGATTTGAAAGACTATAGTTTTGATATAGAAAAGAGGTTTTTGGGAACTTATGATTTTTGATGCAAAAGGGGAGATTTTGGAAACCTAGGTTTTAAGGCAAGAGCTAAAATCATGTTTTGAAAAAGGAAATTAGGGTTTTCTAAGCATTGGCTCTAGGGTTTAACTTAGGCTCTAAGAAAAGAGATTTTGGAAAGGGAGTTTTTGAAAAGGGAGATTTTTGGAAAGAGATCCTAAAAAGAAGTTTTTAGAAAATGAATTTGAAAAGAGAAAGTTTTTGGAAGGGGATTTTTGCAAGGAGATTGTTGGAAAGAGTTTTCAGGAAGAGATTTAGGGAGCGTTTTTAGAAAGTAATTTTGAGGAGAGTGTTTTAGAAAGGAGTTTAAAAAGAAGTTTTGAAAAATAGATTTTTAGAGAAAATTTTTGAAAACAATTTTAGAAAGAAGATTGGAGTTAGTTTTTAGAAAATATATTAGAAAAGAGATTTTTAGAGGGAGAGATTTGAAAAGAGAGTTTTTAGAAAGTATATAAAATATCTCAGTTTCTTAAAGTGATTCTAACTATAAGAAGATTACAACCACTTTAAGATAGTGGTTTTGAAAACAACAAGGATTTTGAACATATGGACTATATCGGTTGTAAGCACCCCATTTTTGACTGCTCGGCAATCTACATTCCGTTCAGACTTGTTTTCAAGTCATTTTGGGCATATTCCAATCGAAACCAATTCTCTAGGTCTAAATTCCGTCTTTCCATCGCTTCGCGGGCCTGTCAGGCCCAAATAGAGGCAAAATGACCAAAATGCCCTTAGGGGCATTGTCCTTTCTTATTCCAATTCCAATCCCTCTCTCGAGACAGTTTATTCCTCGAGACGGTCCGAGTAGCAAAACTACTCACAAAACCGTTAGAGTAGCGGAAGTACTCACAAAACTGTTAGAGTAGCGGAAATACTCACAAAACCGTTAGAGTAGCAGAAATACTCACAAAACCGTTATAGTAGCGGAAATACTTACAAAACCGTTAGAGTGGCGGAAACACTCACAATCCAAGCACATCTCCTCGGAGATGGTAACACCCCTTTCCAATCCCACTCTCGTGACAGTTTATTCCTCGAGACGGTTCCAATCCAAGCACGTCTCTTCGGAGACGATAAGACCCCTTTCCAATCCCTCTCTTGAGACAGTTTATTCCTCGAGACGGTCCGAGTAGCAAAACTACTCACAAAACCGTTAGAGTAGCGAAAATACTCACAAAACCGTTAAGAGTATCGGAAATACTCACAAAACCGTTAGAGTAGCAGAAATACTCACAAAACCGTTAGAGTAGCGGAAATACTCACAAAACCGTTAGAGTGGCGAAAACACTCACAATCCAAGCACATCTCCTCGGAGACGGTAAGACCCCTTTCCAATCCCACTCTCGAGACATTTTATTCCTCGAGACGGTTCCAATCCAAGCACGTCTCTTCGGAGACGATAAGACCCCTTTCCAATCCCTCTCTTGAGACAGTTTATTCCTCGAGACGGTCCGAGTAGCAAAACTACTCACAAAACCGTTAGAGTAGCGGAAATACTCACAAAACCGTTAAGAGTATCGGAAATACTCACAAAACCGTTAGAGTAGCGAAAATACTCACAAAGCCGTTAGAGTAGCAGAAATACTCACAACCCCGTCCGAGTAGCGGAAATACTCACAAATCATCAACCCCATCCGAGTAGCGGAAATACTCACAAATCATCAACCCCGTCCGAGTAGCGGAAATACTCACATAGTTAGAGTGGCGGAAACACTCAAAACCTAGGTCAACACCAGTGTCTGTTAGCCCACTTTGGTTAAAAATGTCCAAACTGCCCTTAGGACTTTTTCCGAGACTTTTCGGTCAAGATGACCATTTTGCCCCTAAGCATCCGAATGCCCTGGGAACCACGCCGGCTCTGGGTATCAAACCGGTAACCTCATGAGACTACTTTTTATAGTAATCTCAACTCCCCTTTACCTTTCCAGATCATTCCGAGTCAGTTCCGGCCAACCCGGTACAAAATGACCGTTTTGCCCCTAGACGGCCGGTCTCCTGTTTCGACCACACTGGCTCTGGGTATCAAACCGGTAACCTCCTGAGACTACTTTTTATAGTAATCTCAACTCCCCTTTACCTTTCCAGATCATTCCGAGTCAGTCCCGGCAAACCTGGTACAAAATGACCGTTTTCCCCCTAGTGGGCCGGTTTCCTTTTCCGACCACGCCGGCTCTGGGAATCAAACCGGAAACCTCTGGGAACATTCTAAATAATGTTTCCAGATCCCAAGTCTTCTTTCGGGACAATCCGAGTCTGTCCCGGCAGTTTCCCGGTCCGATTAACCGTTTTGCCCCTAAAGGCCTAGTCAACTTTTCCGACACATTTGGTCCTCACTTTTCAAGTCAAATACCTCCAGGACACTATTTTAAGTGTTCCTGCTCCTTTCCGGCCTTCCGGGTCATTCCTGGCTCCTTCAAATCATTCCGGGATTTTCCGGAGTCACTCCTAGTGAAGTCAGGCTAAAGATTACATGGTAGTCACTAGAACAGGCGCCCAAATCTAGTCAAAGATACGTTGTTTGCCGACCTTAATAGTTTTCTAATTGGCTGGCGCCACTACTCCAATATTTGGCCTAGCGCCACTCCTAGTGGCGCCAGAAGGAATTTTGCCCTGGCGCCACTACAACAGGCGCCAGGTTTGTCCAACTTTTATAAATACAGGGCCTCATTCAACGTGAAAAGGGGTCTGAAAACTTAACCTAAAAATCATATATTTCAATATACAGAGCTCGAGCATCTCCTAAACCCTAGCCTCCCTAGGTTTTCCAAACCCTAGCCACCCTACACAAACCCTAGCCTCGTATACACTCATACACACCCTCATACACTCATACACCAGCCTTCAACCGTCCTTTGAAGAGTTGAAGAGCTGCCATCTAAAGCTTGAAGACAACCCTTGAAGGTTGAAGACGAAGACCGAAGACCGAAGACAGCACGGCGCGCAAAATAAACAAGATACAAGGTAGGTTCTCCATTTAAATTTCCACCCTTCCCCCCCTCTCTCTTCTCTCTCCAACCCACTTGGGTTTTCTGTATTTTAATCCCCCATCTCTTTCCCCCCCTTTCTTTGCATGCTTGAAACAAGGGGACTCCCGGTCTATGTGTAGGATTAGACTGTTGGAGAGTCACCGTGTCGGGGGCTTTCTTCTAGTCTAACCAGAGACCACGTGGGTCCGGCTCCCTTGATTATGTGGTGAAGCCTTAGCCTTGTATGTTCACGACCCCAAATTGCATTGTGCATATCATAGTGTTGCATATTCCAAAAACCGTTTTCAAAGTTGTTTTTCAAAACATTTTTAAACTTGTTTTCAAAATTGCATCAAAATCTCTTTTTCAAAAACTTGTTTTCAAAACCAAAATTCTAAGGTGATTCTAGCCTTTCCATGGCTAGGGTTGCTTTAGAAAAGTGTTATATTAAAAGTGGCCTTTTGGTCTATATTTTCAAACCTTGTTTTCAAAACCACTTTCTTAAAGTGGTTCTAGCCCTCTTATGGCTAGAATCACTTTAGGAAAGTGAGATGTTTTTTATACTTTCCAAAAACTCTCTCTTCAAAAATCTCTTCCTAAAAATCTCTTTTTCCACATACTTTCCTAAAACTTTCCTCTTCAAAATTGTTTTCAAAAACTCCCTTCCAAAATCTATTTTTCAAAACTCTCTTTTTCAACTCCTCTCCAAAATCTTTTCCTCAAAATTAACATTCTAAAAACACTCCCTAGATTCACCTTCCTAAAAACTCTCTTCAAAAACCTTTTTAAAAAACTCTCTTTCCAAAATCTTGCTTCTAGAAATTTCCTCTCTAGGATTTCCTTCCAGAATCTATGTTTCCAAAAACACACTTTCTAAAAACTCCTCCCTAGGTTCCCTTCTAAAAAACCTTCGTTTCCAAAAATGCGTTTTCCAAAAAAACTCTTTCCTTATAGCCCACGTCAAGCCCTAGAAACCACGATTAGGAAACCCTAATGTTCTTTCAAAAAACATGATTTTCAAACTTTGCCCCAAACCTAGGTTTCCAAAATCTCTCGTTTTCTACATCAAAACTATACCTATTTTCTACGTCAAAACTAGAATTTTTCAAATCTAGGGTTTCTAGAATCTCCCTTTCCAAATCCTAGCCAAATCCTACCTTCCCTTTAGGAAACCGAATCAAATCTCCCCGTTTAGAAAACTAGATCCCGTCCTCCGTTTTTGGAAACAAAATCAAATATTTTCTTTTAGAGACCAAATCCAATCCCTTCCCAAATCCAAATCTTTCCTAATTCAAATCCTTCCTAAACCATAAGTTTCCTAAAACTTTCAACTTGAACCCTTTCCTAATTCTACCCCTTCCAAAATCTTTTTCAAATCCAAGCTTTCAAATATTTCCTAAACTCAAACCTTTCCTAATCTTAAGATTTTCTAAAACTCTAAAACTTTCTAAATTTCAAATCTTTCCAAATTCAAAACTTTCTAAATTTGAAACCTTCTTAGGTTAAATCTTTCTAAACTTCCAAACTTTCTAAATTCTAAAATTTCCAAAACTTCAAAAATCTTTTCAAATCTAAAACTTTTCTAAGCTCAAAACTTTCTTAATTTAAAACTTTCTTAATTTGAAACTTTCCAAATTCTAAACCTTTCTCAAACTAAACTTTTCTTAATTCAAAACATTTTTAAATTTAATACTTTTCCATTTCAAAACTTTCCTAAAGTTGAAAACTTTCTTAAACCTAAAACTTTCCTAATTCGAAACTTTCCAAAAATGAAACTTTCCTAATTCGAAACTTTCCTAAATCGGACCTTTCCTAATTCAAACATCTTCTGAAATCCAATCTTTCTAAATCTTTCAAGCCAAGTCAAATCTTTCCTAGGTCTCCTACCTTTCCTAAGTCTAGTTTTCCTAAACTTCCATTTTTCAAAACCAAGTCTTTCCAGAATCTATCTTTCCAAATCAAAGTCCAATCCTCTCAATTCCAATTTCCAATTTCCTTTTCTAATTTTAAATCAAATTCAATTTCCTTCTTCAATCCAACCTTCTATTTTCAATCGGACTCCGGTCTGAACTATGACTGACCTGATTCCCCCAAAAGGATACGTAGGCAACCTTCACAGGTGCGGTCACAATACTTTTCAAACTTTCAATTCCACCCTCATGGGTGTGGTTTTCAAAATCTTTTCAAATCTCAAATTCCCATCTGCTTTCAAAATTTCAATTTTCAAATTCCTATTTCCAAGTTTTCAAACTTTTCAATTTCAATTCCATCTCTTCAAATCAATTTTCAAATCAAATCAATTTCAAATTAATCTATTTCCAAATCTATTTTTCAATTCTCTTTTCTTGCACTTGCATATCATCCATCATGTTAGTTTCTTTTCAGAAATTCCTTTTTCAAAGTGAATAGGATTGGACATGGGTTAATTAAAGACTCTCATAGGTGAATCTAGGGTAGATTGACATGTAGGTACCGAAAGGGCGGGGTAGGGTAATAGCTTAGTGCGTCTTTTCTACATGTAACCAACCTCCGAACCTAGATTACTGATTTCGAAAGACCAAAAGGAGTTATTTTTCTAAAAAGGGCAAAATTTTTTTCAAAGGTTGCCAAACAACCCGTTTTCTTAAAAACCCTCTCTTGAGGAGATATTTTCAAAATCATTTTTCAAAAACCCTAAGTGTAGTTTTCAGATTATGCTTAGTTTTTAGGTGACCTAACTCACCTTAATCAAGTTAGGTGGCGACTCCGAATCTTTTTCAAAAGTCCTTTATTCAAATCAATTTTCAATTCAAACCTAGTCGCACTCATTCTTTTAGGAGGGTGAGTTCTAACGAGAGAGTACAATATTTTTCCCGCTTGTGTGAGTATTCCTCGAGTGTGAAAAATCTGGGCGCGACAGCTGGCGACTCCGCTGGGGACACTTAGAGGGTTAGGCCGTAGTCATGTCTCTTTACCCTTCACCCATGTAGAGTCTTCAATTAACTTGGTTCAATCCTATTCACTTTAAATTTTCAAAACTAAATTTTCAAAATTGTTTTCAAAAAACATGCATTTATTCATATTATCTTGTATTATGTTTGTCATCCACATACTGACACTTGCATCTTTGTTTTGTAGGTGCGCTTTATGTTCAAATATTATTAACTGCTTTGCATGAATGTGATGTATAGGATGAATGGGAGTTGTTGGGCCCTTTCCTCCACTTTTGAAAATCACACACACACTGCATGTGCACTTGCATTCTGCATATTTGCATACCCTGATATGTCCTTTCTTGTTAGAAAGGGGGAACGGTATATTGGTTGTGAGCAAGATGCTGTGTCAGTTTCTTCGCCTACGGCCTCTTGATGGTTCCCCCTCTCGAATCACTAACCGATCATGGCACAACCTCGGGGAGTGGGCCTAGGTTTGAAGATCCGGGGACCGAGCCTTTTTAGGACGCATTAGTCAACCCTCAACCTCATACTCATATAGACACCATGCATAGCCGAACCTCTGCCGGATTTAGGACACGAGCACCATTTTCAAAATCACGGAGGAAAGGGCGACTGCTCTTATTTTCATTTATACCTGCTGTTATAATGCTGGTATTTGTACTGTTATAATGCCTATCTAACTGTTTATACATGCACGTTTACTTCAATTGTATTTTCTCTCCTTATACTTTTTGCATATTCATGTTCATGCATTCAATATTCCATGTTAAGACAAGAGTTCCAAGTAACTCAAGTCACTGCATTCTCATTCATATGATCAACCCATTGAGAGTGACACCAACGTTACTCTCCCTTGCATTAAACCTACCCAAACCCTAAGGGTTCCCACTAACCCTAAGGGACTCATTGCATGCATCTCAATCCATTCCATAAGAGGGGCCCCAATCCCTCTATGCTCACGGAGATACGGTTGCCAAGAAGACAAGGGGCAATCAATCAACAAGGTCTCTCAGCGACCTCCTCGACAACAAATCCAAGGAAGGCGAATCCGAAGACTCGAGAGTAGTTTAGGATCTCCCTTTGTAAAAGTAGATAGGTGGAATTCCAAAGGAAAATGTACCCCCTCCCCCTATTAAAATGTATTTCAATTATTTTGTATCTTAAACCCAAAATTTAATGTACTTCTTTATTTTTATGAATGAATGCATGAATGGCTGAAGGTTCCTTCCTGACGGTAAGGTGTCTGCATACAGGGGCAAATCCCCTATCTCCAAGAGTGAGCCAATACATCATGTTTAGTCTCCCTCTCAAGTAGGGGCACCCCTAGGACATGTATTGCAAAAAAAAAAATTTCAAATCAAGGCACTAACTTCTCTCTTGTTTGTTGTCTTCTGTCCTCCCCCTCCTCATCTCCAAATACCAAGAGAATCGAAGGCAAAAGCAAGACAAGCAGGGAGTTTTCTAAATCACTCTCTTATTATTAACATATTGCTTACACATTCACTTCTTTTACGCTCATGCATTCACTTCTTTTACGCTCATGCATCTATATCCATTCAGAGACAAGAGTTCCAAGAAACTCAAGTCATTTCATTCTCATGCATCTAATCAACCGTAGAGAGAAAGGAACAATCCAATCTCATGTTAATCGAACCTACCAAAACTCCTAAGGGTTCCTCAACCTTAAGGATTCATGGCATGTATAGAATCATATCTCGAGAGGGGCACAAATCTCTCTCAGTCCATAGAGGTGGGATCTCCCAAATAAGGAAACATCAACCAGCCCACGCCAAAGAGGTATTGTATTGCATAATAGGGGCAAAACCCTACCTCCAAAATGGACTTGTCATCATTCCTAGACTCCCTCAAAGAAGGGACCTCCATAAGACATGCATTGCATAGAACCCCCAACTCCACATGCTAACTATATTTTGTTTTTCTTTTCTTTTTCAGGTCAAAGAGCACAATCGAACTCATGGAAACCCCTCTAGTATCATGCCCAATTCAAACTCATGCAAGGATGAGCCAGGCTATTGAAGGAGGCCGAACCTACGTGAAGGAATAATTAACCATCCATCCGCAAGACATTACCTCTATGCAACTACCCTCGCGCCATGCCAAGACAATCACTATCCATGCAGAAGAGGACCTCACCATTTGCAAAGTCTTGTCAGACCCGTGTATTGCAACAACACATCCTCTAACTTCCAAATGCATGACAAATATCGTGAACTCGCCCTCCATTGATACACCTGATGAATAAAGCACCAAGAGGTTGATGTAGTCCCAAAACCCTATTAAGGATTCTAACCAAAAGGTCCACAAAAAAAGGGAGGTTTTCATAAAATTCATCTGTTTCCTTTTTGTCTGTCTATTTTCTTGCATATCTTATTTAAATAAACACACATGCCATGCATTCATGATTTGAAATTAAAAAGATGAAGTTTCCAGTTTATCCCCTTTTGTCTCATACTCTTGTGGAGGATTGTTGCGTTTAAGGATTCTTTCCCATTTAGTGATGACTCGACTTGAAGGATGGGATAGCATAGGCCACCTATTTAAAAGGGATTAAAACCTTCGAGAGAGAATGAGAGAATGAGAGATAGGAGGAAGACAGTCTCAATAGAGAAGTGCAGAGTTTATTGAAAAGGCGACACTTGCGTGATATCCTGGCTAAGCGATGGGCAGCCGAGTCCTTAAAATGATGAGAAGCCATTGTTCTACTTATCCCAAATAAATACTACCCTTTACTCAGCCCACTAGAGCCGTACATAATTTTTTTTCAGATATCCCTAAACCCATAACCATCCCCCACATTGGGGTGAGCACAAAATAGTTGATTTGATAGAACATGTAGGGTTTCATTGACAGAAACCCATCATCCCTATGAGTAATGTCTAAATTTTGTATAAAGGCTTTATGGACTAAGCAATTCAATTTGAAATGATTAGAGACCCTCAATTCTACTACCATACACAAAAATAATCCTTTTGCTTAACCCATTAGTGCCTCGCAGAAAGTAGAAGATTCTTCTTGTCAACCCCGATCCGAAACCATTCCCCTACATTGGGGCAGACAGGCAGCAGAAGATCTGGTGGAGAATGTTATCGACCATCAAGCTGAAGTAACGTGAAGGCTCTATGGATCAAGCAATCTTATTCAAAATGAAGAGAGACCCTCATTTCACTTCCCATACAGTTAAAAGCAACCCTTGTCGAACCTATTGAGCTGGTTATCTTTCTTTTCCAAAATACACCCCAACCTAGGGATCACCGTCCACAATCGGTTAAATGAAAATGTTAAGGAAAGGATTTGAGAGAAAGAAGTTGTAGAAAGCTTCTTCTTGTCAAAGGCAACAAGAAAGGAAAAAAAAAAACATATTAGTAGAAAGACCAAAAAAGAGTCATCTTGTGCTATCTTTAAAAAGCATATAAAGCCAAAAGTCAGGAAAAAGGGGCAGATGTCAGACTAAGAAGGTCAAAAGTTACAAGAAAGGTCAACTTCTCTTGTAAAAGAGAAAATTCGAAGGTGATCCTAGGTTACAAAGCCACCAAGTAGAAGCTATAGGTTTGAGCCTTTTATCTTTCTTGTTAAACCCCAAACCATGGCCTACATTACAACCCTACTAAAGTCCACTCTGATTGAGAAGGATTGCTTGATCTAAATGAACCAAATATGTTTCTGAAGCTAGGAGAGGATATCAGAGGATGAAACCCCAGTGGAAGACCAACCGAGGATGGTGCGGATTTGACCCTACTGGAAGCAACATCAAATTTGAGCTTACATATCCCGTTCATTCATAAACCCCTTAACCTAGCCTACGTTACAGTCCAAATTAAAGTCCTCTTTGATCAAAGAGAATTGCTTAGTCCAAATAAGCCTGAACAATACTAAGACAAGTAGGGTGAGAAAGGAGAATTGAAAGAGAATGTAAGGGGCAATCTCATGCTCCAAGATGTGCTCAGATGGTTTCGGTTTTAACAACCCACTAAAAGAAGATCTTTGAGCCAAAATATCCCTTCGTTTCTTACAACCTCTAAACCCAGCCTACATTACGGTCCTAAAAAAAGTCTTCTCGGATTGAGGGCTTAGCTATTTATCGCTCTGCAAAGGGCATGCGAGTTGTCGCTCAAGTCATGGTGGTATTTTGGAGATCTGAGAGAGAAGCTCAAGTGAGCTCAGAAATACCCCAAACAGTAACCCTGTAGAATGTAGGGATAGGATAGCAAACCAAAAGGTCAAGATCCCTGGAGAATGGTGCAAATGCTATCACACCCCGATATGAATGGGACAAAACTAAATGGGGCAGAATCCCGGAAAGGAACAAAATCTTGAGAGTATGGGCCTTGGGGTAATCCTGGGGCATTCTTTGTAAATAGTTTATATACATGTAATACTGATGCATCCATGACATGTATAACTTGTAAATCCATTTAGATTCCTGCGAAGTTTGTATCTATTCATGCGTTCAACTATATTCCTATATGAGCCTATTCGTTTGTAAGAAAGTAGGTCATGCATTTAATTCAATTTTTACATTTATCACAAAAATGGGGGACATTGCATGTGCATTGTCCAAAAATATAACATGCATTCATTTCCACTTCTGTGTGAACCTGTGCATTCATAAAAAAGTAGGATATGCATTCATTTCAATTCTTATATAAACATGTGCATTCATAAAAAATAGATCATGCATTTGACCTCATGTGCAATCATCATAAAAAAATAGATAAATAAATTTGTAAAAAAAATAGAAAATAAAAAATGATGACACTCCTTACCGGGGCATTTTTAAACTGTTTTTGCACAAAAACTCACTCTTTGTCTTTCTGTCTCTCTCAAATAAGAAACAATGAACAAGGCAAAATATAAAAAGGAGCTAAAGCCACCCTTCAGATATCTCCAGTATTGGCTCACACCTCAGAAAACTCAGATTTTCATGACCAACAAGAAACAGAGAATGGGGCAATGACCCACCCTCGACCTCCCCAATTAAACTACTTTGAAAGAAGGGTAGTGAATAAATGCCCGATCACCCAAAGCTGGAATAATGAAGCACATCCCCAGAAATGAGCATCAACCCCCTGCCAGAGCCTAGTAAGGCTCACGAAGGTCTGTCCCACAACCATAGAAGCATATGAGTGTCCTTCATGAATCCTGGCGAGCAACGCACACAATCGACGGCCAACCAAGTCATCCGCTCGCGAAAGCATTAACAAGTTCAAGAGAAACAGAGCTAGGGCTATCATGTAGAAATGGACCAATCTTGAGAAGTATGTCAATCCCCTGAATGAGCTTTCTTATGCATTGCAAACTCAAAATGAGAGAACAGGAGCTACATTGGGACATAAGGAAACTAGGGGCAATGGATCAGAAGAAAAGGCTGCACACATAATCCAAGCTGAAGAGCGACAGTCGTGATGCAACCATCAGGAAAAGTAGGTCCCATAATGTCAGTTGAACCATCCCGAAGACCTAGGAGGAAGCCATACTCATGGGGAGTAGGGGCAAGCTCACATTCCCCAAAATGGAAGAAAGACAGGTCAGGTGGGAACCACTGTCAGAAAGCAAGTTACACTAACAGGAGAGAAGCCATGTAACCAAAGGACCAGCAAAAATGTGTTGCTCATCTGAAGGATGCCCGTCATACCAAACCCGTAGTCAGCTCAAAATAGTGTCGACCATCTGAAAAGTCAAAAGTGGAAAACCTCAATGTCCATCTCATACTCGAGGGTTGGCTCAACTAGAGGGAAAGGGGTCGACTGGAGGCCTACTCCCCCCTCCCACCCCGGCTAGAAGGTGCTCGATTGGCAGAGTGCTGACTCCCCCCTAGAGCGGCTGGAGCTGCCGACAAGAATCTGTTCGAGCCATCTTCCCGAAGCAGTGACTCTTTTCAGAACCCTTATCGTCTGTGCCCGCCATCTTGAAAGGTAAATCAAGGTAAGAGGTATTCGAATTCGATATATGTAGTTCAAAAGATAAAGAAATAAAAGCAACAAAGAAATAATAATAATAATAATCAAAGGTGAAACATAAAATAAAAAAGAAGGACACAACTTCCATATACATCCTATTCAGACCAACCTAAAAGTTTCTTAAACTTTTCATTCAAAGTTTCTTTTCTAAAATCAACTATCAAAGGGTCCTTCAAATTTTTTCGAAAAGTTTCTTTACTTTTTTTCTTCAAAAAGTTCTTTTTCAAAAATCAGTTCCCCAATGGTTTCTTATTATTATCCTCCAAAAGTTTTCAAAAATTCTTTCTTCTAAAATTTCCTTTCCAAAGTTAGTTTTCAACAGGTTTTCTGATTCTGTTTTCCAAAAGTTCTTTTTCAAAATCACTTCTTAAGATCAAATTCTACTTCGAAAATCAGGGTCAAAAATCATTTTCAAAATCAGGTCTAAATTTTTTTTCAATCCATCTCCAAGTTTTTCTGATTTAGTTCTTCAAGAAAATCCCTTTTCTAAATCCTTGCCTCCCCAAACATTTCTTCCAAAAGAGTCTTAGACAAAATAAATCCTTAGAAATTTTCAAGATTTCACTCAAAAAATTCTTCCTTCCAAAATTTCTATCAAGTTTCGAAGTTTTCCATCCTAAATCCTTGTCAATCTTCAAAATTTTCAAATCCGAAAGAGTTCTTAAATTTTTACCTCCAAAATGTCTCCTAAAACGCTATTTTTCCAAAATCTTTCCAAGTTTTCTGTCCAACAAGATTTCAAAATTCAAGTCCTAGATCAAAATGAATTCCCTACACATTCTGGGCAGTTTTGCCCTTTTTCCGCCAAAACTCGTTTTCAAAGGCCTTTTTGGCCCGTTGTCCGTTTTCAACCCCCGTTGTCGAAAGGTTTTCAATGTCCGTCCCTCCGACTGCTTCGCGGTCAACATGAGACTCTTACTCTTATCGTTTTCTGTCTTTGACAAGCAAAGACAGAAAAAGAGGGGCAGCTGCAAGCACCCCATTTGTGACCGCTCGGTAGTCTACACTCTGTCCAGACTTGTTTTCAAGTCATTTTGGGCATATTCCAATCGAAACCAATTCTCTAGGTCCAAATTCCGTCTTTCCATCGCTTCGCGGGTCTGTCAGGCCCAAATAGAGGCAAAATGACCAAAATGCCCTTAGGGGCATTGTCCTTTCTTATTCTAATTCCAATCCCTCTCTCGAGACAGTTTATTACTCGAGACGGTCCGAGTAGCGAAACTACTCACAAAACCGTTAGAGTAGCGGAAGTACTCACAAAACCGTTAGAGTAGCGAAAATACTCACAAAACTGTTAGAGTGGCGGAAATACTCACAAAACTGTTAGAGTGGCGGAAACACTCACAATCCAGGCATGTCTCCTCGGAGACGGTAAGACCCCTTTCTAATCCCAGTCTCGAGACAATTTATTCCTCGAGACGGTTCCAATCCAGGCACGTCTCTTCGGAGACGATAAGACCCCTTTCCAATCCCTCTCTCGAGATAGTTTATTCCTCGAGACGGTCCGAGTAGCAAAACTACTCACAAAACCGTTAGAGTAGCGAAAATACTCATAAAACCGTTAGAGTAGCGGAAATACTCACAAAGCTGTTAGAGTAGCGGAAATACTCACAACCCCGTCCGAGTAGCGGAAATACTCACAAATCATCAACCCCGTTCGAGTAGCGGAAATATTCACAAATCATCAACCCCGTTCGAGTAGCGAAAATATTCACAAATCATCAACCCCGTCCAAGTAGCGGAAATACTCACACCGTTAGAGTGGCGGAAACACTCAAAACCTAGGTTAACACCAGTCTCTATTAGCCCACTTTGGTGAAAAATGTCCAAACAGCCCTTAGGACCTTTTCCGAGACTTTCTGGTCAAGATGACCATTTTGCCCCTAAGCATCCGAATGTCCCGGGAACCACGCCGGCTCTGGGTATCAAACCGGTAACCTCTTGAGACTACTTTTTATAGTAATCTCAACTCCCCTTTACCTTTCCAGGTCATTCTGAGTCAGTTCCGGCTAACCGGGTACAAAATGACCGTTTTGCCCCTAGAGGGCCGGTCTCCTGTTTCGACCACACCGGCTCTGGGTATCAAACCGGTAACCTCCTGAGACTACTTTTTATAGTAATCTTAACTCCCCTTTACCTTTCCAGATCATTCCGAGTCAGTCCCGGCAAACCTGGTACAAAATGACCGTTTTTCCCCAAGTGGGCCGGTCTCCTTTTCCGACCACGCCGGCTTTGGGAATCAAACCGGCAACCTCTGGGAACATTCTAAATAATGTTTCCAGATCCCAAGTCTTCTTCCGAGACAATCCGAGTCTGTCCCGGCAGTTTCCCGGTCCGATTGATCGTTTTGCCCCTAAAGGCCCAGTCAACTTTTTCGACACATTTTGTCCTCACTTTTCAAGTCAAATACCTCCAGGACACTATTTTTAAGTGTTCCTGCTCCTTTCCGGCCTTCCAGGTCATTCCCGGCTCCTTCAAATTATTCCGGGACTTTCCGGAGTCATTTCTAGTGAAGCCAGGCTAAAGATTACTTGGTAGTCACTAGTACAAGCGTTCAAATCTAGTCAAAGATACGTTGCCTGCCGACCTTAATAGTTTCCTAATTGGCTGGCGCCACTACTAGTGGCGCCAGAAGGAATTTTGCCCTGGCGCCACTGCAACAGGCGCCAAGTTTGTCCAACTTCTATAAATACAGGGCCTCATTCAACGTGAAAAGGGGTCTGAAAACTTAACCTAAAAATCATATATTTCAATATACAGAGCTCGAGCATCTCCTAAACCCTAGCCTCCCTAGGTTTTCCAAACCCTAGCCACCCTACACAAACCCTAGCCTCCTATACACTCATACACACCCTCATACACTCATACACTAACCTTCAACCATCCTTTGAAGAGTTGAAGAGCTGCCATCTAAAGCTTGAAGACAACCCTTGAAGGTTGAAGACGAAGACGAAGACGAAGACCGAAGACCGAAGACAGCACGGCGCGCAAAATAAATAAGATACAAGATAGGTTCTCTATTTAAATTTTCGCACTTTCCCCCCTCTCTCTTCTCTCTCCAACCCACTTGGGTTTTCTGTATTTTAATCCCCCATCTCTTTCCCCCCCTTTCTTTGCATGCTTGAAACAAGGGGACTCCTGGTCCACGTGTAGGATTAGACTGTTGGAGAGTCACCGTGTCGGGAGCTTTTTTCTAGTCTAACCAGAGACCACGTGGGTCCGGCCCCCTTGATTATGTGGTGAAGCCTTAGCCTTGTATGTTCACGACCCCAAATTGCATTGTGCATATCATAGTGTTGCATCTTCCAAAAACCGTTTTCAAAGTTGTTTTTCAAAACATTTTTAAACTTGTTTTCAAAATTGCATCAAAATCTCTTTTTCAAAAACTTGTTTTCAAAACCACAATTCTAAGGTGATTCTAGCCTTTCCATGGCTAGGGTTGCTTTAGAAAAGTGTTATATTAAAAGTGGCCTTTTGGGCTATATTTTCAAACCTTGTTTTCAAAACCACTTCCTTAAAGTGGTTCTAGCCCTCTTATGGCTAGAATCACTTTAGGAAAGTGAGAAGTTTTTTATACTTTCCAAAAACTCTCTCTTCAAAAATCTCTTCCTGAAAATCTCTTTTTCAACATACTTTCCTAAAACTCTCCTCTTCAAAATTGTTTTCAAAAACTCCCTTGCAAAATCTATTTTTCAAAACTCTCTTTTTCAACTCCTCTCCAAAATCTTTTTCTCAAAATTAACTTTCTAAAAACACTCCCTAGATTCACCTTCCTAAAAACTCTCTTCAAAAACCTTTCTAAAAAACTCTCTTTCCAAAATCTTCCTTCTAGAAATTTCCTCTCTAGGATTTCCTTCCAGAATCTATGTTTCCAAAAACACACTTTCTAAAAACTCCTCCCTAGGATTCCCTTCTAGAAAATCTTCGTTTCCAAAAACGCGTTTTCCAAAAAAACTCTTTGCTTAGAGCTCAAGTCAAGCCCTAGAAACCACGATTAGGAAATCCTAATTTTCTTTCCAAAAACATGATTTTCAAACTTTGCCTCAAACCTAGGTTTCCAAAATCTCTCGTTTTCTACATCAAAACTATACCTATTTTCTACGTCAAAACTAGAATTTTTCAAATCTAGAGTTTCTAGAATCTCCCTTTCCAAATCCTAGCCAAATCCTACCTTCCCTTTAGGAAATCGAATCAAATCTCCCCGTTTAGGAAACTAGATCCCGTCCTCCGTTTTTGGAAACAAAATCGAATCTTTTCTTTTAGAGACCAAATCCAATCCCTTCCCAAATCCAAATCTTTCCTAATTCAAATCCTTCCTAAACTTCCACCTTCCTAAACCATAAGTTTCCTAAAACTTTCAACTTCAACCCTTTCTTAATTCTACCCCTTCCAAAATCTTTTTCAAATCCAATCCTAAACTCAAAGCTTTCTAATCTCAAGATTTTCTAAAACTCTAAAACTTTCTAAATTTCAAATTTCCAAATTCAAAACTTTCTAAATTTGAAATCTTCTTAGGTTAAATCTTTCTAAACTTCCAAACTTTCTAAATTCTAAAATTTTCAAAACTTCAAAAAACTTTTCAAATCTAAAACATTTGTAAACTCAAAACTTTCTTAATTTGAAACTTTTCAAATTCTAAACCTTTCTCAAACTAAACTTTTCTTAATTCAAAACATTTCTAAATTTAATATTTTTCCATTTCAAAACTTTCTTAAACCTAAAACTTTCCTAATTCGAAACTTTCCAAAAATGAAACTTTCCTAATTCGAAACTTTCCTAAATCGGACCTTTCCTAATTCAAACATCCCCTGAAATCCAATCTTTCCAAATCTTTCAAGCCAAGTCAAATCTTTCCTAGGTCTCCTACCTTTCCTAAGTCTAGTTTTCCTAAACTTCCATTTTTCAAAACCAAGTCTTTCCAAAATCTATCTTTCCAAATCAAAGTCCAATCCTCTCAATTCCAATTTCAAATTTCCTCTTCTAATTTCAAATCAAATTCAATTTCCTTCTTCAATCCAACCTTCTATTTTCAATCGGACTCCGGTCCGAACTACGACTGACCTGATTCCCCCAAAAGGATACGTAGGCAACCTTCATAGGTGCGGTCACAATACTTTTCAAACTTTCAATTCCACCCTTATGGGTATGGTTTTCAAAATCTTTTCAAATCTCAAATTCCCATCTGCTTTCAAAATTTCAATTTTCAAATTCCTATTTCCAAGTTTTCAAACTTTCCAATTTCAATTCCATCTATTCAAATCAATTTTCAAATCAAATCAATTTCAAATTAATCTATTTCCAAATCTATTTTTCAATTCTCTTTTCTTGCACTTGCATATCATCCATCATGTTAGTTTCTTTTCAGAAATTCCTTTTTCAAAGTGAATAGGATTGGACATGGGTTAATTAAAGACTTTCATAGGTGAATCTAGGGTAGATTGACATGTAGGTACCGAAAGGGCGGGGTAAGGTGATAGCTTAGTGCGTCTTCCCTTCAAGTAACCAACCTCTGAACCTAGATCACTGATTTCGAAAGACCAAAAGGAGTTATTTTTCTAAAAATGGCTAAATGTTTTCCAAAGGTTGCCAAACAACCCGTTTTCTTAAAAACCCTCTCTTGAGGAGATATTTTCAAAATCGTTTTTCAAAAACCCTAAGTGTAGTTTTCGAATTATACTTAGTTTTTAGGTGACCTAACTCATCTTAATCAAGTTAGGTGGCGACTCCGAATATTTTTCAAAAGCCCTTTATTCAAATCAATTTTCAATTCAAACCTAGTCGCACTCATTCTTTTAGGAGGGTGAGTTCTAACGTGAGAGTACAACATTTTTCCCGCTTGTGTGAGTATTCCTCGAGTGCGAAAAATCTGGGCGCGACATCGGTCACTTTAAATGTAACACTTTCCTAAAGTAACCCTAGCCATGGAAAGACTAGAATCACCTTAGGATTGTGATTTTGAAAACAAGTTTTGAAAAAGTAAATTTTGATGCATGTTTTGAAAACAATTTTGATGCAAGCTTTTGAAAATGAGTTTGAAAATGAATTTTAAAAGAATGCAAGATCATGATATGCAAAATACAAGTTGTGGGCATGAACATATAAGGTGAAAGGCTTCACCACATAATCAAGGGGGCCAAACCCACATAGTCTCCAGTTAGACTAAAAAAAAGCCCCTGACACGGTGACCCTCCAATAGCCTAATCCTGCACATGGACCGGGAAGTCCCTGGTTTCAAGCATGCAAGAAAGGGGGGGGAAAGAAGATGGGGTATTAAAATAGAATAAAACCCAAGTGGGTTAAGAGAGAGAAAAGAGGGGGAAGATGTGTAAACTTAAATAGAGAGCCTACCTTGTATTTTCTTTATCTTGCTTTGCTTTGCGTGCTTTGCTTTTCTTGCTTCGCTTCAGTTTTCGCTTCTGTCTTTGTCTTTGCTTTGCTTTGCGTGCTTTGCTTTTCTTGCTTCGCTTCGGTTTTCGCTTCTGTCTTTGTCTTAATCTTCAAGAGCTTTAGTTTGTAGTACTTCAAGTCTTCAATAGAGGCTTTCGAGGCTAGTGTGTGAGTATATGAGAGTGTATGAGTGTATAAGAGGCTAGGGTTTGGAAAACCTAAAGAAAACTTGGGTTTAAGGAGGCTATGAGCTCTATATATCGAAGAGTATGATGTTTAGACTGAGTTTGCGAACCTCTTTCACACTGGAGGAGGCTCTATATTTATAGAAAGAAGAATGACTTGGCGCCTGTTCCAGTGGCACCAGGCCAAAAATTCTTCTGGCGCCACTCCAAACCAGTTAGGAAAGTTTTAAGGTTGGCAAGCAACGTATCTTTAGAAGATTTGGGCGCCTGTACTAGTGATTACCATGCAATTTTTAGCCTAGCTTCACTAGGAGTGGCTCCGGAAAGTTTGGAAATGATTTAAAGGACCAAGAATGGCCCGAAAAGTAGGAAAGGGACAGGAACCCTCAAAATAGGGTCCCGGGGGTAATGCACTTGAAAAAGGATGATAAAATTTGTCGGAAGGGTTGACCGGGCCATTAGGGGCACACCGGTCAACTGGATCGGAAAACTACTGAGATGGACTTAGAATGTTCCGGAAGAAGACTCAAGGTTTGAAAACATTATTTAGGACATTCCCAAACGCTACCGGTTTGATACCCAGAGCCGATGTGGTCAGAAAATGTGACTGGCCCACCAGGGGCAAAACGGTCATTTTGCACCGGGTTTGCCGGAACTGACTCGGAATGATTCGGAAAGATAATGAAAGGTTGAGAATACTATAAGAAGCATTCTCGGGAGGTTACCAGTTTGATACCCAGAGCCGGTGTAGTCCCCGGGACATTCGGGTGCCTAGGGGCAAAATGGTCATCTTGATCGAAAAGTCTCAGAATTGGCCCGAAACAGACTAGAAGGCACCTAATCATGCCGGATTGATTTTAAAACAATCTTGGAAGGGTGGACTTACTATTTTGAGGACTTAAGTACTTTATCGAGAAACGTGCCAGAAATGGTCCAAGGGCAGTTTGGTTATTTTTCACCAAAGTGGGCTAACAAGCACTGGTGTTGACCTGGGTTTTGATTGTTTTCGTCACTTTGACGGCAATCCCGTGATACAGGGATTTTTTTGGCAATTTCCTATATTGACCTGTTTACGAGTACTTCCGCTACTCTGACAGTTGCGATATTTGCGAGTACTTCTGCTAATCTGATGGTTTGCGATCATTCTCGAGACTGCCTGATCTCGGGAAGCTGCTAAATGGACTTAGCGCCTAAGGAATCAACTTTCTCAAAAGGCGTGTCGAAATGGATATTTCTGCATTGGCGGGCTAGTAGGCGCCAAAGGTGGACCGTTCTACCATCTAGGGGACTTAGGGTCTCGTCCTAGTCGATGGGTTTGAAGGGACTTATCGTTCCAAAGAGTTTACTTAGAAACGTGCCGAATTGGATGGTCTTACCACATTGAGGAATCGACTTTCTTAAAAGGTGTGCTGAATTTAATTGGAATTAGAATTGGAATTAGAAAGGGAAATGGAATTTGAAATGAGACTTACCGTCTTCGGAAAAACGTGCCTGTTAGAATTGGACTAAACATTACACCCAAAGGGCATTTTAGTCATTTTGCCTCTTTTTGGGCCCGGCGGGCTCATGAAGCAATTTGATTGACGAGATTAGACTTGGAAAGTTGGTTTGACTCAAAATATGTCCATATTGACTTGAATACAAGTCTGGACAGACTGTAAACTGCCAAGCAGTCAAAAATGGGGTGCTTACAATCTGTCGACACATCACCCAGAAATCTTTATTTATGTCTTCTTTGTCCAGTTTAGCTTCAAATAATCTGGGGAGGTTTAAGGAATTTTCTCTTTGGGATATGAAGTTCTTCAAACAAGATTTGTTCGTCAAGAATAGCATCAATTCAATCTTTTGGATTGAAATTTTCTTTTGATGATCATATTGCCGAGCTACCAAAATTCTTTTCATTAATGCTAAGCTTCTCTTCTTCATTGCTGAGCTATTTTCATTTGCTGCTAACCTTCTTTCTATCTATGTCGAGCTTCATATACATGATGCCGATCTCTTTTTCAGAATAATTTCATTGAGTCTTTAGAAGCTTAATGAAGTCTACTTTCGAGCACTTTCAATACACATAAATTTTATTGAATCTTCACAACCTCGATGAATTCTTGTTTTGAATTCTTTATAGAGACTTTGCAATCATGATGAATTTTCTTTTTTGAACACCTTCAATATCTTTAAATTCAAGTCAACTTCATTGAGTCTTTTCACACTTAATGAAATCTTCTTTTGAGCACCTTCAATCTCTTCGAATGCAAATCATCTATTTAAAGTTTGAATGGGTGCAATTGCTCTATCTTGGTGCATTGCTTGACTCTTGTCTTGTTGTGCATCCAATTTGATATTTATTATACTTTAAATCAAGCTTTAAGTCTAAATTATAATCCTTATTAATCTGCACACTAATTAAATGCATGTCACGCTCAGGTTTTTTGCACTCGAGGAATACACACACAAGAGAAAAAAATATTGTACTCTTTCGTTAGAACTCATCCTCCTAGAAGAATGAGTACGATTAGGTTTGAATTGAAAATTTATTTGAATAAAGGGCTTTTGGAAAATAATTTGGAGTCGCCACCTAACTTGATTAAGGTGAGTTAGGTCACCTAAAAACTAAACACAATTCGAAGACTACACTTAGGATTTTTGAAAACTATTTTGAAAATACCTTCTCAAGAGAGGGTTTTTAAGAAAATAGGTTGTTTGGCAACCTTTAGAAAATATTTAAGCCATTTTTTTAAAATAACTCCATTTTGATCTTTCGAAAACAGTGAGCTAGGTTCAGAGGTTGGTTACGTATAGGGAAGAGCACTAAGCCATCACCCTACCCCGCCCTTGCGGTACCTACATGTCTATTCACCCTAGATTCACCTATTAGAGTCTTCAATTAATATATGTCCAAAACTATCTACTTTAGAAAAGAATGTTTAAAAGAATGATGCATGATATGCAATTATAAGAGAAGAGAGTTTGAAAATAGATTTGAAAGGAATTTGATTTGATTTGAAAAGAGATTTGAAAAGATAGATTTGATTTTGAAAGAAAGTTTTGGAGATTGGAAATAGTGATTTGGAAATAGAAATTTGTAATTGGAAGTTAAAGAAGATTGTGGAATTGGAGATTGAAAAAAAGTTATGACCGCACCCAAGAGGGTTGCCTACGTATCCTTTTTGAGAAATCAGGTCAATCATAGTTCGGACAAGAAGTCGATTGAAAATAGAAGATTTGATTGGGAAAAAAATTGAGTTGGAATTCGAATTGGAAAATTAGAAAATTGAACTTTGATTAGAAGATTTGAAAAGATTGATTTTGGAAGGCTTGGTTTTAGGAAACCTAGACTTAGGAAATATTTGAAGTTTAAGAAAGATTTGACTCGAACATTGGACTTGGAAGGTTAGGGAAAGATTGGATTTAGGAACGATCAGATTTAGGAAAGGTTCGAATTAGGAAAGTTTCAAAATAGGAAAGTTCTATTTTAGGAAAGTTTCAGTTCAGGAAAGTTGCATTTTAAGAAAGGTTATGAAATAGGAAATGTTTCGTTTTAGGAAAGTTTCGAATTAGAGAAGTTTTGAATTAGGAAATAATTAAAATTGAAAAGTTTTGAAATTGGAAAGTTTTGACTTAAAAAGTTTTGGATTTGCAAAGTTTTAAAATTTAGGAATATTTGAAATTAGAAAGATTTGAAATATTAGATTTGGAAAAGGTATAGAATTTAGAAAAGGTTGGAATTAGGAAGATTAAGAAGTTTAAAGTTTAAAGGAAGATTTAAAAGTTTAAGTTTTGAAAACTTAAGGTTTAGGAAAGTATGAGATTAGGAAAGAGTGAATTTAGGAAAGATTTAGATTTGAAAGGAATGGGATTCCTATTTTCTAAAATAAAAGATTGGATTTTGTTTCTAAAAAGAGGTGTTTTGATTTTGTTTCAAAAAACGGAAGATTGGATCTAGTTTCCTAAATGGGGAGATTGGATTTGGTTTTCCTAAATGGAAGATTGGATTTGGCATGAATTTGGAAAGGGAAGTTTTAACAATCCTAGATTTGGAATACTATAGTTTTGATGTAGAAAATAGGTTTTGGAAACCTGGGATTTAGATGTAAAAAAGGAGATTTTGAAAAACCTAGGTTTTGAGGCATGAGTGGAAATCATGTTTTAAAAAAGGAAATTAGGGTTTCCTAATTGTTGGCTCTAGGGTTTAACTTAGATTCTAAAAAAGAAAGATTTTTGGAAAGTGAGTTTTTAGAAAGGGAGATTTTTGGAAGGAAATCTTAGAGAGAAGGTTTTAGAAAGTAAACTTGAAAAGAGAGTTTTTTTAAAGGGATTTTGGAAAGTAAAACTTTGAGAGAGTTTTTGGAAAGAGAGGTTTTGGAAGGAGATCTTAAAATGATTTTTTGGAAAGCGAATTTTGAAATGAGAGTTTTTGGAAGGAGATCTTAAAAATGAGTTTTTGGAAAGCAAATTTTGAAATGAGAGTTTTTGGAAAGGGATTTTTGAAAAGAGTTTCTCTAGGAAGGAGATTTGGAAAGAATTTTAGGAAATAAATTTAGGAAACGTTTTTAGAAAGTGAATTTTAAAGAGAGCTCTTTTTAGAAAAAAGCTTAAAAAGGAGTTTTGAAAAATAAATTTTTGAAGGGAGTTTTTAGAAAACAATTTTGGAAAGGAGATTGGAGAAAGTTTTTAGAAGGTATGTTGGAAAAGAGATTTTTAGAAGGAGATATTTGAAAAGAGAGTTTTTTGGAACGTTCATAAAATATTTCACTTTCCTAAAATGATTCTAACCATAAGAAGGTTAGAACCATTCTAAGATAGTGGTTTTGAAAACAACAATGATTTGAAAATATGGACCATATTGGTCACTTTAAATGTAACACTTTCCTAAAGCAACCCTAATTATGAAAAGGCTAGAATTACCTTAAGATTGTGATTTTGAAAACAATTTGAAAAAAGAAGATTTCGATGCAAGTTTGAAAACAATTTTAGGGAGATGCATGATCATGATATGCACAATGCAAGTTGGGGTCGTGAACATACAAGGTTAAGGCTTCACCACTTAATCAAGGGGGTCGAACTCACGTGGTCTCCAGTTAGACTAAAAGAAAACCCCCGACACGGTGACCTTCAATAGCCTAATCCTATACATGGACCGAGAAGTCCCTTGTTTTAAGCATACAAAAAAGGGGGGGAAGAAGATGGCCAAGTGGGTTCGGAGACAGAAGAGAGGGGAGAATTGTGTAAACGTAAATAGAGAGCCTACCTTGTATCTTCTTTATTTGCATTGCTTTATGTGCTTTGTTCTTCTTGCTTTGCTTCGGTCTTCACCTTGATCTTCGAGAGTTTGTTTTGATGTTTGGGAACTTCAGAGTTACAGCACTTCAAGTCTTCAATGGAGGCTTTGGAGGCTAGTATAGGAGTGTATAGGGGTGTATGTGAGTGTATAGGAACTAGGGTTTGTGTATGGAAGCTAGGGTTTGGAGAACTTAAAGAAGACTAGGGTTTAGGGAGGCTACAAGCTCTGTATATCGAAGAGAAGAGTTTTTAGACTGAGTTTGCAGACCCTTTTCATACTGGAAGAGGCTCTATATTTATAGACAAAGGAATGACCTGACGCCTGTTGCAGTGGCGCTAACCACTTAGGAAAGTTTTAAGGTCGGCAAGCAACGTATCTTCAGAAGATTTGGGCGCTTATACTAATGACTACCATGCAATTTTTATCCTGGCTTCACTAGGAGTAGCTTTGGAAAGTCCGGGAATGATTTAGAGGGCCAAGAATGGCCCAGAGGGCCGAAAAGGGACAAGAACACTTAGAACAGCGCCCTGGAGGTAGTAGACTAGAAAAATGATGACAAGATGTGATGGAAGGGTTGATCGGGCCATTAGGGGCAAAATGGTCAACTGGACCGAAAAACTACCGGGATGGACTCGGAATGTCCCGGAAGAAGACTCGATGTTTGGAAATATTACTTAGAATGTCCCAAGAGGTTACCGGTTTGATACCTAGAGCCGGTGTAATCAGAAAAGGCAACCGGTCCACCAGGGGCAAAACAGTCATTTCGCACCAAGTTTACTGGAACTGACTTAGAATGATCCAGAAAGGTAATGAAAGGTCAGGAATACAATAAAAAGTAGTCTCGGGGGGTTACCAATTTGATACCCAGAGCCGGTGTGGTTCCTGAGGCATTCGGATTCCTAGGGGCAAAATAGTCATCTTGATCGAAATGTTTCAGAATGGGCCTGAAACTGACTAGAAGGCACCTAATCATGTCGGATTGTCTTTAAGACAATCTTGGAAGGGTGGACTTATCATTCTGAGGACTTAGGTACTTTTTCAAGAAACGTGCCAAAAATGGCCCAAGGGGTAGTTTGGTTATTTTTTACCAAAGTGGGCTAGCAGATACCGGTGTTGATCTGGGTTTGGAGTGTTTTCGTAACTCTAACGGCGATCTCGTGACATAGGGGTTTGTTGGCAATTCCTTATATCGACCTATTTGCGAGTATTTCCGTCACTCTGACGGTTGCAATGTTTACGAGTATTTTCGTTATTCTAACGGGTCGTGATTATTCCAAAAACTGTCTAATCTCTAGAACCTGCTAGGTGGACTTAGCACCTAAGGAATCAAATTTCTCGAAAGGCATGCCAAAATAGACATTTTTTTATTGGTGGGCTAACAGGCGCCAAAGGTGGACCGTTCTACAATCTCGGGGACTTGGAGTCTTGTCCCAGTTGACGGGTTTGAAGGGACTTACTGTTTTGAAGAGTTTCTTCAAAAAAGTGCTAGATTGGATGGTCTTACCACCTCGAGGAATCAAGTTTCTCAAAAGGTGTGCCGGATTTAATTGGAATTGGAATTGGAATTGAAATTGGAAAGGGGACTTACCGTCTTCAGAAAGACATGCCTATTGGAATTGGACCGAACAATGCCCCCAAGGGCATTTTGGTCATTTTGCCTCTATTTGAGCCCTCAAAGTGATCGATTAACGGGATTAGACCTGGAAAGTTGATTTAGATTCGAATACATCCATATTGACTTGAATACAAGTCTGGATGGACTGGAGACTGTCAAGCGAGCAAAAATGGGGTGCTTACAATACATTAGTAAACTAATATAAGGTTTAGTTATCATCAAAATCAAGGTGTAGAGTCAACATGGGACACACATGCATTGCTAGGAGAACCACAGATCGACGGCAAATCGGCAAGAGAGCTCTCAGCCTCGCGAGGAAAAAGATGAAGGCCCTGCCTTCCTTCCCCACGCGCAGGTAGTAGCGCATGTAGGCACGCCGAAGAAGCCCTTATCCTAAAATTTTTATGGTGTTTTTCTAACATCCAAACAGGCCTTCCCCTAATGTTTTGGAATTTTTTGATACATTATGATTTTCTGTGAATTAAAAGCAGTAGTTTAGCATGAAAAATCACAGAAAATACAATAATAAAGGGAATAATCTAAAATTTTACCAAGAAACCTCTAAAAATATGAGGAACCCAGAAATTGGAGAGTGGGGGTCACTGAACCTCTCGGTATGATTCTAGATAATCCCTTAAGTTTTAACACTGGGCAGTTTCGTTCATGATAGGAGATGGAAAGAATTCCAAGGAATAACACCACTAAGTTAACCACTTTACTACAATTATTTCTATTACTGACATTGCTAAATTGATTGTAAGATTTACAACTCCTAGATTATGAGAAAAAGGGCAATTGTGGAAAATAATGGTAAACAAGCAAGAAGGCTAACTATCGACTCTTTGTCCAACAAATAATACGTGAATTAGAGATAACTTTGATCCAGACATATCATCAGTATAGGAAACTATGCATTCTTTTAAGATACATGCTTATTTTCATCCTATTAAATGTTCTGTTAATTGCATTATCGATTATATTCCTTGCTATGATGATTTCAAAGTTGCATTAGAAGATTGCTTGCATCATTGGAGAGGAATAAGGGAGGAATAATCGGAATGTTAAAAGACCCCAAGTTTGTATCATGGATGAACCTGACCAGCTGGTAAATGGAGCTGCCATGAGTCAACATTTATTAGCTTAATACGGGCTAGATGATCATGAATGGGTTTCATTGTCTTGATGAAGGATGAGCATCATAGATGAACCCATTGGCTTGAATTGGCACTGGCAGGACATACCTCCAGGATCTTGGTAATGATATAAAGAAACTATAAGGGACATATGCATTTGATACCATTCCTTTTACTACACTGCATTTAAACTTGTACATTATGAAAATCACGGAATTCCTACTAAACTTCATAGCTCACTCCTATCTTATGGGACATTTTTCAGAAGTTGAGGCATCAACTAGATTCCCAAGGAAATAAATATAGAATCAAGTCCCACTGCTATTCTGTCTTATTGGAACATAGGAGTTAATTAGCTTTCTTTTGATTGTAACTGCAATGAGACTTAAATGCAGAACTTCCACAAGCTTTCTTTCGTGATGTAATAATAATAACATACCCTTTTGGATTGTGATAAGAACTATGCTTATGAAACATCGTTATCTATAACCCCTTGTCCCGACCTAGAGAGAGTGAAGTGGGTCGTGACAAAAAGAGAAAAGGAGAAAACTTAAAGAAACCAATAAAGAGAAGATAACAAACTAAAACAAACTAGGAAAGAGAAATGGACAACCCAGAAAGCTGAGAAAAGACTCCTATCTGACATCTAATTTTACATCATTACCCCTTAAATAGCAAAAAAGAAAGACAAACTCAAATTCACCCGCTATCTGATCAAACTATTATACACTATTTAGAATTGATCCACCTAGAGAAGGATTAGTAACCTCTTACGAGAACCCTTTTTAGATTCTACCTAATTATACTCTAGATCCTACAGAACTTCCTTGTTGTCTCCAGATCAAGCTTTTGAATAGGGTTCTGATATCTAGATATGTGGAAAACCTCCTTGCTTTTTAGAAAATCTACATCTTCAGATATTGTATTGAGTTGGGACCATTGGGAAATCTACCCTTTCATCCACATTACCCCTTTCTGATAGTCTTCGAGTTGAACTTTCGATTCATTCCCCATTTTCCAAAGGAAGTTTTTCCTGTTGATGTGGTACCTCATAAAACTATTTCATTTTGGAGTAGTGATCGAACCTAGCCCTCTACTGTAGTATCTAATAATCTATAGGTAAGATCCTCTTAAAAAGAAGAAATGCTTGCTCTTGTACAAATGCCTAACCCTCTTTGAAGAATACAACTTCTAGCAAGGTGAACTTCAAGACCCTTTGTTTCGATATAAAGTCACCTTATCCTCACAGAGGGAGTTATTGCAAGATGAGAATGGGCTCCATATTATCAAGACATATCAATGAGAATTCTTTACTAGATTCCATTCCCTCAGCATCAACAGTAACCCTCAAGTTTTCTATTACGAGAGACTTCAAATAAGTGTAGCCAACTCCATATATCTGACAGCCATACCTAGAGATTTGCTCTATCAAGACACATCTACCTAACTCAACCTGAATGTATTCCCATCAAACTATGTTCAAACAGCTCGGACGTGCATCTTGCTCTTTTATAACTCCTACTTTGGCGATGAGGAAAACCTAAATCATCAGTATACCGAGTCAGATTCAAGAGAACACCCCGTAACATCCCTTGATACCTATGGTGTGACTATTACAGCCTCGACGATGAGTCAGACTCTGATTGAGTAACCTAAAAAACCAAGAATAAAAGGCCTGCCAGCTTAGACCCTTCCTACTAGCAGAAAAATTCAAGTCCAACCACTGAGAAGCAAATAGCAAACCACTGGGAAGCAAGTAGCAAACCACAAATTAACAGAGCACCATTTGGGTCTTAACCTTTAACTGAAAATCAAGATCCGTTAGCATTACCTCACCTTTCACAAAATTCTATTTACCCAACTACATTAGACAAAAAGTTGGCCAACTGGACCGTCTTTCCTATTCCCAGACCCTGAAGGCCCTGGTAAAGCTTAAAGACTTCCAGAGGTCCTTACAACAATTGACTACAACACCATTTGCAGATTCGGCCTCCTCGAGTCCATCATCACAGATAATGCCAACAACCTCAACAAGGATATGATGGCGAAGTTTTTCCAAACCTTCAAAATCAACCATCACAATTCGATAGCCTACTGACCATAAATGAATTGAGCATTCGAAGCAACAAATGAGAACATCAAGAGAATCCTCCTCAAGATAGTTGATAACTACAAAGATTAGCGCAAACATCTACCCTTTGCATTGATGGCCTCTAGAACCTTAGTTAAAGTCTCAACTAGGGTAACACTGTTCTCATTAGTCTACAACAACGAGGTAGTTCTACTAGTCGAAGTGGAAATTCCCTCTCTTTGAATCCTCATGGAAACTCAACTCACCGAAGCAAACTGAATCACAGACTGGTATGAACCACTTTGCCTCCTAGATGAAAAGAGAATGGCGGCCATTTACCATTCCTAGTGCTATCAAAGACGCATCACCAGTTCCTTTAATAGGAAAGTCAAGCCTCATTAGTTCAGGGAAGGAGATCTTGTTCTCAAAAGATACTTCCAATCCAGCAGGAAGCCAAAGGTAAGTTCACCCCCAACTATGAAAGTCCGTTCCTGATCCATAGAGTCATGACAAGAGGAGCATTGATCCTAGAAAAGATGGATGAAAAAGTCTTCTTAGCACCCATTAACTCAGATTCGGTAAAGCACTATAATGTATATTTATAAAATCTAACAAAGCAATGACAACAATGATTGAAAGGAAGAAAGGCCATCATTTTTGCCATTCTTTCAAAAAATTGTTAAGATAAACCCTTGCCAACCCTTTAAGCTGATAATTTTCTTTCAAAATAGCCCCTCTGGTTTCCCCTTATTGGTCCAAAAGGCAACCAAAGAGGGGGATGAATTGGGTTTTTCGAAGATTAATACAAGTTAAGATTAATTAAAATTAATCTAAACAATATAGCAGTGATTAATTTATGTGCAATGTAATGTTATCAGTAGAAGCAAAGAAAACAGAGCAATAGAAGAGAGACACAAATTTACCGAGGTTCAACCACAAACTGTGGTCTACATCCTCACCCCAAGACCTCCTTAAAGTCTTCTTCCACTATGTAATCACCTATTACAAGATGGGCCACTGATTGACAAAGTGCTCAGCTCACTATACAAGAACTCCTCACTGAGCTCTTTAATCCCCAAGTGGTTTTGTCCAAGCTCCACTCAAACTTACAAGAGTTTTACTTTCACAAGAGAACTCTCTAAACTCTTAATTACAAGTGTATATGAATATACAAGTAACAAATAAACTCTCTAGCAAGAGTAGATTTACAATCAAAGCTCACTCAAAAAGACAGGAAGAATAATCAGAGTATATCAGTGAGTCAGTAGATTTGTTCTTGTTTTTGTCTTCAATCACTTGTATAAATACAGCTGGAAGGATGTATATATACCCTTGTATTGATTCCATCTGTTAGAGGTGGTTGAGTATCATTAATGCACGTCCAGTCCGTTATAATGTTAAGAAAAATAGCCGTTATATTAGAGGGAGTCGGCTCCAAGTCTGTGGAGTTGACACTTTATGCTTCTACATTTACTAAATGTTGTTCATTGAGTTCATGAGTCCGCTCCTCATATCAATAAGGCGACTCCTCGTTCATTTTGTCTTCACATCTTCGACTTCTACTGTTATGAGGCGACACTTCATCTTCAGGTGTCCGCTCAATGATCATATTATCTTCAAGCCTTTTACTTCTGTTGCCAAGAGGCGACTCTTCTTCTTCATGTGTCTGCTCATTATTCATTTCATCTTCAAGCCTTCGCGTCTGTCTCCATGAGGCGACACTTCATGACAATGAGTCCACTCATTTTCCATTTGGTTTCTAGACTTTTTGCTTCTGTGTTCAAGAGGCGACACTTTGCTTTCATGAGTCCCCTTATTGTCCAGTTTGTCTTTAGGCTTTTTTGCTTCTGTGTGCAAAAGGCGACACTTTGCTTTCATAAGTCTCCTCATTGTCCAGAATTCTGTATTCTATCTTCCAATGATTCAGATCATCTTAGCATAGATATAAGATCTTCAAGGAGTATGTCTTTGTGGTATGATGATCAATCAAATCTTCTTAACTCATCAGAGTTAACTTCTATTCAATTGGATTAAATCAATCATTGGATATTGATCTTCTTCTTGAATCTCAAATTGTCAGAGCTTCATTTGATCAATGTTGATCTTTCCTTCTTCATTGTATAATTTCTTCTTCAATGCCAAGCTTCCTCAATTGTGTGGAGGTTCACAATGCTTCAATTCTGATTTCTTCTCTTTGATAGCAATTCTTCATTCTTCATTAAACTCACTTCAGTGAGATCTTTGCAGGCCTGATGAAATCTCTTCATTCATCTAGTCTTCATTGATCCTTCTCATCTTAGAAGAATTCTTCACTTGGATTTCAAATAGAGATCAGATAATCATTGTGAGTCATCTTCTCAGCAACTTCAATCGTATTGTCTTGAATTGATCTTTGCATTCTAGATGAGATATTCTTTTGGCATTTACAACATCTCCATTCTTCATCTTTAACTGAACATTGCACCTCCTCAACTAATGAAGTCTTCAGTCTATCTTGCAAATCAATCTTCATTGAAACTATGCATACTTGAAAGAAACTTTAATTGAACACCTTCAATCTCTTCGAATGTGGAACATATGTTTGAAGTAAAGATAGACGACAATCCTCTGTTTGGTTCATTGCATAGCTCTTTGAATTCATTGCTTGCTTCTTGAACTTGTTGTGCAGTCTCTTTGACATGTATTAGACTTAAGATTCAACTTTAAGTCTAAGTTATGAACTTTGTTAATCTGCACACTAAGTAGATTCATTAGTAAAATAACACAAGGTTTAGTTATCATCAAAATCAACATGGGAATTAACCTTGAGTCAACAAGGATCAACCTTGACTCAACACCCCTCTCCCTAACGAGGTTTAAGGCAAGCCAAGTTGAATAAAGTAAAGGGGGACACTAGAGCTCTAAAACAAATCAAAAAATATATATATCAAAAATTTTAAAAATCAAAAGTTGAATTGTTTTTTTATTGTTGCTGTTATTATTAAAGGACAAAAAAGAATAGACTGAGCTCAAGAGTTGCCTAAAAGACTCAAAGTTTATTTAGGGCATGTTCGTATGAACTAATGACCACAAGATATACAGGAGCCTAGTATATACTTTGAGCCTTAAAAATATCCTTTAAGTTCTTACAACCTTAACTTATGGCCTACATTACAATCCCAAAAATACCTTTGAGATCGTTCATTGCTATCATTCCTCTCAAAGGAAGATGATTACACTAGAACATACTCTACCAAGGAAACTGCATTATGAGAAGACAACTTTTATCCCCAACTTAGCCTTAGGTTTAATACATCTATGTCAAAAGCAGCATCAATGGTCTCCAACCAAAGCAGCAGCTACATTAGCCAGCAACAGCCTCTAGCACTAGTCATTCCCCCAAACCTAAACACTCAGTATTCTTATTCTCATTCATCAAAGAGTCGTCTTCATTGACATTAACGAGGGAAATCCAAAGAAAAAGCATGGCCTGAGGATATAATGAAAAACCTGTAGGGCATTATGGGTGGCAAGATACATAACTGCTGACGTAGTGAAAACCCAAAAATAGGCATTGATGTGCAAAAATGGTAGAACCGGCATCCGTGAAAACCCGCAAGGGCACAACTGGCAAAAGTAATTTAAATAAGAGAAAAAGAAAAAAGAAAAAAAAAGAAGAAAAGAGTCAACTCTCCTGATTAGTAGTCTAAGCAGCAGCAACAAGATAGTCTCGGTAAAGATGCAAAACGTCTCACACTTTAACAATAGGTCAAGAGATACCAACTTATGAAAGACCTTCATTCGTAATAAATTGCTAAACTCAGCATGACAAAGCAATATGCATGAATATCATAAGTCATTTATTAAATATTAGTCTTTTACATCTTGATATTGTCAACAAAATACTGAGATAGGTACAAGTTCAAAGGGCATCTCCCTAAGTTTTTTTAGGTTCCCAAGGTGTCCTTGAACACAACACTCTAATGTGGGAGCTTGACAACATCCAAACATCTAACTATTTGGAGCATCTAGCTCACAACCAACTGGGGCAAGTCAAAAACCTTCAGCACAGCCTAATTCACAGGAAGTTCATTCAGCAAACTATATCAATAGCACAACTTGACCCACAGGAAGTCTATTTCAACAAACCATATCAGTATATTCTTCAACTCTGCAAGATGTGCCCCGTATGCACTACGCGACTCAACGATCACATCATCTCAGATTTCTAATCTTCAGCACAATGCTAGATCTTTTGCAAATCAACATAGGGTAACTGACTTTAACCCAGCCTGCAAGTCAGCCAGCTCCTGGATAAGAGCTTAAACTATTTGTGGCACTCTTGGATAAGAGATTAAAACTATCTATGCTCCTCCCGAACAAAAGACCAAACCATCCATGCTTGCTCCTTGAAAAGAGTCAAAAACTGTCCAACAGCACTCCTAGACATGAGTCATAAACTGTCTAGTATGTATTCTAAGTATCTGCTAAATGACCTTTAGATTATTTCTCCCAGCCAGTGGAGTCGGGTCCAACATCCCAAGCTACAATCTTGTATTTAACCATCCAACCAAACCTCGTATCCTTGAGAAGTACTAACTATGGTGACGCTTCTGAGAATAGCTAATAGACCTTGCGCTGCCATTGATCCAAAGCACGCCTGATACGTCTAGCTGCCAACCCCTTGGTAAAATGAAAGCAAAACTCGCCAGCATCAACACTGCTCTCAAGGATAACTTGGAAATGGCCAAACTATTGAATGATCCTGCTCCCAAAGAACGGTATAACTCCTCTAAGCTTAACCAAGGGAATGAACGCCAAATTCTCAGTCCTAATCCTAGTCTCAACAGCAAAGCCTAAATGCTATACTACTCTCCCTGAAGTCAATATAGATAGAATCCCCCTTCTAGCAATCTTCCCGTACAGGATATCTAGACTGGGGCAAGCACTAGCCATCTGCCTGATAACATCTCTCCTTAACCAACCATGTTATGGCGGCCATCTACAAATCACATGTCCGATAAGCCAAAGAAACAACAAGCCCCTACAAGCATTGAATTGGCCTTCAAAATCAGAATGCAACCTGATCAATGCCTGGTATGTCTCAACTAAAATCATCGATACCATGGAGTGCCCAGCCTAAAGTCTCTAGAAAAAGAAAACTAGTCGACCATCTATCATCTCGTTAGCTCTAGGAAATAGGTAGGTCCCCATCATAAGGAAGCCAAGCAACAAAGAACAATAAACCTTGATAAAAGTCATCTCCAAGCTCCACAAAATGAGCCCTGAAATAATCCTTTGAAGCAAACCGGTTAAGGACAAATCTAACACTGACCAATGGAGAAATATCAACAGTTGACTTAAGAGCACCCCTCTTTAGTCCTAGAAATCTACTCAAAGCACCGCGACCCATAGTCAGCAATCTCGGATCAAGTACCTTAGAACAGTCATCACTCAATCTCAACATACTAGAATACTCAGTAAGTGTAAGTGTCATCTCACACCATCCAAACTGGAACAAACTCAACTCTGGACTCAAAAAGCAACTGGTCACCTCAATAATACCAACAATCAACTCAACATCAAGCAAAGCTCTCAAGCTACCAAACACTGTCTCAAACTCTATCAGCTCATCGTAAGACATGCTATCAAACCAACCCTTGATTAAAGTCCTCTCAAATCTCGGAGGCCCATCATTGACAAGGAGGCAAAAGTTGTAAGAGAAACTATACACATCTTAGAAAGCTCATAATGACATCCATATCCAATAGGCTAAGTAAACAGGAAATACTCAAACTGATATTGTTATGATATATTGATGTGTGATATGCCATGAAACAGATAACAATCTAAAATACGCATTCTTGATATGTCCTAATAAGCATCAAAGATAAAAACCAAAAAAAAGCATGTGCAAAAATAGAGCTACCATAAATGAACTATTTTTTATACAAAACTCTGTTTGTCTCTCTCTCAAAACAAGGAATAGTAGAATGGGTAAATCACAAAAAGGAGCTGAAGTCGCCTACAAGTATCTCCAGTGTCAGCACAACTCAAAGAACCCTTAGGAGTCTCACTGGACCTCCCCCAATCAGCAGCTCCACTATGTGTTATGCCATGAAATAGATAACAATCTAAAATGTGCATTCGTGATATGTTGTAATAAGCATCCAAGATAAAATTAGAAAGCAACTGTAAAAATAATTGTACAAAAGATAAATTGTCTCCCTACAAAACTCTCTCTTTTGTCTCTCTTTCAAAACATGGAACAAAGGAATAGGAGCAGAATAGAAAAAAGAGCTGAAGTCACCCTTTAGCCAACTAGTAAGCTCAGCAAGGAGCACCTCCAGCACCAGCACTGCGAAAGGTATTCTCATGAGTCTCACTAGAAGTCTCCAAATCAGCAGCTCCACTATGAGCCACCTACTCAGCAGCCCTAGCACGGGCATCATCAAACTTGGCTCTTGCAAAGGCAGTCTTAGCATTAGAAGCTCTGCCGTGGGAAATAGCATCAGTAGCTCCATTGGAGGCAACATCTCCAGTGGCTCCTTCAGAGGTAACATCACATATAGCCCTGTCAGGGGCAACATCATCAGTAGCTCTACTAGGGGCAACATTTCTAGCAGCCTCATATGGGGTATCCTTTCCAGTAGTCCTAGTGCCAGAGCCATCTTCATTAGTAGTTCCCGCACGGGCGTCCGGTCTCATAATTCTATAGACCACCTCACTGTTATCATGGCTCGTGATAGCTCCACTTGTCCCCATATCATTAGCAAAACCAATCGGGATAACACTCAAATAAGCTTGCATCATCAACAACGCTACCCTCAGCTCCCTCCAAATTGGTGTAAGATGCTCTCTTACTCAACCACCATAATTTCCATGGCCTCAACCACCTTGGGAGCTCTCACTTGGATCACGGCTCCCATATCCCATTGAATACACCCATCACGACCCCGAAGGCCCGCAGAATTAGATGAATTAGGGGCCATATCTTAAGACTCATCTCAGAGTCTCTTGTGAGACCCATCTCTATCATTAGCACCGTTCCCTGTGCCGGGACCACCCCCTCCAGATCCAACTACTGCAGACATCTTTTCATCAAGATAGCAAGTAAGTCTGTAAACTAGAATTTCAATATCAAACGCAACAACAAAAAAAAAAAAGAAGGTAAAAACAAGAAAAAATGTACCAAAAATCACAAGCTCCAAGGAACAGTTATAACTGAGCCTCTAGCCTACTCACAGGTCGGAAACCTAGGGTATATAGTTAGAACAACGCAAAAAATGCGCATAAAAGGCCAAAATTCTTGTTTGTAATCTTATGTGACTTCAAAGTTCATAAGGCAATCTAATGGGGCCTAACCAGTGCTTATAAAATTCTGAACAGGGCCTAGGCATGCACAAAAGTAGGCACCAACAAACAGAATTGTTATAAAAATCAATAACAAAACAGAAAAAGGCAAAATGTGAAACACGCATTTCGGGACTTTAAAAGCACAAAAAGCTCATAAAAATGCACATGTAAGGCTCAATGAGACTAGATTACGCTTAGATATAGCCTAGGGGAGGTTCGGGTTCAATATCAAGTGTCTTAAAAACTAACCTGGACAGCGTTCAAAATGCAGTAAAAAATAGGGGTCTTGGGACGGCTGGCTCGAAATTCAAAACAAAAAATATCTATACGTCACCCATAATGTGTACCTCATTTCTACCACTTCGAAATTCTCAAATTCTCACCAGTTTATTCAAAACAATTAGGTGAACATTTCTATTTGCCTTGGGTCCCTAAAACTTCTCGTAGTTCAAAAGAATCCTCAAATTTTCACCGGTTTGTTCAAAACAATTAGGTGAATATTTATGTTTACTTCGGGTCCCTAAAACTTCTCGTAGTTCAAAACACAGTCAAACGAAACTCAAACAGAACAAAACATCAGGCATAGTATCATATTATGATTTAGAACAACTTAAATGAAGTAGAATTCAATTTTGATAGTCCAAAACAAAAACATAAAATGCAAAAATTCAAAAAACTCACCTATGACTCAAACGGCATACGAAGACACAAGACTTAAGAACCAATTGGTAGAAATCAACACCATCAAGTCCACAGCATCACCCAAGTGTCAAAGCACAATACCCAGGAAGTCCCATGGCTCAAAGCATAGGAAATTAGTCACTCACTCACAGCCACTTGACCTTTTGAAGAATCTACCTCACTCACTCACGGCATTATAGTGGTGTGAAGCACAAATTTGTGCATCATGGCATTGTAGTGCCATGACCCAGTGTTTCTAAAGACACAGCACTGGAATGCCGTGATGCTCAGAAATGAGCTATACGACATTGTGATGCCTTGCCTACTGAAGTTTTTTGAAAACTCCACCTTTGTCCCCATTTTTTAAGCTAGCTCACCCCTATTGCCCAGGGATAAACTCAAAACACACCCAGGGCATTTTGAGTAAAATCACCAAAGTCCAGGCACACCCTAGCCCACACTTTGAGGTACATAAAGCCCACCAAAACACCATGGCCATCGAGCCATCTTTGTTCACAAACATTAGAGTCGACCAAGGAGGTCACTCATTTCGAGTTGGTTAGTTATTCAATTCTAGCCTTCTAGTCAAAATGACCATCATAGTCCTACCAGTAACACATCCGCATTTGACGTGGTCAGCCGACATTCATAGCCACATCAACACTAAGCATGATCTCATCACAAAATTGACTTTCATGCACTAAGCACGGCCAAATAAAACACCTTATTAAAACTCATGGAGTTACAAAATTGGGTCTTAACTTTATCTTTGTCTAACTTTAATTAGCAACTGACTTGAAGACCGAGTGACGGTCAGACTCTAATGGCACCTTAAATTGGAGTTTAAGCAACCGTATCCCGGTCCAACTCTAATGACACTTTAGACCAGAGTCTAGGCAACCGCATCCTAGTTTGACTTCAATGACATCATCCTCGAGATTAGTAGTCTCCAATCATTTTAAACCGAAGTCTAGGCGAACGCATCCAGATCGGACTTTGTTGATATCATCCTAAAGCATGAAGACCATGCTTCACTGCATTAGAGTGCCGTGACCTTCCATTTCTAGGACTTTGGCATTTCTATGCCTTTTATTGATGTCATGCTGACGTCACTAGCTAGGGAGACATCACTCACTTTTAACATGTCAAAATTCTAACGGAGCCACACCTCCCCTCCAAAAAGTTAAGGCATTACAATGCCTTAACAATGAATTTCCTTCTTCATGGCAGTGCAATTTTGTGAACAAAATTGGCCTTCACAGCATTGCAATGTCGTGAAGAAGAAATTTATTGATTCCGACATTGCAATGCCATGACAAAAATGCCTATATATAGGCCTAGTCCCGCTTCACTTTTTCTCACAATTTGCACCTCCTCACCCTCTCTCTAGAAGAAAAGCTCCTTATGCTCTCACGCCATCAAATCCAGACTGATCAACCTCAACCTAGTCGAATCCTGTCCGATTGACCAATTTGGATTCACCCGATCTTAGCCGAAGCTCTACTTGACTAACGGCTTCGATAGCGCTCCTGTCTAGCTGGAGCTCTGTTCGATTTTTAGGCCCAAGGATTCAGAAACTACTTCTGACTAGCCAGAACTCTATTCGATTTTTGGGTCAGATAGTGCTTTTGACTAGCTGAAACTCTTCCTGACAAGAATGGTGAAGTCGGCTTATGGCTAGGCCAAAATGCTATTGAAATCCTGCTAATATAGTGTAGTTCAAGTCGTTTGGTTTATGTTCCAACTAAAACCATTATAATGCTATGTGTTCGCATGGCTTAGTGGGTATCTAAATTGCTACCTCGAGCAAATTCTTATATAATGCATCCCTCCGGCATAGCCATCACTTTATTCAGCTCTCGGCTCCAAATAGGCCTGCACCTAGCCGTCATTTTGTCCAATTTTTGGCTTGAAACAGGCTTCTGCCTAGCCTTCATTCTGCCCAATTTTTAACTTGAAACAGGCCTCTGCCTAGCCGTTACTTAGCTCGATTTTTTGCCGGGTTGAAAACTCAAAAATAGATTTTTTTTAAAACAAATGTCCAGATCATCATCATGAGCCACTGTACATATGCTCTGTGGTTTTCGTTACCATGAATCTTCCAACATCATAAATACGTGACCCGTTAAAATGACGAAAATACCATTTCTTGAAAAAACATCATTTTCCTCTAAAAAACACAGACCAACATCATAGGCATAGTATGTATGTACACAGCCTACACTGCACACAGTTGACATGATGCATGTATACAAGCACTATGATGATGATGATGATGATGATGATGATGAATTTGATAGAAATTGAAAAAAATAGGTTTCTAGAACAGGAGTTTTGCCAATTTTGGGTGGGGTTGGGTATTTATGTTTATATCATATATGCTTTCCAACATGTAATAGGATCTCCAAACCTATACCTGATTAAGTAGACCAACATGGAGTCAAACCATCAAAGGCCTTTCAAAATTGACATAAATGTCTTTTCAAAATAATTGGAAACTTTTCAAACTGCATATTTTGTTTTCTGCATTAAAACAATGTTTTTAGCCTTTAAACTCATGTTTGCAAAAACACGTTTTTTTTGTGTCCTGACACACCTTAATTGTCAAGTGACGACTTGAAGCTTTTTCAAAAATAATGGTCCTTTTTCAAATCAAATTAAATCATACGAGCCGAGACAAAGACCCCCATATGGTCCGGAGGAAATAGGATCTCCCAGTCACTTGTAAACCTTAATCGGGGCCCCGTCTCATTCACAAAATATTTAGGGCAGTCCAAAATCCGGTTGTGACATCAAGCCACATTGGGTTCTCCTATAAAAGGCTCACAATGGGCTCAATATTAGCCCACATTTAAGCGTTGAACCACATTATCCCTATTATGTTCACACAAGCCCAACTAAATAAATTATTATAATATAGGGTCTTATCGTGTACGTTTTAAGCCCAAACTTGGATTTAACCCGTTTTATTAAAAAAAATATCAATTAATGTAAGCTCAATATACAGAAAATTCTAACAATATCAAGTAAGAAGGAATCCTCTTTTTTTTTTACTTTGATTCTCCCACTCCAGCCATTGCAGTTCTTTATGTTACTTTGTAAGTAGCTTCTTCAATTTTAGCAATTCAAATTTTTTTACTCCTCATGCACTTGTAGTCAGCCATTATGTATGTATGAAGTTTATATAGCTTGTGCGGATGTAATCTTATACAAACTTGTGATAATAATTGGTCAAAGGTCTGAAAAACGTGTAACTAATATATTTATATATATGTGGTTAGTTATAAATCTGATCCATTTGTATGTACGCTATTATCTGTTAAGTTCAAATGGAAGATCACCAACCCAAAGTTTTATAATAGTTATTAAAAGAACGGGAATTTCTAGCTCTAGCAAAACTAGCCATCTGCATGCATATATGCTTACAAATATATAGAGTCCCGATCATGAGGTGGATGGTTTGCAGTCTTTAAAATGAATTTTCAATTCGAGACGACCCTCTTGAGTTGTCATTATATCAGGAATATGACTCTGGATCTTAATTTCAACATAAACTTTAAGATAGCTAGTGGACATCACTTTGACCAATCGAACTAGTAGTGCACAAAAAGCAACCCATTTATAGTGCACAAAATGGATATATATATATATATATATGGTAATTTATGTTGCCTTATTTTCCTCCCATAGCATGGGATAGCATAGTATTTAGTATAAGTATGAGCCATACCAGGTATAAAACTGTCCAATGGTGTGATAAACCAATGGATGTAAATGCATATGGCAAGATGTTTTCAAATGTCCACCTAGAGCTGCAGAAATGCCCTTGATATCTAGCTATATCTCCTGTCACGACCCCAGCCCTTGGCCTATTTATAGCTCATCTGCTTCATGGTTAACCACCTCCTACTCCTACTCAAACCAATTGTCCAATGATGGGTTTGCTTCCTCATCTAGTAGAAGACTGCCAAGGCATCCTCCAACTCTACAGCGATGGTTCCATTTTCCGGTCAAGTGAAATAAACTTCAACATTCCGGTCCATGACGATGGCTCAGTCGTCTGGAAAGACTCTCCTTTCGACAAAGCCCACGACCTCCATCTCCGCCTCTACAAGCCAGCTTCCGCCCCCACTTCCTCCTCCGACAAGCTCCCTATCGTCTTCTTCATCCATGGAGGCGGCTTCTGTGTCGGCTCCCGGACATGGCCCAACTGCCATAACTGCTGCCTTCGTCTCTCTTCCGGTCTCCAAGCCCTAGTCATAGCCCCGGATTACCGGTTAGCACCCGAGCACAGGCTGCCCGCAGCCATGGATGACGCTTTCGGTGCTGTCAAGTGGCTCCAAACACAAGCTCTGTCCGAAAATCCCGATAGCTGGTTGTCCAATGGGGTTGACTTCGATAGGGTTTTCGTAATGGGTGACTCATCTGGCGGGAACATTGCTCACCATTTGGCGGTTCAGCTCCGGCCAGGTTCACCTGAGTTGGCGCCAGTGCGGGTTCGAGGTTACATGCTAATGGCACCGTTTTTCGGTGGGATTGTCAGGACAAAATCAGAGGCTGAGGGACCGCCAGAACCACTCTTGACCTTGGAGGTCCTCGACAGGTATGTCACACTTTCGTTGGTTGTTGATCTTGATTTTTACATAATTCAGGTTCCACAGATATGTTGGTTTTGCTCTGGTAGATCAGCCGGTTAATGCATGGGTTTCAGGAAAATAAAGATAGAAACTGAAATCAAACTCTTAATATCAATACTCATTTCATAATTGTCTGGTAAAAAAGTTTTTATTAAATAGTTTTATGATCTCTCTTGTTCGATCATCAACCTATGTTCGTGTTCTGATATCGCGAGAAGCTAAAATGAAATGTAGTTCAAATTATTTATTTATTTATTTTGGCTGAGTTAAAAAGATTTGCAAGAAACAACAGAGAAAAGGGCAGAAAACAAAAAGAAAACACCAGCCCAGCATCCTTAAATTAAGGGCTTATTTTGTAGGACTTTTCGGTCTAATTTTTTTAGTTTATAAATAAAAAGACTATTTTTTTAGCTTTTTTTTTTGCTTTTTTCTTTTGTTTTTACTTATCTCTAGCTTATAAAAGTAAAAAAAAAAAAAAAAAAACAAAACAATTTTAGTTTTTGTTGCTTATAAACCAAAAAACTAAAATAAAAAAAGCTAAAAAAAATTCTACCAAACAGGCTCTAAATTGTTATAAATGAAACTTATCTTTAAGTACCTATAGGTGAATTTAGAGCATGCATGTAAGCAAACTATAGAGAAAGTCAAAAAATAAAAAAAATAACACAATTTAATAGTCGAAGAAGGAAGTCTCATAGATAGATTTGTTTTTCTTTGACTTAGCTGTGCTGTCATCATTTTTGGGTGACTCCAAGAACAACTTGCAACATGATTTTAAGGGAAAATCTCTACAAATTTCTCTTCTTTTATTGACAAATACAAAAGGAAACATGAAAAAGAAAGAATTTTGGAGGTCCAGAGCTTCCAAAAGATCCTGAGCAATCTTGGGCCCCCTTGGACCCTCTGTTCATCTTTATAATGATTGTTAAACATCAATATACAAGTAAAACCAGGACCTTTCGTATCATATCACATCAAAATCACCGAAAGAATCGATTTTGGGATCTATAGGATCAATAACTTAGGAAAATACCTCATAAAAGAAATATAAATGCAAGTCAAATAGTTAAAATCATACAAATGAAACAAAATTCCTGAACATTTTGCTGAACGAAAACAAATACGATATTGGGTCCTAATTTTTGTCCTAGGATGCTGATATGTCCCAACTAGAATGAAGATGGACCATAAAAACCCTAGAGGGGTTACGACAACCAGAGGATCAATACAAAATGTATCTATCTTGGAATAGTGCTACCTTTTTTGGTTGTGGAAGAATATGTTACCTCTTGGCGCATGATCTTCGTATTATTGCATATGGAATATCAATGATACAAACCAGTCTCCATCCTGCAATTAGATTTTCATTCTTCTCTATCATTGCTTTCTCTCAGCGAGTGGACCACTAATGATTTTCTGGAATACAGTCAAAAGTTCATGTAACAGTCTCTCACCTTCAAGTCCTGGGAATGAAAGCATAGTGGGGCACAATTAATTTATGAATAATATAGAAAGTTTCTCAATGCGCCCCCTTAGATGTTTAGAATTATGCACCAATTTACAATGAGATATCTGTAACAAACTAATGGTGATATTTACAATGAGAATGAGATAGACTTTTGTCAATACGATGCTGATTTTGGCTGAATAAAATCAATCCTAAGTACGATGTGCTCTTAGTTTTCCAATTTGATTGGCACCAACTACATGGTAAGATTGTTACCGAAGGTTCAGTAAACAACTTGACTTCAACCTGTAAAGATTTAAAAAAAAAAATTCTTAAGAATCTGAATTCCACTTATAATGATTCATATTAATGGGCTATTGACTTATTTCATATAACGCAACTGGGCATACCGAAAAACTTCTTGCTAATAAGATTTAATTTCAGAAAATTCTGTTCTTCGTGTACATAGCCATGAGGATCTTCTATTCTTCTGAATTTCACAAAAGCACACAATCTTTTACTTGGAAAGCTAACTTTTATAGAAAAGCTGAATCCATGGTATCCAAGTCCTAGAATGAGTGGTAGCTGTAAATCATATGTATATAAATATTGATATTTCTCTAATACCTTACTGTGTGACCAAACAAAGTCAAACTCACACAATTAGGCAGAGTTTAATTTCAACAGGTCCTGGCTGGAAGCCTGGAACTTAAGGAAGCTTATGTAATGCACGTATATAAAATTATCATTATATTTATTTGTTGTGTTTATGATTTACTTTCATCATCTTTTACATACAAAAATAATGCAATTGAACTATGATAGTAATTATTTGACGGTTTTAGATCGCTTATTCTAGTAAATGCAAATCTTACATCGCAAATGGTCCAATCTTCAATTCCACGAGTGACTGAAATCCCACAACATTTTTATGTAAGTCACATAACACAAGTCCTTTTTCACTAATTTTGGAAGAGATTAAAGTAGCACAATCTTCAAATATTCTTTACAAGATTTGGTATGACCAAAATCATCTCTATTAGAACAGTAGGATTATTCAATGTTACCTTACCATATTTAAATTTATAGTTCACCACTACAAGTTAGTGGCTTATTTATCCAATTATAATATGGTCATATCCTCATCTAATCACATAATACTTCCAAAGGAGGCCGAAAAGCATGACTTCCAGAAAGTAGCGGGATTCAGGTCAACATCATGATAACAAGATTGTCTATTGATGGTGTCTTAAACAGAGTTGTAACAGGCTTTCATATGGTGGAATGTTTAAGAGTGCGAATGGTTGATGGAAGTTGGACTAATTTGTTAATTAGTTCAATATATGATGATTGTGATGACTACACTCGTTATAAAACACACACACAAATACAATGGAAAAACATAAAAGGAGCACACAATATTAGATACTTGTGATAGTTGAATCAGGCATTTCTGAGCATAATTTGTTCTTTTTGTTTCTCAATAGTTTAGCAAGTCATAGCAAAGGTACGAAGATAGGAAAGGATTCATGAAAGAGTGTATGACCCTTCGGCTCAAAATTAGTTCAAGTAGTTAATGTTTGAACAAGAATGGTTTTTCAAAGATAAGTGAACGAAAATGCTTAAGTACGTGCAATTTTGAGTCCTGGGTTTTTATGAAAATAATTGGGGAAGTTGCATTCGAGAAAACTGAACCAATCGGCACTTTCTTTTTTCAGCCACGACGTCTAGAATTAATACAGTTAAGTATGGCATTTTCTTTGTAATTCCTCGTAATCATTTTGCAGCAATGGTTTCATTTGATTTCATGCTGTTTTGTGTTGTTAATACCACCTCGCAAAAAGGTTTTGGAGGCTATCAATACCAGTTGGAGAAACTGCAGACCATCCATTGGCAAATCCATTTGGGCCAGTTAGTCCCAATCTTGAACTGGTGATTCTTGATCCCATTTTGGTCATCGTAGGAGGCAATGAAATGTTGAAAGACAGGGTGGAGGATTACTCGAGGAGGTTAAAAGAGCTAGGAAAAGAAATTGATTATGTCGAATTTGAAGGAAAGCAACACGGTTTTTTCACAAATGAACCATACTCGGAAGTGGCAAATAGTGTCCTGCAAGTTATCAAAAATTTCATCTCTGGGAACTCCAATTAGGCCGTCTTCATTAATTTTGATTGGTTTTGTAATGGACACGTACTAGCAATTTAATTTCTAGTACTTTATTATGTACATTTTAATGTGTTATGTGGATTTCCAGTTAATTTGAGGCTTGCAAGCAAAAGTATCAGCCAAGTTTTTAACGATGAACCTTCATAATATTACCTTTAGTTTTGCACTTCGATCGAGTCTGCATTAATACTATAGTTGCTTATGTCATTAGCCATACTAAAGATGACTGCCTCAAAGTAGGAAAATCTGTAAATCTGAGTAGTTTGAAGAGGAAATCGACCCCCGGCCAGCAATTGGTCATCATTCCTTGCCGGCTGGTGCTTTTCCCTCCCTTTCACAAGCTTGGTTAGCAAAGTATGATTTTCATTGGCCACCAGCTCAGCCTCAGTACTATGATCTATATATAACGAATACCCAGTGAAGGACTTAACTCAGTGTTCAGCAATGCCATGCCAGTACCCTAATGTTAAACTTAAAGATGAACTAGGAAATTTGTATGTCTCACACCACAAGAAGAAGTGTTGAAATCTGATTTTTACATGGAAGGTTCCTTCAAAACAATTGCAAAACAGTGGGCAAAGAATTTTTTTTTTTAAAGGATGATTAAGGAAGTTCTTTTGATTTTTGAGGATCAATACACTATACAATATTCTAAATATCCAAAAATTAACAAGGATGAAGGAAAATTTAGCAACTTCGGAGGGACCAATACACAATATTATATATCCATAAATTTATAAAATACAATAGAGATTTTCAAAACTTTGGGGAGCCAAAACACTATGTTATATATAAAATATTCAAAAAAAATTATAGGATACAAAGGAGATTTTCAAAATTGCATCCCCCCGGCTGCCGGCCACTGCCTGCCAATATATAATGAATCTAAAGACCCCTTGTATGCAGCCAAGGAATTCCATGAACTACCTAATGCCATGCTCAATATAGGTCAAGAATGTTGAATTTCCGTAAAATGATATGGAAAAAAGTTGGAAAGTATTAGGTGGAGAGAAGGTGAAGAACAAGATTTAACATTTTGTTGCATCCTCTAACATGTTCTCTAGATAACACAAACACGTATATGTATGTATGTACGTGTGTATGTGTGTTAATTGTATCAAGTCATATCTATTTATCCACCACATAAGATAGTCTTTGAAATCAAACTTCAACTTACCAAACTCATATATGTTAGACCCTTAAAAGTGATATATATATATATATATATTCTAATATATGAAGGGAGAATTCTTACTTGGTTTCTTTCAAATTTGATGTTGTGTTAACTTTTTATGTTCCAAATCTGTCATAAAAAATTTAGTTTTTTACAATATCAATAACTTTTGTCTATATTAACTGTAAGGGTAAATAGGAAAATCTACACTCCTACACTCACTCAACCATTACATCTCCACATCTTGGTAACTATTGTGTACAGTTTCTGTTTTAGATTTATAACAATTTAGGACTCTATAGTTCTATGACAAACTACCTGTGAAATTCCATTCTGTTGAACCATTGTCTTCAATCTTAGAATTCTCTCTTGATTTTTTGGACTTTTTGTAAAAAAAAAAAACCTTTTATATACTTACCGTCTTTGAGATTGCAGATTAATGGCTTCTCAATCTTTGTCTTTATCTGTAATTCAATCTTTAGTGGGTTACATTTAAATTTTTATTCCTACGTATCTCAATTTTGATTATACCCATTTGGAAATTGTTTCCTGGCATGCATAACTCCGTCATTCAATTTTCTATACTAAATTTTGTACTCAATCTCCTCTTCATGTGTGTATGCAATGCCTTATATTACTTCAAAATTTGTATGCAAATGTATAAATTGTGTTACACATGCATCACGTGTGATCAGACCTCTAGTATATATATATATAACCAATACTACAGAAAATTTTAGGTACCTTGGACTCATTCAGAGTTAAGTTCTTCATAAGGACTTCTCAACTTAATGTAAAGGCCTTATCGTCATACAATAGTGCGTTTAGTGGGCCTTTGCTCTGGATGCATCTAGTTATGCGTCCTGTGTTTTAAGTTTAGGCAAAATGGTTCCTAAAAAGAAAGGCCCAAAATATAATATTGGGAAACAAGACACTAGGGAAGTAATATTCACAATCAAAAACCAAATGGAAGCAAGAAAAATAATTTGGGTTAATTACATGAACCTTACCTGAGCTATCACCGCGTATCACTTAACTCCCTTGATCTAAAAAAAATATTACACTAGCAACCCTTCATGTATTAGAATTATTTCCTAAACTAACACCATTAATAGAGTGGGGAAAATGACATTTTAACATTCCATTATTAAAAAGCTCCTATCAGATCGATACAAAGAAAAACACAACAAAACTTGAGAGAGAGAGAGAGAGATAACAATCGAAGAACTCAAAAGCCGAGGGAATGGCTTTGATGATCCTCTGCGACCTACGGTCAATATAACAGTCGAAGGACTCAAAAGCCAAGGGACTGGCTTTGATGATCCTCTGCGACCTATGTTCAATATCTCAAACGATGAAGAACTTAACAATCTCAACAATCCTCAAGCAACAACAAACAAAAATTGACTCTTAGCCGTAGAAGAAAAAGAAAGAGGACATTTGTTCAAAGATAACAAAATTACCTGTAGAAATCCAAAGGTAAAAAATTTATCACATTTTTTTTTTTCTGAAATGAAACTAGAAAGAAGAACATATGGGTGATCAAACTGGTGAGTGTTCAGGGAAAAAGGGAAGGAAAAGAAAAGAAATTATAGACAAGGGTAAACAACAGTAAGGTAGTGAAAGAAATATGCAACAAAAGAAGATAAAGGTCCAAAGAAAAAGAAAAAAAAAAAAAAGAAGCAAACCAATTTGAACAGAAATCCTCAATGCCAATTTAAACAAAAAGTAAACCAATTCTCTTTCTAAAAAAATTATTTTTTTTACTAAAGCATCAACTGGCCAAATGAAAAGAATAAGATTGAAGCATAGAGAAACACCACAAAGATACAACTACTGACCGACCTAAACATTAGTGAAAAACTGAACATTAAAAATATAGATTAATACCTATTCTAATATATAAAGGGAGAACCTCAATTAGTGTATTTGATATTGGGTAACGCAAGATAACTGCTTCTCGATAACTGCACCCAACTACTTCGCATAGTTATCTCTAACTGCTTCAATTATTCAAAGATTTTGGACTCTGCATCTATCTTCTTCATTTGCAACTCTAGTTAAATCTCCAGCAGTGTTTTAAGAGAATAAAAATGCTCTAAATATAGCGTTTGTGCACACCCTCTAGTGTAGAATAATAGAAGGAAAACTCACAAATCCATATAATTTTTTTTTTTTAACTTCTGCTAGGATATGGGCTGAATTATACCATATATGCACTTGTTTTTTTTATTTCAATGTTTTCTTTTATGACGAAAGCTATTTTCTATTTTCTACTTTCCCCAGTGCTGAAAAAAATGCCTTCTTAACAATCCAAGAATGGGTTCCATTATGATTTCATCGATCAATTAGTGCCTAATTTCATAAATTTCATTGGTGTTGCAGTCTCATAGATCAGCATCAGCACTGCCGAAATTTGGGGCATGGGATGAAAAATATCCCGAATCAGGAGAAGGCTTTACCATCATTTTCAACAAAGTAAAAGAGGAGAAGCGAATTGCAGCCGCCAAGTTTCACGCGGCGCCCTCACAACCTAGCAATTATACAAACAGTCAGAAAAAAAAAAAATACTGGATCAAAGGTTTGCATGCTTGTGATTGAGTTTCTACGGATATATAACGATGTATAAGTACTACGATTAATTAGTTTACGAATGACCCTTATGCCTAAAGATGATCCCAATTCACTAAAGCTTTATTAACTTTCTACTCCAACTTTTTTACCAAATGTAGTTTTTTTGTTTTTCAGCTGTTTTCGCAGCAACCAAACGGAGCACAAGAAAAAATTACATTCTGTGTTTGTTTACTTGATTTAATTTACAATATCTAATGTTTGTTCTCATAACAATATTATTGCAGATCTGTTGCTGTCTGTTTTCTAGTGAAAGAGATTAATTCCTGCAGCTTTGGTTCTGTTTCTTTTGATCCTAACCTAAGATCGAAAATACTTGTTACTAACTAGTAGAGCCAGTTTTTTTTTCCAATTTTTACATGAACTAGCAAACTAACCCTAGAATGGCGTTCCCCTCATTGTGCCCACAAACCACGTTCAAGCAAATGAAGAACCACAGTACAGCAAGTGGACTCGTCAATTTGTTAATACCTCCATAATCATAAGTGTAAGATACTACAGTATGCGTCTTCCCGTCAAAGCTCTTCTCCTACATGGCTTCTCTTCTTCCCTATTATAAAATCAAACTCCAAATTACCTACCATGCCATCGCATTCACCAATCCCTTGAAGATCAAAACCAAGTTTGCCTTTTTTATTTAAACCCTAATTACAAAGCGATTCACACCCACAGTGGCAGATCAAAGCCAACGACCATGGAACGATGTTCAAAATCAACATGGTAAGGAAGAAAGAAGGCATGAACGCAGACAAGATTAAGAAAGTGGAGGTTTTGTGGGACTTGAACAAAAGAGAACTGATATACATACGTGGGAAAATAGTCTAATGATCAGGTAATGCTAAATATTCAAAACTAATTCTTATTAAATACTGACACGTGGTATGTGTATACATCAGCAATATAAGTTTGTGAAGTAATAGAGAGACTTTTAATGAAAAAAAATACCACATGGAAAAATCTGATAAAATGTTTATTTAAAAGTCTCTCTACTACTATATTAACTCATATTGCTAATGTATGCACACACCATGTGTCAGTATTTGATAGGAATTATCACCGAGTACTCAGTACTACTTAACCACTAAACTTTTTTTCACATACGTGATATATATAGGGTGTATATACAAACACGGGCATTTGATAGAAATTACCACCGAGTTAAATTCTTCATGTGGGAAAATGATATTTTAGAAATACATTAAGCTTAGTTGCTTATGTGCCACTCACATGAATAGAATCCAAACATTTTTTGTTAACGGCAGCTTCATGGAAGGATATAATTGGCATAAACGATACAACTAGGGGGTCTGAGTGTAGTATTTTTTAGATCAAGCGGATTAGGTGATACTTGGTGATAGTTCAGGGAAGGTCTGTGTAATTAGCCTATAAAATTTTTATTTGTTTATATCAAAATAGTCGAACTACTGTTTTTGTTTTCTAAACGACCGAAACAAAATACTATAGGGAAATAATAAATTCTAGTGTTTCCATCGAAATTCATCGGAATATTGCGAAATATACCAGGACACAACACATTATACTATAATAATAGGTTGTGTCAACATGAATTTAAAACTTTTTATACAAATTGTACAATTTTCTTAAAAAGATGCACAATGTTATATTTTACTGTATTACTATATGTTACTTCTAAAATGTTTCTAAAATATTTTCAAAATATTTTTAAAATATTTTAGAATTGTTACCGTTTTAGCCTGACTCAAACTTGCACATCAAAACAAAATTGTGATCCTTGAATGGAAGTTAAATATATATCTCCTTTCACCTGGCAGCTTATGGCCACACTTTGAATGAGTCACCTAAAGTCAGTGTCCCATGCAATCGTCAGCAAAAATCAAATCTTCATATCTAGGTATGATTGAAATCCCACCATTTTTTTTTTTTTTTATCTATATCTCACAATAGAAGTCATTTTCTTCAACTTTTAGAAGAAATTAAAGTAGCATGCTGGCTTGTGATCTCTTACATGAAATCCATTTTTGAAAGATTTGGTTGGCCCAAAATCATTTGAAGAAAAGCAGCCACAATTATGACTATACAATTCTTCTCATCTTATTTGATTAAAAGTTGTACCACTACATTGACTACTAAGATAGTGGCTTATCTAGTTATAATATGATTATATCATTGTCCAATTATATAATATACTCGGAAGGATCAAGAAAAGCATTATCCACCTAAGAAGCAGCTTAGGGGTAGAAGAAAGTAGTGGGTTCAGTCAATATCAGCATATGATAATTGTCTAGAGATGGCGTGCAAACAGACATCTTATATAGTCTTGTCTATACTAATAAACAGGCATCTTATATAGTCTTGTCTATACTAATATACAAAGAGAAAACACTAATTTAATCTCTCTCTTTTTTAAGCTGTATATATTTTTTAATATACTCATTGGGTAAATATGTAATGGTAACACCTAAATTTAGTTACTTAAAAGACTCAACATGTTTCACAATTAATGTGTTCCAATGTCGTGCAGTGTTTACTTATCAGAAGCTGGAGAGAATTTTAGAGAGATTCAGTTGAAACCCCGTTCTGCGAGCCCAACCGATAGTAGACGGTAAAATGATTCAGAGTAAGAACCATCCAAGTTGATGGCGGTTGTAATAGGGTAAATTTGTAAATATATGAAGACAATTCTTACTATAAAAATGCTATAAATGATGCACACATGCTTAATTTGGTCACCTGTGACAACTGAATTAAAGCAAAGTGTGGGTAGTATAAGTCAAAAGAAAGGATTCACAATATATGTTCGAGGACAGTTACAATCATTCGCGATTGATGGTGGCTATATCAATATGGACCTACCATCAGTTAGTGAGTCCCAACTGAGGTGATTACCATCAGCTAACGACTGACCATCAGTCACAACTGATGATAACATTTTTCTATATATTGGAGCATCTGAACTTTCATTTGAAGTTGGGTTTCTATAGTGAATGTCGGAGGCAGTGAAGTAAGTGTTGAAAGGGAGGGTGGTGGACTAAATGTAACGTTCTAAGACAAGTTCGGTAGATGTGTTCGGAACCAATTTTATTAGGGGATGAGAAATAAGAGTGACGTGGGATTCTAAGAGCTTTAAATACAACTTTTTCACTTTTAACAATATTTTTTAGTTTATACGTCTCGCAAAAGCCCATACCAAATTCTGGCATGAATTGAGCTTGAGAAACCAGTTTGGTACTGCTCACGCTATTTCGGCTCAAACCGCAAATTCGGGACCATTTCTCGGCAAATTGGTCCTTTTTTGTGTAAGCTTATTTGCCTCACCCATAGCTTAACATATACCAGCACTAATTAATCAAGGCTAGTCTTGGAAGCACGAGACCGTTTAAAGTCTTTAACCCCTCAACGCCCCTTCTTTATGAGTTTACGTTTATTTTCTTCGACTTAAAGTATAAAGTTAATGTGTTTGATCATTTTATATGCTCTACAATATCTTTATTAAGTATAATCCTCAAGATTAAAGGTGAGTAACAATATGTCAAGAGTAAAACCTATCACTTTCTAAATGCTTCGAAGTTCAAATATATTTATTGCATTGTTTTCCACTGCTTTCATTGCATCAATGATTATGTTCAAGTATAAATATCATATCTTGAAATGCATATGAAACTTTACTTATGATATGAATTGAAACACATGTACTAGAATGTTTTAATGAACGAGATGCATGATTTCAAAAATACTAGTGACAACTCGAGGTCTTTCGTGGCAAGACCTTAAATTAACAATGATTTTGTCCTATAATAGAGTCGTGGAATAATCTATCACCGAGAGACGTTCATTTGTTTTAAGCCACTATGTTGTATGACCTTTAAGGTTGCTAATGCTGAGCATATCTCTAATGTCGGGTTGTAATGCACGTATGATTTTGAACAATAAAATATGATATGTTCTAACACTATATGAAAAGTTATGTTATGTTTTAACAATGAACAATGTTACGATGTATCTCATTTTTATGATCCTATGATTTGAAATGAGTAAATGTTTCAATATGAAAGTTTATGTCATAAATGGTTTTCTCTATTGTTTTATACATTAGATATAAATGCTAGTCCATGGTATTCTACACTCATAAATGATTATTATTTACTAAGCGTATAGATTACGTTTTCAAAAATGTTTTTAGGTAGCTAAACTAAGAGACCTTAAAAGGAGGCCCTTTATATTGATGTTCGATCTACAGCCCACGAGTCTTTTAATATGTAATGTGTTATTTGGGACTGGACCCCATGACGTTTTGTAACACACTTATAAATAATATATTTATGGCGGCCTAGGCTAGACCCATATGATATGTTTGGCTTTAGTAGGGTTAGGCACAACTCTACTACATATTACACGTAATATTTCAAATTTAAAAATTTTATTTTTGTAATTATGTATCATTTTAAGTGATTATGCATAGGTGTTCAACCGGATTATGAGATATAACCTTAGATAGCCAAACTACTGGCCAATCATGCATCCTAAATACGCATAGGCTAGGTTATAGGACTTGACACCTATCTTGTTTGAGAAATTTTATACATAAGAAATTTTATACGGAATAATATGATTGTTTATAGTATCTCTTTTCAAATCATGAGCATCCATCATTTTGGTTTGTAATTTTAAAAGTGTTACTATCATATCATTTTGATGGAGTTTTTTATACAAAAATTATGCAATTATACAATTTTTTTTCACTGAATTATTCTTTCCAACGGTCTCTATATCAATTTATATATGAATATTTCAACCAAGAAGGTCAATCAAGCCCTTGATTCTCTTTCTACTATAGAACGAGGAGGTCTTCCGCCAAAGCCAAGACAAGAGTACTAAGCGATCTAGTATACAATAACCGATTGAAATCAGCTCCAAATCTAAGAGAGTTCTTGTACTTTGGGCTCTGAGACAAATTGGGGCCCATGCTAGTGCCTAAGCCGATTAGGAGATTCCATACTAGTTCGGGTCTCAAAATTTAAATGGCGGACCAGGGATACCATTTAAAAAAAAGGATTTTGTTGGAAGATCTTTAGTTTTGTTATTTTTATAGATTGTAGTTCATTGTTTCAGATTTGCTTTTGTTATATTTTGGTAATGATTTTGCTTGTAAATCATCAGCACATTCTTAGGATAGAGAAAAAAAAATTACATTCTAAAGACAAAATCTTTAAATACGCCTCAAAACTTTTATACAATGTACATCTTAGGAGTCAGAAGAGAGGATTGACTTACTATTGGGGTGGATATTAGTTGGACTGGGTCCACACTAAAAAAGAATTTTTTTTCATCAAGTCTAAAACCAATTCTCTAGCCCATCAAAAATAAAAACTAGGTTGTCAAGCTTGTCTATTTAATCTAAAAAAAATTTAATAGACATTTTTCATAAAATATCATAGATAATGTAATATCTAAAGACATTGATATATTAAAAATTATTTCTTATATATCTCAAGTATGGTCAATCGAACTTCAAACACAAGCCAATCAAATAATCTAATCGAACTTAAAAAATTTTCAAATCCTACAAATGATAGACACACTCGGGCCGACCAGGCAGGCAATCAGGCCCCGGCCATCCTTACTTGCCAGTTGCCACCCTTCACATCTATTACGCAAATTCCCCTACATAAATCAAGGCCTTCATTGGCCCATAATAAAGCCGAAGAAAGAGCATATTTCATTTTCAATGCGTCAAAAGAACACAGCTGCTATTGTACTTTTGGATAACATTAAGATGACTACTTTACCCCTCTGGACATTTCATTTATGTCCTTTATATTTTAAATAATCCCTCACAAGGGATCTCTTCGCCAAGCTCAAGCCTCAACATTCACAATGTCTAACATAGACACCGATATGCCACCTTTGAGCAACCAAGCTTTCATTACCTTGCCAACTATTATTTGAAAGCCATGGAAATGAAGGAATTCTCAAGAATATTCCCAAATCTTGATGGAGGGAAACTTTTGACAAACAATCGCTAGGATCATCTGTTTGCTCAATTCCCTTCTTTTAGGATTTTCTTGGATTTAATAGTATGATAACAAACAAACAATAACAAGAAGAAAATAAAGGGTTGAAGACTAACAAAATAACTGTATTCATCTCCAAAGTCCAGTACAGGTAGGAGGCTTTATAACTAATCCTTTTTTGTACACCGGTAGGAGGCCACAATTGGTTAGACAAAACAAGCATGGAGCGAATAATCGGCAAAACTGTATATATTTTCGAAAACCAAGGCTTTAACAGCAGAGAATCACGCTTTCTTTGCATAGTCTCCTTTTTAAAATCCATCACTTCATGAAAGTTCAAGCTTTTGTTTGTGAAATACTATTTTCCAACAATTTCCTAAAATCAAGATCAGTTTCTAAACTTTTAGTTTGACAAATAATATTTTTCAATCACTTCCCTAGCTTTGATTTGATAAAGTTGACTTGCTTAAACTCTAGGCTGTGAAATAGGATTTTCCAACCTTCGCCAAATCTTGATTGATCACTTACTTGCCCACGATTTGTATAAATAATTATATTTTCCAATCATGCTAGAAAATATTAGTTTCCAAATCATATTTTCAAACAAAAAATATTACAACTAATTTTCTGTTGGTGCAAATTTGTGTAGAAGAAAAAGATGATGAACAATTGCTTCAAGGCACGATAAAATATCGCTTTCCTTAAGACGATATTCGCCCCCACCAATTCAGTGAATTGGGTGTGCACCGGGTTAATGGCGAATTGCCTCCAAGATACAATGAAGCCCAGAATAATCTATAATCTAACTGCGTTTTGCACAAACGAAGTCAAAACCGAATACCTTCAGATTTTACAAGTCTGCCAAGAATCTAGAATTCTGTTTCTGCAGTAAATAGATTCTAGCAATGAAAAAATAAAACAAAGAGGAATTGATGCATAGGAACATCTATCAAAAACACCCCTAATGGTCTAATAAGATTACCATTATATAGACTTAAAGGTGTCTATTTAGAATAGGTGTGTCCATTAGAATTCAAATATTCTAACCACCATTTCCACATTTAAATGTGGCCATTCGATCACACCTTTACACTTTAATGGTGTAGATTGCATCTCTCTAACACTTAAAAACTTTAACTAAAAACACCCAATTAAAAACATATATATATATTTTGAAAATATTTCCAACAATCCCCCACCATTTTCAAAATAATTTGAAAAATTACTTCTTGGCCAGACTAGGAAAACTAATGCATAAATGAAGGTATCTTATGGACTTGAACCTTCACTTAGTGAAAACACATCAAAGTTAACAAGAATTGCATAGTAGGCAAGTTTTGAACTAGCGATCCTATATAGTTAACCGGATATGTCTCACACATAAATTTTCTTCTCTTTAGGTAAATTCATAAAAGCCGACACGTGGATTGGCCTTGTGTCTATATCTTGTTTCATGAGCACTTTAGAGACTGCCCAAGTCATCATAGAAGGCGGCACCACCTTCGACACTCATATAGGTAGACTTATCTGAAGTGTTCTAGTAACTTTAACACTCCAACACAATCTGTCATAAGCCTATTAAGAGCATATTGCTCAACTTTACCTTTATACATTACTAGTACCAAGCACTTTTTTTTCTTAGGATGAAAAATGTGTATAGTGCATGCAGTCACTACATCTAATGTACTTTGGCTCATTGAACTCAAGATTTGATGTTTCAAATGTTGAGTCGAGTTTCCATCAGTGGTGACTATTCATGTGGGCTAAGAACCCATCCCCGTTGATATTTTCTATCAAATTCCTTGCAAGTCTTTTGAGTTAGTGAATCTACGTGCCTTGTTCTAGCACGATTCCACAAAACTAATAGTAATTACTAATTACTCCATTAGTGAGCAGTTGTCTCACATACCCAAGTCTTAGGCCATGCCTAGACTTATCAATATAAATTTTGGCTATGAGCCCATGTTAATATAGTCTCATTATCACAATGTAGAGATACAAGTAAAATAAAAATTTGCTATAACAAATTCCTAGGCCACTTTACCTCTTTGTTACAAAAAACCAAACCTACAAACATAGCCACCATGGCAAAGTTTGTAATAAAAATTTATTTCTTGAAACTTAGGAAATTACTCCTCCACCAAGAATAAAAATTCAGCCGCTAGTTGATATACAATCATTTTGCTCAGTTATCTAATTGGCATCAATGTATCTCTCCAAAACTATAGGATACCCATTATGACATAAACAATAGTCTATGGTTCCTTTGGAATATTTTAAAATTCTAGTTATAATATTTCAATAAATAATGCTAGAATTACCAATAAATCTACTATGTTTGTCTTTTACAACACCCTCTAGGTTATGCATATATGAGAGCCTACATCAGATGACCAACAACTCTAGCATGTATCAATTGATGAATAGCACTACAGCACTATAAGACAACTTATAACTTATTGGGAAATCTCCAACCAAGTAAAATATCTTACATATGCTTTTTCATTTTATTGCATGCTTACATATAAATATAAACTTAGATGCTCCAACAAAACTTAAAATGGAATTCTGAAAGTAAAAGATCTATAACAACAAATAAATGCAATCAAAATAATAATGGTATAACAGAATAGAGCATGCTTTATTAGTAATTATGCATCTATATCAATTTCTAAAATTTAAATACAACTAAAATTCACTAAGAAAATTGACGAATAAGAATTTTGGATGCTCAATTATCACATTCAATGCACCAGACTACACAACACAACCTCAGGATCATGTTGCCTTGAGTCACGTGCCAAAACAAGTGACACGCTCCACCACACGTGCGAGTTAGCCACTTTAATGGTGAATGCATATGAATTATTGCTAACGAGAGCACTGAATCATTCCCCATTTATATATGTGTTGCTTACAACAATAAGAAAAGCAACTACCATATACAGTTCAGTACCACAATTGGAATCTACTAATTCTTGTAACTACAACAAAGACCCCTAATCTGTAAACAGACTTGTTTGATTCTTGGTATCTTCAACTGTCAATTTTATACAAACTAGATACAGAAAAGTATTGGAAAGTAGAATCCAACTATACAAATTTCATTGCACAAAACTCTGCATACAGAGAGAACAAACCCCACAAAATTTCAAATTTTGTAACTTTGGTTGCAATTTTTCTCTCAAATGGTAAGCCCTTTGGCTATGAAACTTTCCGAACAAAGCCATGTATATAGGAGCAACAACATACTGAAAAGAACAGGACCACAAAAAATAATATTAAAAGAGGTCAATAGGCAATTAAGCACGCACCATACTATGCTCATTGAATTGTACTGGAGATACTATCATTTTAATGGCTTTGCTGTAATGGCCATGTAGGTCAACATGCTTAAATTGATGGAGAGAACCGGACCACAAAAGACCATACCAATTTTGGAGCCTATTCACAGTTATGGGGCCATTTGTGAAACAGACACGACTTTGGCTACTGGATACAAAAACGACACTACTCATCTTTTCCATGAAGACCCAATCAAAACCAGATTCATGCCATAACTTCCATTGGCCAAATCTTTGCCGCTTTACAGACAAATTCCAAACCAGATTATCAAGAGTATTCCACATTCAATCATCTTCTGAAAAATTTGTTTCATCAAATCTTCAAAAAATTCTTATGGATGAAACCATGAAAATATCGTCTTAAGATTGTTGGTGCAAATTTGTGTAGAAGAAGAAGATGATGAACAATTGCTTCAAGGCACGATAAAATATCGCTTTCCTTAAGACGATATTCGCCCCCACCAATTCAGTGAATCGGGTGTGCACCGAGTTAATGGCGAATTGCCTCCAAGATACAATGAAGCCCAGAATAATCTGTAATCTAACTGCGTTTTGCACAAACGAAGTCAAAACCGAATACCTTCAGATTTTACAAGTCTGCCAAGAATCTAGAATTCTGTTTCTGCAGTAAACAGATTCTAGCAATGAAAAAATAAAACAAAGAGGAATTGATGCATAGGAACATCTATCAAAAACACCCCTAATGGTCTAATAAGATTACCATTATATAGACTTAAAGGTGTCTATTTAGAATAGGTGTGTCCATTAGAATTCAAATATTCTAACCACCATTTTCACATTTAAATGTGGCCATTCGATCACACCTTTACACTTTAATGGTGTAGATTGCATCTCTCTAACATTTAAAAACTTTAACTAAAAACACCCAATTAAAAACATATATATATATATATATATATTTTGAAAATATTTCCAACATTTTCAACCATTTTCTTACACTTACGATTGACAATTACAGTTTTCAACCTTTTTTCAAGGAAGTAATATTATTGAAGTTTGGTGGAGAATCTTGTGTACAAGATACATTATGTTTTTTTTTTTTTTTTTGTAATTTAGAGACAAATTTTTAAATGCAAGATTCTGTTTCAAGTAGGTGCATGTCCATCGTCACATAAAAATTTTCCCAAATTGGTGTATTGTAGTTTGCTAATTAAAAATTAAAAATTATGTTTCAAGTGACTTTGCATTCAGTTTTTCTCGTTAATTTAATACAACTTGTTGCATTATATAATTTACAATTGCCACCAATTAATTGTTTATGCTCAGACAAATTTTTAAAAGCAAGATTCTGTTTCAAGTAGGTGCATGTCCATCATCACATAAAGTTTTTCCCAACTTGGTGTATTGTAGTTTGCTAATTAAAAATTATGTTTCAAGTGACTTTGCTTTCAGCTTTTTCTCGTTAATTTAATACAACTTGTTGCATTATATAATTTATAATTGCCACCAATTAATTGTTATGCTCACTAGCTGACCATTTTTTTTTTTTATCTATTTGTTGTAGCTAACTTTTGTTTTGAACAGTAAAAATCCAATAAAATGAAGAACACAAAATACAAAAGCTTAGGAAGGGGGCCGCTGATCCAGGAGCAAAACCAAGAAAACAACAACCACCACCAAAGCAAGGAGCAAACCAGAGGTTAGTTTCATGACAGCCTAGAAAGCAATCGAAAGAATACCAAAAAGACAATTGTTGGGCGGAGGTCAGGAGGGTCAAGTTGAGCATTTTGCCGCATGGGTGCAGTCGAGACGGGGTACTAACTACTGTGAAGATTTAAGGAAAAAGTTGTGCCTTAATTAACAGTAATTGTTTTTAGTGCGGTGGTAAGCGCTTGATCTTAACAATTAGTATCAAAGCAGGTCATGGATTCTCTCTCCTAAAAGGCACGTTGCTTGCGAACAGGTACTAGGTAGGGGGAGGGATTGTTGGGCAAAGGCCTAGAGGGCCAAGTCCAGTATCATATCGCATGCGCATAGTTGAGATGAGGCGCAGGCTACTTTGAAGGTTTAAAGAAATAAAGTTGCTCCTTAACTAACGGCAATTGCTTTTGATGCAGTGATTAGCGCTTGATTCTAACAACAATTATAAAAGATAATCTAAAGGTACCCTCCTAAGGATCACACCCATATCTTATACATCCGAGCAACTGAAACGAGTTGATTTTCAATCATGTTCAACTAGATCACCATGACATCACTGAAAGTATCAAGGTCATTACAGCATCATGGGTGAAGGCAACTGTTGCAGTGACCTCTTTCAGCCTTCATGACCATTTATATTGCATTGATCGAGTTCAAGATCTTACGTTTTAGTTTTTTCCTCTTTTTGTGTTTGTTTTAAATTGGTTCATGGCCAATTATCCTCTCCATCTTCTGTTCCTTTTTCTTTTTCTTTTTTTTTTTTTTTTTCTGGTGTGGTTCCCTTTTCTATCAATCAAGTGTTTTGTTGCTTGATAAGCCTTGAGTTCCCCCCTCCTCCTCTGTAACATTTTTCATTCTCAATGAATTATTTGCTTTGTAAAAAAAAAAAAAAAATAGCTACTGAAATGAGTATAGAAGAGAGCAGTCTGGGCTATCTGGACTGAGCACTACTTACTTCACTTTCAACTTCCTAACGCCTGAATTGAATATAGCACATCATTAACTTTAAATTAGGGCTGCTTCCAAGGCCTGTTAAAGTTGTAATCTATGCAATCATACACTGTCAGCATTTTTTTAAGCACTTAATCTAACATTTTGAGAAAAAGTGGACCATTTGTTTGAAAAGACATTGTTAAGGTTAGGGTTAATAACATTTTTTTCTCTTGCAATTTATACGTTGTGTCACTTTACCTCTTGTACTTTTAATTTTTGTAGTCAACCTCTTAGACTTATGGTCAAGTAGCAATGTGGCCCTTAGACTTATGGTCTAAGGGGCTGACTGCAAAAATTAAAAGTACAAAGAGTAAAGTGAGAAACGTGTAAACTGCGAGGGAGGAAAATATAATTAACCCTTAAGATTATATGCAAAAGAATAAAAAAATAATGCTATTCGACAATTCTAGACAGTTGATTTTTATACAAAAGAGATTAATCAACGATTCAACGTACTTAAAAAATGTTTGAAGAATCCGAAGGTTAACGTTGCTCCAAACGAACTAAAATTTTTAAGAGTAAGCATTTAGACAAACTTTATGACAAGATATTTCTTTTTTGTTTTTTTGGTTAGTTTGAGGGCAAACCCCGAGTAAGGGAGGGTGAATAGAAACCAAAACTACATAAATGGGTTGGACACCCCACTAGCTAACCCCGCTACGCATAGGTCTTCCCTAAATTAGAATAATTAACTATCGAGTAATGCTATACAACCAGAATATATAACTAAAAATTATAATTAGAATGATGTGACTGAGTTGTGGGCCTATCACTTTAAAACAAAGAATCCACAAAAATGCATTTTAATTACAAAACTGTCACTGCCACATCATTCTGATTCAAAATTCTGTACAAAATTTTTAGAAGAATAGCATTTTCCTTAACTATCTCAATGTATTAAAATTTAACTTACCATATTAACTTGCAAATAAAAATTTAATAAGAAAATCCTATTAGCACATTAACTTGTAAATAAAAGTTTAATAAGAAAATTCTATTGGTAGACCACTGCTGTTGCTTGCAAACCAGTTCAAATTCATGTACAAGCTCCCCCCCCCCCCCCCCCCCCCCCCCCCCCCCCCCCCCCCCCCCCCCCCCCCCCCCTCTTGTTTATTGCACTACTTGAAACAGTTTTATTTCTTTTCAACCCCCCACATTACGTGGATAGCTAAATGATTGCACATGAAACAAAGGATAATAGGGGTTTAGTTTTGGTGATATAAAAGAGTATGGAATCATATCTTGCGACTAAAATTTTTTTATCATATTTTTTTTAAGAATCAGGACTAACCATTTTATAGAGTTTGCCTAGATGCATTACTATTAAAAAAAAATCCCAATATGGTATTAAGAATGTTAACCATTTGATATTTTTTGGAACATTTTTTTTAAAGTATTATTAACGTCAAATATTTTTGTATAATTCACATGGCTAGATTTGTTAGATAGTATTGATTTTCTTTGTATGTGTGGTCTCTATCATGAATCTCACCAAAATATTAGTTATCATATCTAAAGACTGTGTTAACAAAAAATTGCACGAAATATAAATGTAGCAAAACTTTCCCCCGGATATTAGTGATATAAATTATTACATAAATCACGCTAAGGAGCCAAGCATAAGAAAATATTTTTGTGTTATTTCTGGGGAAAAAAAGTAAAAATATATAGCTGATAGCTCTACCTCTACTGGCCTAATTCGGCCGCCCGCCGGCAATAACATAAACAAATTAGCACTAGACCAAATACATTGGAGTCATAGCCAATCATGTTAGTTATTTTTATTTTTATTTTTATTTGGCTACATGGTATAATGTTGGACCGATTTCTTTTTTTGAACTCTTGTAGAACTAGCGTTCACATAAACTATATAAATTTTATACATTATACAAATAACGTGAAGTGAAATCAAACCTAAAACCTTGAGGACCAACTGGCCACTAACATGTTTCTTGACCCTTGTGGTTTCAATTATGGTAGTTTAAGTTATAATCAAATTAGTCAAGACTTTTGGTCTTTTTTTGAAAAGTTAAGAATTCAACTCTTATCAAGTATAAATAGTGGCTACAAATGATCTATTCTTTGTAAATATCTTAGTCCTAATGTGAATAAATTGTCTTTAAACAAATGAAAATGAGTGAAGATGCACCTAAATTCATCTAAACACTGTGACTATTGAATAAAAAAATAAATAAATTATCACATGTAGTAGTCGCTTTGATTTGATTTTCATTATAATTTAGTATTAGTTTACTTGTGTGCAACCTGCCAT